>CAJNOJ010000110.1:0-319493 GCA_905250025.1 Adineta ricciae
AAGGGATTTGACGAATGGATATTCCTCAATGAAAATATTCGGCAGGGTATCATTTCGTTGACAGAAGAGAAAAGAATCGATTTATCGTTGGAAGACACAGGCAAATGTTCAAACTTGTCAAATAGTCTACTGTATATCGTCCAAGGAGGAAACGGCGGATTTCGTACTTCCAGGATTTTAAAGTATTGATTCTTCAAAATATTTATCATGTTTTGTGATGATCTTCCAAAGCTCAAAAACCACAAAATACTCGACACTGTTTTCAATGAAATATTGAAGAAAAAAGAATTCTTTATCGTCAGATGTTTAGACAATCATAGTGAGATATGAGTGTAAAAAAACTGGAACAATAGAGCTGATTAGTTTAGTTAAATTTTTCAACAGAAAAAAGAGCAATACAATAATTCTAATCTGTTTGTTAAATTAACACCCCTACATTCAAGCTTTCATTCACCCATTCACTGCTTTGCATAGCTTGTTTTGATCGATCACCTGACAATTGTGGTTTGTAATTCGTAAAAAACCAACCGGCTGTTTGCTTCTGAATATACTTTTCTTTCCCGTCACTTTCGACGCGAAAGCATGAATTTGATAACGATGGAGGGACTATATCAAACACTCTCATTGCATTGAATTCGGATTTGCCGTTCGCTTCTACCATAGGTGTATCACCTTCATCTTCAGACGAATCAACGTCAGATTCATCGCAATCTGATTCATCTTCTTTATATTCGACTTTTCTGAACTTTTTCGATACTTTCATGAGTACGATTACTACACAATGAATGAGAAATATTCTCTTTCATAAACAGCACTCTTTCGTCGCCGCTTATGATGTTTTCGAAACTTTTGTCGTTGAATTTTATGAGACATTTATTCGCGTCGATATTTTCGAGATATCATTACTCAGTAATTTCTATTTCCACCGAATTATTTTTTGCTGATTCTCCTGTCGACAATGGCGAGTTGCAAATGTAGATCCCCAGGTCAAACAGTCCGGTCCGGAACAGACCAGCTCCAGGACCTTCCAGAGATTTCATGAAAGCAATATTTCGGTTACTAAATCCTGTCGTCGGATTTACTCGATTTTCTTGGGAACCAGAGATCGGCGGGACGGCGGTTTTGTCCCGTCCCGTCCTGTCCCGTCCCGCCGCGAGACGGGATGGGACCGAAAATTTGAGATCGTAGCGGGACGGGACGGGACAAAAACTTTTACTAGATTGTCCCGCGATGAATATTTAATTTTTTTTCTACCGTAGTAATGTTAACTGCAAGAAACACCTAAAACGGTATTAATAACTGTATTTTTTCATGAAATGTTAATATGAATAATCTATTTCATTATGTGTGATCTCTAATATCGAATCATATATTTTACTACTTATGATTTTATTTTATTGATGCAGTTTAGTAATTATTTGTCGGTGTTCTACTAAAAGAAAGAATACAATTTTCTAATGCCCAGGTGATTCAATCCGACTGGCGGATCGTGTCGGATTATATAGAATTACATCGGAAAAATGACTGGATTTTATCGGATCCGATGGGAATCCGTCGGAGTTTGCCGGCGTCCTAACCACAGGATTCCGATAGGCGGTTCTGAATGTCGGAATGATCACGATACTGCGGAATTCTGGAGAATCCGACACTTTCCAACATCTGGAGCCGCCTGTCGGAATCCTGTGGTTAGGTTTCCTGGAACTTCCGACGAATTCCCCATCGGATCCGATGGGCTGAGTTTGACCTGGGTGACTGTATTTTTACTATGCCACTAGTAGCCAGAAATCTTAATCTACTCTTGAATCTGAAGTCAGACACATGCACTACACAACAGAATTAAACTATTTTATCCATTTAGTGTCAAATATAAGATTCATATTTTGTAACTCGTTTTCATACTATAGATGTTTTAGGTAAAATGAAATGCTTTGGAAAAATACTATGAAGTGTTATGGAACTCATGCGCCGTATCTATTCCATACACCTTATCTTCTTACACACTGCTTTGTCTTTTGCTTTCTAGTTCTGAACGTTGTTAAAAAAGATTCTCTTCAGCGTCCCCAGTCAGATCTGCTTGAGTATTACCATATGTAATTGCTTTTTCGTCATCTAATACCATGGGAGGAGTTTTATCCATCTACTTATATTCGTATATATTGACCAAAGTAAGAGGAAAATTATTTAAAGGCCGAACACAATGAACGCGAGCATACTAGCATCGTGAGGGAAATATCATACAAAAAACTACAGATGAATGATTTTCCTTATATCCCAGTGTTTCAAACAATGACCTGGGTAACTGTATGATTAAATGGAAGTTTCAGTGCTATTTCTTATGTATTTGAGTGGCCACTGAATTACACAACGTTATCTGCCTCCAAAAAACAAACTCTTTTGCTGTCACACTTACTAACAATTTACATTCTATATGTCTCTGTCTCTGTACAATAGGTGACTCAAGAGTTCTTCATATCAAAATCAGAAACTTTTAGATTATCTGGATAGATGTAGTTACATTTAAACCATTGCGGAACAAGCTTTATACAACAACAACAAGGTTTCCGTAAAAACAAAGAGTAAGGTACCATGTCAGAAAATCAATGATATACAATGAAAAGTATTGACCTCATATTTACTTATTTGAAATTAGTTACGAAGAAATTTTAGTAGCACGCGGGACGCGGGACGGGGCGGGACGGGACGGAAAAATCGTCGTCCCGCCGGTCTCTGTTGGGAACCGACAAGAACCTGTCATAACTGATAGTCGGATATGATTCCTGGTTTCCTCGGCAGAATTCCAGGCACTTTCCCATAGTATCCAACACGAAAATCATAGATATCCACCGAAAATAAGCCGAATTCTGCTTCCAGGAACCATCTCCCTGGGATAAGGTGCAAAAAAATATCACAATTGAAAACATAAATATTTTCTTCGTCTGGATGAGTTTTAGAACAATAGTTTGATTCCAATTAAGTATGTTACACCAAGGGACCCTATAGAATAAGAGACTTCTTTCATATTCTTCTATCCTCGAAATGATCATACTGCACACGACAGATAGATATCATCAGCCTACTGAGCATCTTGCTGTGCTTTGGTCATAGAAACGTTTGTAACTGATGAATTAATTCCTCCTGTTGAACTTCATTGAAGCTCAATTCTGTATCGTCGAGCCTCGTCGTCAAAGCATTGACAAGTAGTTTGGCAGTGGTTTCAATTGAATAGAGACGAAACAACAAGTGTCATCTTTGCTTAATCATGATTGACCAATATTTATTTCGATAGAAAAAAACGGAGAATAATGAAAGACATATACCGACTCGAACATCAGAATTACGGCGAGAGAGAAAAACAATTGTTTTATCGTTGTGTTAAATTCGTATCTTCATCATCACTGTTACCGTTCATTATACTATCCAATGGTACATATTCGACATTATCATACGATCGTTGATTTCGCTTACGAAAATCCTTGAGATTACAAATACTAAGAACTACTAAACAGAGTCCAGAAGAGAATAGAGTAACAATTAAAACGATTAAAATAATCTTTTGGCGTGACGAATCTAAATCTTCGAACTTAGTTCGAATCTTCTCGAAGGGCGATATTAGCCACCAAGGTGATGAACGAGTTGGTTGAAGTGCCAGAGGATGAATGCAATAACCTAAAAGAAAACATTTGTATCGAATCGGTGAACTACAAGTGGTTGTACCGTTCCAGATATCTGGACATTGACAACATCCTTCAGTTGTTTCGTTTGATGTACAACAAGGTAAGCATTCGTTACTTGTAGTAAGTGACATTGGATAGGCACATTGTCGACAATACGAACCAGGATCAAAGCACTCCAGACAGTTGTGAGTGCACATTTTGCATTGCTTTAGAAGAAGAAAACAGAGCAATGAGTCGATTGAATTCTCGAATATGAACTTACTTTTGTACCTTTATCGAAGAAGTTTCCATTCGGACATACGCTAATACATTTCTTTTTAACATTATTGAAAACGAATCCTTCCGCGCATGTTTGACATTCATCTTCCAATGGTCCTGAAACCGAACAAATCAACTTTGACGTTTTCTTTGAGATTCTATATTTACGATTCGTACCTTTGCATGTACCACACATCGGATGACATGACATACACTTTCTCTCGCTTAGATAGTAACCATTCGGGCAGCGATCAACACACTTATCCTCTAGCAAGTATAAATTGTCTCGGCACTCAAGGCAACTTGTTAAGCCCGTGCATGTTAAACACGGATGAACGCATGGTTCACATTTTGTACCTGATAGGAAAGTCCTTGAGAAAAAGAATATAGAAGCTGTCGTTCGATTCAGTGCTATTTACTTTGGTGCGCATGTTGGAATACATTCATTTCCATCCAGATGATATCCCTTCGTTTCATCACATTTAACACATTGCCTTTCTTTTGTGCACCCTTTGCATCCAATCGTGCATGGCATACAGATGTTTGTTTCAATCTCAACTGTCCGACTTTCATTTATATAGAAGCCATCGGGGCAGTCATGAACGCAGTGACCATCACTGAGAAGTACTTCGGTAACCAGATTACATGCAATACAATCAGTTGGATTTGGTCCTTTACATTGTGTACACGACGAATGACACTGATGTTGTTCACCAGTGTGCTTATCAATATAATACGGTTTACCACTATATTTTTCGCAGCGATGACTGTCAGGAAGATAAACATAACCTAACTTGCACGATAAACAAGATGTTTCATTCGATGATGTACAATTTAGACAGGTATCGTAACATGGAAGACATTGTGAACTTGATTGAGATAGATAGAAACCCGGTGAACAGGAAGACACGCATGTATGATATTGAAGATAAGGATATTTGCTTTTTAAATTGCAGGATGTACATTGATAGCTGTTTGGACCACTGCAAGTGGAACACTGTGAATCACACCATCGACATCTAATGAATTAACACGTGACAAATGTTTTCAGTAGAATTTGACATACTCATTTGCCGAGAAATCGAAATAATCCGAAGTATTACATGCTCGTGGTGCTTTAACACAGTCCGTACCTTTCAGTGCATAATCGTCTGAACATGACGTGCAAACATAAGAATTCGTTTCGCACGATGCGCAATCTGCTTTACAATGGACACACTTTCGTAATTTCCTATCTATCAAAATGAAACATTGTGATATCTTCGTCTTTTAGCTTGTTGCATTCGATTACCTGTAAAATATTTTTTGGGACAGACTTCACTACATGTGGTCGTATCGGGTATAAGATAAAAGCCAAGCTTACAGCCAATACAACTGAATTCACTCGCATTTCGACACGAGCCACATTTTGAATGACAAGGTAAGCACACGCCGTCCGTCGCCGATGCGTAGCTGCCTTCCGGACAGATACCCACGCATTTACTAAGATAAAGTAGTAGGAAAATTCTTCTCATGGAAATTTACTTACAATTTTCCGTCATCTACCATTTGTTTGTAATGCCGGCATGCTGTGCAACTGGTGTCCGTTTGGCCACATTGTTCATCTGGTTTACATTCACTGTGACACTGAGAAAAAAGAAAGATTAGTGAATTGAGACTAGAGGATACTTCGAAAGCCACCCTGACTAGAGAGCGAGAGAGGAATGAAAGTAGCTGAGCAACTAGCTAATACTTCTCTGAACTGATTAACCATGCGAATTTATCATAACCAACAGACATGAATTCGTCAAACTATACTATTCTCTGTTTATTAGAAGTATGAATAAAAAATTTGATAGACGATAGATGATCACCAGTGATGTGTTAAACACATAAAAATCGGGCTTATTAAAAAGTCAGTTACTATTGTAGAACTAAGAGTGAAATTTCAATAAATATTAAGACACAACAGAACGAAATTGAAGACATCGACGAAGAAATCGAAGACACATGGCCAGTACTCACATTTGAAGCCTGACCGTTTGGTGATGAACGAAGTGATACAGGATAGTCTTTTGTACCATGAACGACAAGTCTCCAAGACTTGAGAACAGCTAGATGACGTAGAGATGAGCGCAACCGTATGTCTATCATATTGATAAATTACCTGATCGTACACCATTATTATGTATTTCTAGTGCCCATTGACCATGCGGCGGCTCGCCCCATAATTGTACAGTTAAGAATGGCCAATTAACAAAACCTTGATCACTATGATCATTAGCTCGTTTCTAAAATCAACACCATACCTTTAATCTACTAGGAAAAAAAATATGCAATTCTTCGTACTGGTAAGAGTTGTGTTTTGGTTTTTGACGGTGAGTAAAGATAGATTTCTGTTGATCCTCGATCTCCTGTAGTTAAAGTAATGAATATTTGCACTTGTTCAATATAGTTCACTGTTCGTTTAATATCAACTGTCTCCTGACATTCGGTTAAATTCACACGAAAGACTTCACTTGATCCACTTGGTATGTTTCTTTCAGGTTGATTTATAACCGTTTCACACGTTGACATAGGAGGGACATTTTTCCAAATACTTGCATACCATGTCATCAAACCAGCATCCATCAAACCAAAACCGTACTTACTACTAACTAGAAAAGATGGGGTTAACTATTTTGACGGTATGAATCATCAGATGTTTACCATTGAATCCAGCAGCATTCTGAACAAGAGGAGTATTTGATGGTATAGCATATGGACGAGAACCTAGTACAGTTATATGCATGATATCACGCCAAGTTAAATCAGGACTGAAAACGATAAGATAATTGGAGAATATGGAATGAGACAAAATTTGTCAATCATTACTTGGCCTCAAGACTGAGTGCATAGATAGCTGCAGCTAGAGGTGCTGCTGCAGACGTTCCAGTATGATGACTCGTGCAACCATGATGTAAATCAGTTGAAATCTTTTTTGTGACGAAGACACACGGCATGATATGATGTAGAATACAAATCTTGCAACTTACAATTTCATGTTCACCAAATTCGCCACTACTATATGCAGTAGTAAGAGTTGCAGAGCATTCTTCGAGAAACCATGGTTTCCTTCCTGCTTCTGTAACAGAACTAACGGCAACCTATAAAAATAAATTCAACTATGTGTTTATCATTCATGCGAATATTGACAGCAAAAGCGAAAATGTCGGCCTTGCCAGAGTAGATGTTTGGCTATATCATCAATATATTATCATACATCAAGACATACCGTATAGATAGAATTTATATAGCCATCACATGCACATGAATCTCCTGATCGACCACCGTTCCCACTAGCCCAAACAAAGATTGATCCTTTTCCACCTCGCCCCTACATGATTTCGATCATCATAAAAATCCAAAATTTCCATTTACTCACATTCAAAGCACCATTTTCGAATGCTTTCGTTGCTAAGACACCTGGACCATCGACAACCACACCATTGTCATCGGGTCCCCTAAAACAGGTTCGTCATGTATATCCTCGTTCCAAAGCAATGATTATTTATTTTAGTTTTTACCAACTAGCCGAATAGATCTCCACATGGTCAGGTCGATGACTAATCGAACGTGCTTCAACACTATCAGTTACTTCTCCATCCAGCATTCGAACACCTCCAACTCGAGCGTGATAAGCGATTCCTACTCCGCATATACCATTATCAGCTTTTGCAGAAACTTCACCAGCACATCGAGTTCCATGCCTAGGGAAAGTAGACGTTTATGTATGACCTGTAATGATGGAACGAAATCATATCTATTTACTTATTTTCATCAGTGGGATCATAACGTGGTGACGGATCAGTATCATTACCATTAATATCGGTACTAGCTTCGTGATCCTATCAATGAAAGAGGGACTTTTTTCATAGGAAAACGTTGGACAAACGAACATAATTTTCTTGTAGATCAGGATGATCGAATTCCAGGCCGTCATCAAGAAAAGTGACCACTCGACCGCGACCTGTGTAACCCATCTGCCAAGCTCCAGTGACATTTAAATCTGGCAAGTTTCCATTTTGTGAATGTCTCATCTATTTGAAAACAAACGACTGTCACCACAGAACCGAAACATCCGATTGTTCCTTACCAAATACCACATGTTGTTCCACTCAGGATCGTGAAATTTATATTCACGCTTATTTCTAACTTTTCCTACTTGAGTCTCTGCCCATTGAACCTAAACTGGATGAATACGAAACGATCAATGATATTCAATCGAAGTTCTACGTGTGGATGATTGCGAAGCAAATCAGCCGGATCGATATTTTGTTCTACAGCACGTCGATGCCGTATATGATTAACTGACGATGGATCTTCTTCAATTTCACAATACCCATCGAAAATCTGGACAAAATATTAAACTTTTAAAGGAGAAAAAAAATTCTACCTGTCGAACATAACGATATCCATGCTCTTGAGCAATATCACTAGCCAGTTGTTTACAGTCACCTTTGACTTTAACCACAATTGACTGTAGTGAAAGTGTGCGCGTGATCAATAAGGAATACAGTACAGTACAAAAAATAATGGATTGAAACATTTTTTACAAGAAAATAAAAAAACAAAAACAACGAGATTCACTTCACAAGTTTATCTCATTTGTCAGAGATAAATTTAATACAAATCTAGAAACAAAAACAGATATTTGATAAAAAAGAACTGAATGAACTTTAATAATCAATTTGATCCTTAAATAATTCAGAAGAAAAATACGTATTACTACAAAGTCGAGATGCAATCAAGCGAGTATATGATTGATTTTCAATGTACGAATGAAACGAAGCCTCTATTTGTGCATACAATACACTTCAACACGGATTACAAACTTAAGCTCTTTCTCCTTTCTCACATGGATAAATGAAGATCGGAATAATACACGAGAAACAATGAATTCAAACAGTGCTGACGTATAAACGTGCGTCTTCTACAAAATAAAGTTGAGTCAAGTATATGCGTTCTGCATGGGAAGTTTCATTACTCATATTTCTCAATCAAATATGCCAAGTTTATTACTCAAATATTGTTCATTGACATGGAGATATTTTCGAAGAAAATTTTTTCATCATGAGATCAAAATAAATTGAAATAAGAAAAATATTATTTTAAAAGTAAATATTTTCAATTCAAAAATAGTGCGACATCTGCCAGTCAATTTTTTTTTCATATACATATACAATCAATGGGAATGAATATATTATTTGGTATCGACTGTGCTGCGAGGTGACTTATGACGATCAATAGTAACCGATGAGAATCAAACTTATTTAGTGAGGTTTTGCGGATAGTTGCATGTGAAGAGTAAAAACTAATCCGTTAACAAATCCATGTAGATGATCGATTGCGAAAGTCGAAGTGAATAAATGTTTGATTTCGAACTGGTATTACTGATTGAGTTCATCAACACGAAAACAAACGATTGGATGTGCAGATACCGGGAAAAACTTTTCCAGCTTTTCGAGGTCAAAGTCGAAGAGAAAATATTCGGTTTATATCCTTTCAGGAATATACATAGTTTCGGTAAATATTTAATTGAAAGTTTTCTCAGTTTCGTTGAATAAATCTATAGTCAAACGAATGAATTATGTTGGAAAGAATCTTGACTCATAGTTGATTTTTATAATACGAATTCTGTATTCATCGTCAAATCATAAATGAAGTTAATTTATTAAGTTAAGATTTACTTACTGTACCGAAAAGAATCCGAATGCATGTTGCAGGGCAGTTACAACCCTGGCGCAATGTTTTTAAGTACAAGACCTAACCGACGAACAGTTAACGATTCATCTGTAGATTTTCGATATTACTTATAATATTCGATAGGAATTTTTAAGAAAAAAATAATGAAGATCAGTTAAGTATATATTTATACAGCAAAGAAAGATCACAAATCAAAGGAAAAAATTCACACCGGACCGATATGAGTCGTTTCGAGTTATTCCACCTGTTTCAATGTGCACTGATGTGACGATGCAACATGCAGGAAAAATGGTGATTCACGATTTGGTTCAAATGTCGCGGGTCGAATTGTATATGTACCGCCAGGTATATTGCCAAGTGTTAGAACACAAAATCCTGATCGATATGAACCTGATTCTGTCTTGTGAAATTCTCCAACAGCATTGGAAACCTTGGTTTCTGTGCAGATAACTTCGAACCCTACTTGAAATTGTTTCGGTGCACGCAATTCAATTTTAACTACGTAAATAAAGAAACGTAATTCAGTCTTATTCTGAAATTACAACTTTCATCGTACATACCATGGTTATTCACATCACGATTGTTTAATTCAAGTCGATAAAGTGGATTATTTTTAAATGTCGATGGATTGTTTTGACAACCACCAGCAGTTTTTCCTTTCCATTCACCGGTTATTTCTTGTTGATAACGTGGATTATAATAATCCGGCATCGCAGTTAAACTAAATTCACACGTAGAATAAACACGTAACGAATAATAAATGTCCACATTCTTTTCATATTGTGATACCTAAAGCAAACATTCGAACAGTCTATCAAATGAAAAACTAATCAAGATATTAGCTTTACCACAAGTGTATACAATGATTGTCCTTGTAAGTCTGCATCATCTGTAACAAGTTTGACTAAATAATGTGCTGAATTTGTTTTCACACCATCTTGGATGGGTTTGATTTCATTTGGATAATAGACTCTGTTGCCGCCATTTTTATATACAAATAGGGTTATGAAAATACGATTCACAGCGAAGTCTTGTCGTTCAGTGATATGTCGCGTTAAGAGAATCTATTTAATCAGAGAAGAATTAGAATCAAAGATGGAAAGTATCTCAATAGAACAAACCCAAATTGATGCTCGTGTTTTCGGATTAACTCGCAGAACATATTGCGGATTATCACCGAGGTTGTAAAGATCTTTGACTGGTCCCTGTCTAGCCGGCCATGAGTTATGTATACAGGACGTGTAGGAAAATAACGACGGTGACCAATTCAGATAAAAATTTTCAAAGTGATGACACAAACTATTGTAATCAATCCAAAAGACTCCATTATCAACATCAACTTGCAATTTAGGATCATAGTTCAGTGCTTTGATCAATTCGGGTGTCCAATTACGTGTATCGAAATCACTAAAGTTACCCTTCCATTCCAAATGTGACCAGGGATTTTTTAACATCACTAATTTATGTTCATTTATTTTACGCATATCGAGTAGAGCATAAGCATGGCTGGAAACAAGACCGCTACGTTCCTCTTCTTCTTTAGAAATATTCGGTGTTGCTAGATAATCGAAGAAATAACGAATGAAATCTTAAAAAATAAGCAATCGAACTTACCAACAGTAATCAGAACTTGTCCGGCATGAAAACGTTCGAACATGCGATCGAATTCTTTATCTTTATCGAACGCCGCTTCAGCATGATGAATAGAAACAAGCTCAGGTATCCAACCTAAGCGAGATAAATATGAGTAATGCCGATAAGAGAAAACAGATGATTTATACGAAGAGACGTACCAGTCAATGCGTGTAGGTCAACAGTTGAATTTGAACCGGGAAAATCATATCCACCCATGACTTTCATATACGCTTTTTCTAGTAAACTGACCCAAATTTCGTTTTTATTAGTAGTTGACGAACAGAGTAGACCTAGAAGATTTCTTTTGTATTCCTTTTCGTCGATGCATCTCATGCAACCTACGGTCCGAACGATCAACTGGTAGTGTGTCGTCGATAATCACTTTTCGCCAAACACCATTCAAATGAAATCGCACCATGTACTTTCCACATGGATTATAAATCGGTTCACCTAAGTAATAAACGAAACGAGTTTATCGACAGATTCAAATGATATTTTTCTCTACAAACCTTGCTTGTTTTGCGGGTAGATAATTGAAGTTATCAGACGCTTGTTGAACTTTTTTTCATATTGTACACTAACAGCAAGACTAGCAACGAATGAGCAATCAGAGATAAGATCTTGCTTGATGGAAAAATATGACAATGCCATGATCATTTTCGGTTCTGACATGATTTCATCAGGTCGTGCCCATCGTGAAAAATGTGTTTGTTGCTTTGGTGCTAGTTTCAATGGTCCATGAGGATCATTAAACGGTGTTTGGTATGCAAAACGTTCACGTAAATCAATATTAAAGAAAGGAACATAATCACGTCCGTTTATTTTCGATCCACGCCGTAGAACATCGAGTTCATGCGAAGATAATTTGGCTCTGTTATCAATAATATTTATATTTTGTTGATCGATATCAAGCGGTTGTTGTTGCTCGTTTAGAATAACCTCTTCGCGTGGTGGTGATGGCAAACGCACATGCGATGAAGTATTTAGCTCCGTACGTTTCAATTCTTCAGCACGTTCCAAAGCTAAATTATAAACTTGTCGATTGTGTGCACGGAATCGATTGTTAACCTACCTTGATAAGCGATTTTTTCTAATTGGTCTTTGATTTTTGCATTGTCATTGGTTTTCTTCTCACTCAGACAAAGTTTGATGGCTTCTTCATATAATTTGAAAGCAGCTTCATAATGCTTTCGTTCATCCTCGTCTAGTGCTTGTGTCAGTAAGTATCGAGCACGTTCGACACCTTTCTCCGACGTATTTTTCAAATGAACACTCGGTGTTGGTTTTGATTTCAAACTAGCTTTGATTTCTTCAGCACGCTTGATGTATCCATGTATTAGACGGACAATTTCATTTAAATCAATTGACGATGATTTTGATTGTTGCCGGTTGGACATTAATTGTTCACGAACACTAATTAATGCTTGTGCAGCTTCGACATAGAAGAAAACTGCGTCTTCACTTTTGCCTTTCGAATCGAGATCAACAGCTTTCGATGCATGTTGACGAGCATCACTTTCCAACTTCGCTATGTCAACCATGAGTTTACTTATGTCAAGTCGAGGAAGTCATTGAAATAATAAAAAAAGACTTTTATATCAATGACGTCCTGCTCTGCTTTCCTCATTCAGTTTACCATTGGAGTTTTGCCATCTTTTTTATGATTATATACCATTGGTGACACGAAAGTCGACGGCTGATAGAGACATCTAGTCTGATGAAATTTGCAATAGAATTGTATTTTAGAGCAGATTACGACTTGCACAGAGTTTCATTCATAATTTAGTGACACAAAATAATTCTATACTAAAGAAGTCATTTTTTTCGTCATCAAATTAAAATACATGCTTTTTGTGCAAAAACTAATTTCTACTATACAATACACGAATAAATAGAAGTCATTTAAAAAGATTTCCAACGAAAATACAAGCAAGAATCATGAGACCCGTCGTACGATTTGATACAAATGTCTTCCAACAGGATTGATCATCATGTAGATTAACATTTTCAATTTGCCGCCAGAGATGACAACCGACACCAACTAAACCGAGGTAATACGGCCAGGTTTGATCAACACTCAAGCCAACTGTGATCAGATGTGTCAACATACCGACGGAGAAAGCACGCAGCCATAGTTTGGAATCTTTGCCGAAAAGAAGGGCGGTTGATTTAACACCAATAAGCAAATCATCTTGTTTATCTTGATGGGCATAGATCGTATCGTAATGAAGTGTCCAACAGATACTTGCAAAATATAGAGGAAAAATAACTGCTGGATATATTTGACCAGTTGCTGCAGTGAAACCCATCAAGGTACCCCTACAAATATTCTTCTTGAAAGTGAGCATCACCTATCGAATTATTCCACTCACCAATTTAGTGTTACTCCGAGAAAGAATTGTGGCCAGTATGTGTATCGTTTCATCAGTGGGTAAATAAATACAGGTATTAATGATAACACACCGATACCAATTGTTGGCAGGTTCAATTGAATCAAAACTAGGAAGCCTAGTGATAGTTGGGTTACAAGCCAAATGATTCCCTGTCGAGTTGAAAGCTGTCTACTCGCCAATGGCCTTCCTTTCGTTCGTTCTACCCGACGATCATACTCTCTATCCCACAGGTCATTTATTGTACAACCGGCTCCTCGCATCAGTATCGTTCCGATACCGAACAAGCCGAACAGAGAGAGCGTATTCAAGGAGGTTTCGGCCAAAGCGATACTCCATGCTCCAGGTAAAAATATCACCCACGAACCAGTTGGTTTATCCAGCCGACTTAAACGAACGTATGGATGAAGAGATTTTGGTAGACGATCGAATACAGATCGAGGACGAGATATTGTATTTCTTTTCGTTGAAGATAGGTGGCATACTGATATGTTTGAAAGACGAAAGATTGCTGAGCGTGAAAACAAGGAACATACGTTTTGCCGTAACAATGGAATCATTAAAATAATCTACAACCAACGAATTTGGATTTTATGTTCTAACTGATCAACTTCATCTTTTTGATTCGATACCGAGCGTATCTTATTAAGACTTTAGTTCAATCTATAATTAAAAAGAAGTAGTTTTTAACGGAGAATCATATCGTTTATTTTTGAAAGACAATGCATGGTATATGTCTAGTTGTACTAGGATGAATAAATATGTATATATCATAAAAAGTTAGCAAAATATCACTGGTTGATCACTCTCGTTTCTTTGTTGTTTGAATAAAACGATCGTGAACGACGCAACTTAGTGCAGAAAGAGCAACAAAGAAGTATCCAAAACTTCGACGAAACAAATTCTTATACATCCAACCAATGCCAGGTATGCCATCGATCATATCGGCAAATGACCTACAAGACAAGTAAATACAATTTCCAGAGAAAATAAGCCTACGTACCACATCTCTTCGTGTCGAAATATTTCAAATTTAGGATCATCGATGTTGTCCGTATTCAGCAGTCGAAATTCGTAGACAAAGATCGAACGTAATGGATATGTATAAATCCATGAAAATTGTTGTAAATTCATGATTCCATCAACAATGCAGCGACCTGTCGTTCCATCGTCATTTAGCTTGACATTCAATTGGAATGTATCAAATGTGAAGTGAAACATATTATGAAAACCTATTTGGTGCTGATCACAATCATGACGAGATCAAATTCATGCCTTACCTTTCATTCCGATTCGATACAATTTCTTGTCACCGCCTTCTTGCCAAGGATCTTTGAAAATCACATCATCAGCTATGTATGGTAAGACTTGTCGATCGAGTAGGGCACCAGGTACATTGGTTGTGTATAGTAATTGGGTTATTGTATGAAATTGACGTTCTAGTTGATTGACAAGTTTGACCTGATTAGCAGAACTTTTCGGACGAAATGTGAAGTTTTCCGACATGTTGGAAGTTAGAAAAAAAAATTTCACGGGGAAGATAAGATGTTTGACTGTGGACGGACTGAGTCTGTAGTTCGTTCGTAAATGGCACTTAAACGGGCAAATCGTAAACCGTATGAAACATTTCGACTACGCACGACATCTGTTCGATTGAGAAACATACGCGAAAGACGAAGAGAGTCTCTGAACTGTCCAACGAAAATCAATTTCTCTGAGGAATTTGACTCATTAGTTAACTGTCAACTTCTCACAGATGATCCCATTGAAGATATGTTAATTTGAGCCGTTTCTTTTTCCTAGGATGCTCTTCGAGTCTAGACATGATAGTCTTATTTTATTCTTATTTAATTAATAATCACTCCCCAGTGTCATTTCTTAAACATCGAGGAATAGTTTGAACTAATTGACATTCGTAGGATAGCTCTTTTTCATATCGATTCAATAAACAAAGTACAATGTACTCGATGATTTCTATATGAAAATAACTGTTGAGACATTTATAGGTCGCCTGATTTGAATATACGAACTATATTTATCCAAACATTATTTTTCTGTAAACTAAATTACAATAAATTATCATGCATCAAAGAATAAGACGCATTAGGACATATTCAACGTTGCTGGTGCGTATACTCAACTATACATGCATTGTAGTTCTATTCCTTGGTGAGTGCTTTTAATAAACATAAGAACTGTTATAAAATTTTTACGATGTTTTATTGGATATTGACATGAAATTTATGATCAATGTGATATGTACAATCGTTTGGTACATATAATCGAGTTAGACGAGTCAACTTCTGATATTTCATATCCATGTCACGTTCCTTCATTATCGGTCTGCTTGTACGCATAATTGATGAATCGCAACGACCTAATATGTTTTCTCAAGGACAACGAGAAGGTTCTCATCATCGTTATCGGATAATTTCTCTATCAATTAATGAACAACTCTATGTCTCATTGTCATTAAATAGGCTTTTCTTTTCCTCTCTATGCCATTTAATGATGTGCATAGAACGTCAATGACATATACATCATGCATGTTTATGTTATCCCGATGAAGCGGCAGAAAAATCGAAGAACAAATGATCTCGCAGCGTAAAAAGTTTGAACATCGTGTTTTAAGCGAAAGTTCTCGAAGAAAAAAAAGCGAAAGAAGAAAGAAACCCTTGAGATTCTCAAGTATTGTAAAACAAACTGCACCTTATGTATGATGTTGTTTGTCTTTCATCACCTTTTCTTCCCGTATATAGATTTCAATACTGATGACATGTTGCAATCGAGTGTATCCATGTACACCTGAAGCAAAAATATTATTCTACCAATCAACAAACTTTCTTACAAGTATGTATACCGTACACAAGAAGGAAAGCAATTGAGATTAAAAAGAATTGTAAAACGTATGAAACAAGAAAAATCGTTCGAAGGCAAGAAAAAACGAGTTCCAATCTTTGTTTGCCTTTCGATCAGACTCGAGTGAGAAACATCTCATCTGCAGCGCAGCATATTGATACAATATCCACTATTCTTATCTAGCATATTCAAATATTGCCCGAAGGTTAAATATAAAAACTAACAAATTTGATCATTATCATATGTATACCTATTCAATAGAATGTCTATGTATATAGTCGCCATCGGCTTTCAACACGTATTTGTTCGTTTTTATTATTATTATAAGTGCCCTCGCGCATCAGTCACTGTTCTTGGGAAAGCAGCTGATATCATTATCATTCTTGACATACCCACACACACACACACACACACTAGCATCGATAGATTCATTCAGAACGCGTACGATCAGAAGTTTTCTTTTGGTATGCGTACTAATAGAAAAATGCTGTGCGAATTATCATGTACATGTATAATGTTTCGATAAGACGCGCATGATTGCCGAACAATCGTAGTAAACGAGCACTGTATGTAGTTGTAGAGTGTGAATGAAATAGTTCTGTGGAGAGAAACAATACGACGAAAAAGAAGATAGAAATAGAGAACATATATGTATATATATATAAATATTTATGTATATAAAACACGAGAGCAAACGAACGGACGGTAAATGTAAAATAAGAAAAACGTAGTAAGAAGCATCGAAGACGAAATTTCTTAAATATATTGTGGAACTAAACTGCTATTCGATGATGAGGACGATGAACATGTACAACGTGTAAATGTATCTGGTATAGTAGAGAAAATAGATGGATAAATCTGTAGTTGATCTTGCCCTTGAAAAACATCACCAGCATCGTAAGAAAATAAAGCTTGATTAAGTTCTTCGAACGTAAAAGGAAACTGGGATGGCGAATGAGATTGATCTGAATAAGTTGTAAAATCACTGTTCATACGATTTCTACAAGAACGAACAAAGTAAATCAAACATTCAGAGAACAGAAAAACAAAATCATGTACCTAGATATTGATTTTTGTGGCGTTTGAGGTGTTCGTCCGTCGGAATGTCGTCGTATGGTTGATGAATGATCAGTGGTATTTATTGCTGCGCGCGCTTCGTGAATATCGTGAATGAAATGACATCGAGGCCCGTATGGACAATAACCCGCTAAAAAATTAATTGAAGTAAATTATCAAAGATTACTGTCAAAATAGTTACTCGTATGAAATGTACGACAATATTCAGTTTTATACTTTGGATGACGCATTAAAATTCTTAATTCTTTGATTCCATGTGAAAATTGACATTTATCACCATATTTGCATTTACCCGTTTCTGTGAATGGCCGACATAGTTCTGTTTTGTACCGTGTAACACATACATGCGATTGTGACATGGATGTTTTAGCAGTTGGTGTTGATGAAATTCTCATTGGTTGTTGCTGTTGCTGCTGCTGTTGTTGTTGTTGATGTTGTACGATATCAGTTGATGGTAAGCGTGGAGATGATAGAGAAGATGTTGACGATCCTGATGATGAATAGCAAGACGAATGCGATTCTTTACTTGGCATTGCTAGTTTTATCTAGAAGATCGTCATTACAACATTGATGCACTTTTTCTTTGAAATAGTATATGTATCGAAAAAACTTTGAGAAAAGGAAAAAACAAAAACGAATGCACGACGAAGCGTGTTGTAAGATGAGAAGATGCAAAATGTGTATATGTATGTGTGTGTGTGTGTGTGTAGAATGTAGATATTATTATGCGTGCATAGTGTATAGTAGTAGTTAAGAGAAGAGAATACCAAAGAGAAAGGGGAAGAGAAGGAGAGAACAGAACAGATCGAGTAAACGTCATGGCAAAGACAGCAGAAAAGAAATGGAACGAAAGGAAGAAGGGTAAAGAGCAATAGTTTGTAACAGCGAAACTTCACGATGATTGTATGAATGGGCACTTTTCTGCCTTTCTCGCACGAGCGTAAGCGCTTTTTCACTCCACTTTTTTTTCCACAGACTACAAAAGGACAAAAAAAATCGAAAGTTATGAAGATGGCATTCAAGATATTTTTTATCCATTTTTAACGTAAAACTTACTTTTAGTCTTTCCTGTCATTTTCTTAGACATGCCGGTCAACGATCATCTTTCTTTCTCGTTTTTTTTCCTACATACGTCTAACCGGAAGAAATAAGTGTCATACTGCGTCATAGATTATATATGCATACATTACTCAGAGCTCGTCTTTTGTTGCGTAAATTTCCAGTATATTCACTAGAGGTCGGTGGGTTTTTAAAGACAAAGTTCATTTTTTTCCTCGTTCTCTCGCTTTGTCGTCCTTTTTTCATTGATTTTGTGTGTGTGTATGTCAAAAGGAAAAGAAGAAAGAATATATGAAGTCATCATGTTGTAATTACAAATTTTCAATTTTCAATTTCTTTCTTTTTCTTGAATATCAACGAAAAAAAAACGTTTTTAACAACATACCTGCGATTGATAATTGAACGAAATAGATAAAAACGAGTGAAAAAAAAGAGCAAGAACGGAAATATACATACATAGTTGTATTTATGATATTGACTTTTATTCTTATTCTCTTCGTGAAAGGCCTTGACTTTACATGATGAATGTGAATGAGAGGAGAAATAAAGAACGAGTCGTATACGGATTTCGTTTCTGGCATCGGCTATGTGCGATTCGCAACTTGTAAATCTACGCGTCAATGAAACGACTAAAAATGTTACATATTTATGATACTATCTCTCTCTATACACAGCGACGAACTTTGATGTTGCTGCTTTAACAGTAATGAAATATATGCAATTCCCTTTTTATCGTTGTCTTGCCAAATTTGATGTACAGCGACGTCGTATACGAGAAAAATGTACATGAATCACTCTGAGTCAAACTTATCGTTCGTTAGCAAACATATACAATTGCAAGTCGATAATTGCACACTTAATGATAAGCACGCAAAGAGATTTTTCTTTTTTTTTGTGTCATTTCAATCATCGAAATCTGGTGCACTTTCAAGGGTTAAATCAAATATTCCTTCAATTGAAGTTTTATGTATGGCAACAGACGCATATGTGTACGATTCGATTTCAATTCATACACAACTATATATAATTCGCGTCAACTTGTCACTAAAGAATGCTTATGATTCAGCTCGAATATGAACAGTATCAAGGCTTTTTCCAAGTTGACTCACAAAAGACTTTTTCCCCCCGTTCGCGTCTTCTATGTTTTTATTAAATCAATACCGAGACATACTATTTACGACCGTAACTTATCATTTTAATAGCTGTCATAATATAGCTATACATCTCGATATGGTAAAAAAGTACAAATATGGAAGAAAAACACAACATTTTCTACGTGCTCTCGAGCCGACTGATGAAAGAGGAAAAAACAACGAGCGAGATCTCGTCTGAATCAATTGGATCTTCTAGCAATTGGCAAATAAATGTAACGCAGATGTTTTTCGAATGATGTCACACAGAACGATATTTGTTGACATTTTGTGTGCTTTTCTCAATATCTGACGACATTTTCTTTTCAAAAAATACGAACGAAGTGAAGAAAACTTAATCAGTTTTGCTGAGAATGATACACATCTGTTTGGATTCTTGGCCTCTTGCTCCTTTATCACAAGAGGCCATCTCACAAAATTTGCTAATCCGTTTGATATGCAATAGTAATGCTGATCGTATTGATTTACTTGTTTCTCCTTTCAATTCAGTTTGCACTATCTAATCAAAGTTTTCCACTCGCTGTCAGAGATGATCTGACAGTCTCGAAAGTCAAACAGACTCGAAATCGTGCTAGTGTACCGCAATCGTTAACATTGCTAATGAATTTTAAAGAAGATGGAACGACATCATTTCAAATCATGCAAGGTTGGTTGTTGATCAATTGTAATTGCTTACTTATTTCTATTCCATAGGTACGCAGATCGTTTATTTGGATAATGGATTTTGCCAATACGGGCAACTGTTCGATCCGTCGACAGGTTATTGTCGAGATATTTATTGTCAAGAATTGAATTATAAATTCAACGGAACAACTTGTATACCCGATGAACATAAAAATTCATCATATGTGCAGAAACGAATGAGCGACATCGACTTATCCTTAACACTGAATATTTTCCCAAGTACTCATTACCAACGGGGGAATTTTTCTAAACGTTTAAATAGTCAAATGAATGATATTTGCACGAGCCATTGGAAACAAATGTTTCATAATGCTTTACGCAGTAAGTGTCGGACATTTTCTTGCTTTTTAAAGAAAACTGCGAACGATTTAGGTTATCTTGATATTGACTATGAACGTATTACGAAAATCAGATGCTATTTGCAAGAAGATGCTATGGAATCGGCAGAGAAAACGACGATAAAACCAAAGGGAAAAGCTTCAGTGTTAACAACTCCGTCAAGTAACACTTTATATGAAACAATTGAACATGTTTTGAAAAAAAACCAATCTATTTCTACCAACTTCTTTTTTTCCATCATCGATAAAGACCATGATTCAAACGATACATTAACAAGTTTACATGTCGTCACTCTTCTTTTACTTGCGTCAGAATTCCATGCTATTATTGATCTATGTCAAGATTACGCGATTAAAGTGGAAACACTATCAATTGTATCGGATAAGAATAAGACTCGAGATGAATTTTGTAGCGATCCTGATGTCATGTATCCAACCAAAAATGGAATTATACGTCGACGTGTCCGACCCGACGGCGAGCTTGACTATGTTGTTGAAATACCCGAATTGGAAACGACATATGAAAGTGGAGACTATACGTATCTACTTATGGTTTCAACTTTAACACAACCGCAAACATCAGCGCAGGATATGGTAATTTGCTATTAAGAAGAATGTTGATATAAAAGCTTTTCGTTTAGCAAGAGATCGCTGGTCAATCTTCGTCAACAAATTCGACTTCGGCAATGAAATTAGTTTCCGTCTGTAATCGTCAACCGCGCATCGTTGGTCGTTGTCCTGACAGTCTCGTGATGCGTCTCGCCTTATGTGAAATAGTTCAATATACAAATTTCTCCATCCGTGTCAAACGCACAGGTCGTCTCTATACAAACCGCGAATATCGTTACGATGAATATCGACCCGACTTGTATGTTGTCGTTTGTAAACATCAAGCACAAAACGGAACGACAACGAGTAAAAAACTTGGCTTCTTTGAGAAAGCTCCTGGAATACTTTCATCTGTGGCGACATTTCTTTCCATATGTGCATTAGCTATCACTCTATTTACATTCATTCTCTTCTCTTCCCTACGTAATTTGCCGGGATGTAATACCATGAATTTAATTATCGCACTGATGGTTGCTGAAGCGTTGTTTTTGTGCCAAAGTCTGATGATTGTGACGAAGCCAAGTGTTTGTCTGCTGTTTGCATTAGGCATACATTTCTTCTATCTAGCGAGTTTCTTTTGGATGAATGTCATGGCCTATGATCTATGGAGAACGTTCCACAAAGGTTTTTCACTTTATGTCTATGAAATTCATGAACGTTTGCCATTCTATGCTCTGTACGCATGGGGTGTGCCAGTGATTATTGTCGTTATTGGAATTGTATTAGATGCAGCGAATACTAAATTAAAACCGTGCTATGGACGATTCTTTCGTGGGTGTTACGATGTATGCTTTAGGACAAAGAATGACACACCATTGCAAGGTAAGTGATACAGAACTCGAATCATGACGAATAGAGATGAATGGATCGGTTTTTTAGGTTGCTGGATTGAATCAGCCTTGATGCGTTTCATCTTATTTGGATGTCCAGTGGCTATTATTCTTCTGATTAATTTCGTGTTCTATACCTTGACTGTCCGAAGCATCCGTCGCGGTTTAAAGAAAGGTTCGAAGCATGTTTTTTTGTTTTTGAAAACAAAACGAGTCTTTTGGTTGATGATTTAGTTCGTGTTCAAGTCGAACGCAAATTCCAACGTAAAAAACAAGTTGTACCCGGTGAACATGATGTGAAAATTTACATGCGAATGGCTGTCTTAGCTGGCTTTGGTTGGACCATTGGTTTCATTCTATTCATTCTACCCGATGGACCGGAAGATTTCGAACGATATTTGGCAGCTGTCTTCAAATATCTCTTTATTCTTCTTAATGCCACACCAGGCCTATTCATCTTTGGGGTCTATGTATGCAACCGTCGCGTCTTCTCGTTGTATGGCCAATTACTACGACGAATCTGCGAATTCATTCGGTTAAGTTTTACTCGGTTTGAAGAAAATCTGTTGAGTCGCAGTCAAAGTTGGTACAGTAAAACTAAAGTCAAGTTACAAACACTCAACGCTAGTAAGTATAAGGCAAAACAAGAAGAAGTATTCATGTCTACATTGCCAACTAATTCAAATGGCACACCAGTGAAATTAATCAAGAAAACTGTCTTAACACAATTATTGTCAGAGCAGCACAATCGATTGGCCGACGAACTGAGCACAAATTATCAGGCAACAAATTCGACATCACTCACAAGTTCAGAAGAGTAAATTCTACACACATTCTATTTTTGTCAAATATGTACACATGAATAAATCGATCATCAAGCTAATATATCGTTCATGTTCGTACAAATAATGAATGATTAATCATGAGTTATAACAACATGATCCTTAGAGATAATCCAATGTTGTTATCGTATCATTTGAACTAATATGACCTATTCATTCTCTGTTTTCATGTAAATTTTATTCATTGATATTGAGGATATTAGCTATGGTTTACAGAAACTTTGGATTGTTCGACTGTGTACGCAGCTGACCGGTGTTTCTTTGAACAGAATTTGTTTCGAACAGATTGTTTTGCTATTTGAAGCATTTCAAGGAGAGCTTTCCGTAAGATTTGACAGCTAAGAAAACAAGCGTATCCAGTAATGGCATTGTTCATCATTTCTAAGCCTAAGAGATAATAGTATTAATAGAAAGACAGATAGATTCAAGCTCATACCTTGAAATATATGTGTAATGAAGGATATAATCGAGTCATTAACATGTTTCGAGTTCATGTAAAGATTCCATAGGATGATAAATGAACGTGGCACGACGAAAACTGAGAAAATTGTTAGAAAGAAGAGGATCCAAATGGATTCAACTATCTTTCGACTGGCAATCAACGGTAAATGCCGTAACTTGTAAAAGAGAATCGTATTACATACCAGCAATGCTGTTACCGGTAAAACATCATCAATTAAAATGTAACTTATAATCATTAGTAGCGCGGGATTATAAATATGAGGACCATAGTAAAAGTTTGGATTAGGCACATTTATTAAGAATAATCGAACCGGATCGATGTATGATTTGATATAACGACTCGGAATGAAATTCACATGTTGACTGATGAGAGCACAGATGAGTAAAAGTACGATTAAAAATAATATTCGCCGTTGTTTCAAACGTTGATCAATCGTCATTTTCTTTGAATGAACACTGTAGCGATTTACTGACCAGTATTTGATAGTTATCAATCGTTCGATAGCGAGGACAACTTTCAACCAATTCGTCACGATTTTCCCATAACGATAAAACACGATATATACAGTTGAAATGACTGTATTTATTGGAATGATATCTGCTTGTAGAAGATAATAAACAATAACCGAAAATAGACGAACAATGTCGAATACAGCGATGAAAATAAGAAGTAAACCGTATGGAAAACGACAAAATGATGAATGATAAATGGCCAAAAGGAGTGCTGTATTACCAACAGTACCAAATACAATGCAAACAATACTGATAACTTCACCAAGATGGAAACCAATGAGAATTGCTTCAGTTGGTCTCAAAATATCTGCTGCACTTGTTGTGTTTACAACTGTTTGATTAGCATCATATACCAGTGACGATACGTTCGATACACTCTCATACGAAGACATTCTATGCACTGAAAAACTACTGATAAAAGTGAAATCTAATTGCTCTGTTATTGGTGAAATTCTTTTTTTTAATGAAAACAGAGTCGACTTTTGCTCATAATCAAATAATAATAAGAAAAACATGGTTTCAAAGTTAAAGATCGTATTTTCCTGCCGGTAATTAGAAAATGAAGGTAGGATTATCATACCATGGACAAAAGAACGTTATACTTCGCTGCTATTGGTTCATTCAATACAAGAAAATTAGTTACGAGTCAACTGATCCTAGAAAAAGAAACTTTGCATTCCGTGAACGCACTTTAAGGATCTATTAGAGTATTGGATTTAATTATATGCCTATCTTATATAGCTACACAACAAAAGGGCAGATAATATCGTCACCGACTATGATTTACCTTACAACTATTAAACCTCTAAAGTTAATAATGTAGGTTGGTGAGCAGTGAAATCTTTCAAGCTAAGCTCGCTTTCATTTATTCATCAACATAATGACGTTCGTATGTATGTTGGGAAGGCATAACCGGATATTCAACGCTTACGGCCATACCACGTTGAATACACCAGTTCTCGTCCGATCACTGAAGTTAAGCAACGTCGGGCTCGGTTAGTACTTGGATGGGTGACCGCCTGGGAATACCGAGTGTCGTAAGCTTTTTTGTTCTCTACTTAAACCATCAAGTAAATACACTCTGTTCACGAAAGAAAAGATTAGAATTCAAGAGAACATACAAGATAACTGTCAAGAAAATTTATTTTAGTTATCTGAATCATTTTTCATGTCATTAGCAAAATTTTCCGTAGATAATTGTTTAACCACATTCAATTTAACCAAATTTTGACGTTCCGTATTCGCATCATATTCCTGTTTATCTCGTTTCCAACACTTGTAGTAAAGATAAGCATCCAGCAAATAAATAAGATCACCAAAGATTTGTAATATAACTACACCATTTGGATATGCAACATTGAAATCAACATAAAAACGATAAGCTAACGATGTTGCACACAAGTAGATGACATTACCAATAAAGTACAATAGATGAGCCCACATACATACGTCCTAAAACGAAGATGGATATGCTTACGTACTTTTGCTCACTTTGTATTTACGCACCTGAGCTACACAACCACGTTTCGGATTTCGTGCACCTTGTCTGCGCAATGCCATACGCCATCCGAGAAATATCAAACTTGATTCAGTGAGAAATGCTAATATTGCGAAAAAATTCAACAATAATGTTGTTTTGATATACTTAAGTTGATGAAAAGCCAATGTTGCACCGAGTAAGTAAAGATAACAACCTACATTTTGAAACATACAGGCGATTAATTCAGCGCGATAATGTATCGGTTCATTTTCATCTTCACGTAGTTTCACTGCGTATACATACCAATCGATCGCGTATAGAATAGCACCCAGAGCAAATAAAATAGCAAGGAAAACATAAATCAAATTCGAAAGATCATTCTGAAATCCACTAAATAGATAATTCGTTGAATCTATTGTTAGATATCCAAACATCCCAAGAATGTAGATAGCATTAGCCCAATAGTTCCAGTACAAAGGTGAGACAACTGTTGATGGCATTATTAATCAATAGGAGATGTTAATTTATCGAATCGAAACTGCGATACTTTCTTCGATAGAACTATGAATGAGACTATCGAACTCATATTTTGCTCTTTTAGTTCTTTCTACGCAGTCGAAACTCGTTTACAACAGCTTGAGATGTGTTTCATAGATCATTAGATATTCGAATACTGTTAAAACAGATCGATTATCGTATCGGAAAAATAAAATATTTACTTGAAAAAGAAGAAAAAAAAATAGGAGAAAAACAGTCCTCGAAAAACGAAACCTTTCAATCATCCGTGATTGTGTTGCAGACGCGCACACATTTTTCACATTGCTGTCTTTGCTGTTGAGGAGGTGAATGCTTGTAAGCCGGTTATAGCTCGACCGAGGATCAAGGCATGAATGTCGTGTGTGCCTTCATAAGTGTTCACTGCTTCTAAATTCATCACATGTCGAATAATATGATACTCATCAGAGATTCCATTTCCACCAAGAACGTCTCGGCATTGACGAGCAATGTCAAGTGCTTTACCACAGGAATTTCGTTTGATTAACGAGATCATTTCAGGCGCTGCTCTAGAAGAGAATAATCAACAAAATAGTGTGTTAATTTCAATGTGATGTGTGCAGATACCGATTTTCATCTTTCAAACGACCCACACGTAAACAGGCTTGAAGACCAATCGAAATCTCGGTTAATGCATCAGCAAATTTCTTTTGGATCAATTGAGTTTGTGCCAATGGTCGGCCGAATTGTTTCCTATTGAAAAAATATCACTGATTTTGAAGCCTGCGTATATCAATCGTTTCTTACCGTTCAATAGTATATTGTCGCGCAGTATGTAAACAGAATTCAGCAGCACCTAATGCACCCCAGCCAATACCATATCGGGCGTTATTTAAACAACCGAACGGACCCTAATGGTAAAAGAATCCATGTAATAACGAACTCGTTTTTCGATTAACTGTTATTCTTACTTTCAAACCTTTAACTTTGGGCAATAGATTTGCTTTCGGTACATGAACATCATCCATAGCAATCTGGCCAGTAATCGAAGCACGCAGCGAAAATTTGCCTTCAATTTTTGGTGTACTGAATCCTTTCATTGATCTTTCCAAAATGAATCCACGAATTTCGTTATCGTCACATTTAGCCCAGACAACAGCAACATCAGCAATAGGAGAGTTTGTAATCCTGAAAATGCTATTTTCATATATATTTCTCGCAAGGAACTAGAACAAACCAAGATTTTGTGCCATTTAAGATGTACACTTGTTGTTTTTCATCCCATCTTGCTCGAGTTTCCATTGAACCGGGATCCGAACCATGATTTGGTTCTGTCAATCCAAAACAACCGATCAATTCGCCTGTAGCTAGTTTAGGTAAATATTTTTCTTTTTGTTCCTCTGATCCATATTCATTAATTGGGAACATAACAAGTGACGATTGGACACTAAATGCCGAACGATAACCACTATCAACGCTAAAAAATCAACACACGAAGTTATCTTTCGATAAATATCTCATCTTGCTTTTACCGCTCAACTTCTCGAGCTAATAAGCCATATCCAACATATGAAATACCAGCACATCCATAGCCTAAATTACCATCGAACATAGAATCTGTTGAAAGAAAAGCAGGAAATTGTTACCATGAATCGTAGGACCGAGAACACCGATTTCTCCTAGTTCGCGCATGATTTCCGGATGAAAAACTACAGTATTCAAATGTAAACAAAGAGATTCGACTGGAGGAATGTTCCATACTTTCTTTTCGGTTGGCTTCAATAATTCTTGGCATTAATTTTTCTTCGCAATAGCTGCGAAATTGATCACGTACCAATCGTTCATCGTCAGTTAGTTGAGATTCCAGGTCAAGTGCATCTTCGTAGTTAAATCGAGTTTCTACAATCACACACAAATAATCACGGAAAAAACAACACAACAATTCTTACTTGTCGATGCATTCTGTAATTGAACGGTAAACGATGGTTTTAAACATCGACGAATGATAGAAAATGTTCGACTATTAATACTATTGAGCATCGTGATCTGAAAGAATGTTCTATTATTGCAGTCGTCAAAACAAAAGTCGCGTAAGAAGTTTTATATTTATGTACACTTATTTGTATCACAGATAAAAAGAAACTCTAATGAGGTTTGGAAATGACGCATAGAGCTACTCCGCTTGTCACACATAACATGCCGAGAAGAAATCCTAAAACAAAACAGAACACTCCAAATGATCTGAACATTTCATTGTTTGTTTACGAGAATTCAAAAGCTGTGGACGCGAGATAACATCACAAAGATAGGTAATCAGGAGTGTTAACGCATTCGTCACAGGTACAGCAGTTGAAAAATCTAATTGAAGAACTGTATTCAACCTAATGATTCCAATGAAATTTTTTATACCAGTTTTTGCCAGACTGTAATAATAGAGTACCGAACCAAGTTGATTCAATAGAAATGGAATCCAATACTAGAGGAAATATGTCTATTTTAATCAAGAAAATCTAGCAATCTACTTGCGCATTTGTAAAAAAATACCAAATTTCAGCAGCGAATTGTTTTAATCGATTATCGTACTGGATTCTTTGCAAACCTGTCGAACCTTGTTTCAAAAACCAATTCGTTATACCCCATATAAATGCAGTGGCGATACAAAGTACAAACATGGCTTTGGCACGAAAATCAAACTAATTTACGTAACCGTACGGCTGCAGAAGGAATAGAACATATGTACATGTACACACCCATCCTATTGACTCATTTTGAAGCGCCATCTGGCGAACAAATCTGATTAAATTCGATCGTTTCGGTTAATTTTTTTGTAGAATAGACATGAAATTTTTACCACAAGAAAAAATATATATGCACAAGAAGAGGTCAGTCAAAAAACTGGATATCTCAATGAAGACGACACGACGAATCATTTGCTGATATGCATTTCATGACGTGTATCTCAGTCTGAATCTGAGAGTTTGAACGGAAAAGATTACCGAATAGCATTTGTCAAAATTTAAACAATAAACTTCTAGAATATCGACGCAAAAAAGAACTTGTGCTATCAAACTTCATGTTTATTTTATTTTCACATCATTTTATGACTCATAGTCGACAATAAATGATTATGTGATTAAAAACACAGAACGGAAACGTTGACATGTCCTGAGTTGACGTGGAATGTCTGATATATTTTTGTTCGGCGTTGAGCAAAAGAACGCCTGAGAATTAACACCCTCTCTCGTAGAGTTTTCAAAGGATCACCATGGTAAAAACTGTTTGTTAACTATGTAGATGATATATATATTCTCATATCCAACTTATTGTTACGTGAAGTTCTGCTCAAACTGTCGCCTTTCTTTTGCTGGAGTATAAAGCATGAAAAAAATGATCGAATGAAAAGAAACGAAAAAAGAAAAGAAAATGTGACCTTGTTTATGCATTTTTTACCAATGTGGCAAGCAAGAAAACGTGTCCAACATTCTTTTTACTGAATATAAAACAACGAGTTACAAACAACTGCTTTTGATTATGCCAAATAGTCAATCTCCATGTTAATTAGAAGAAATAATTCGAACTTGAATGAACCGTAAGTTGATTTACTTCCTAGTTAGTCGCTTTTTGTATACTTTCTTTTGTATTGATATAAGTACCTGTAGAGACTATTCTTATCAACAGAAAAATCTTATGCGCATGCATTCATATCGAACAAACTTTTTACTTACAGTAATACATGCATTGATTATTATTCCATATAAATATGTGGTAATGTTGGTTGTTTTCATGTTTAACATTGAATTAATTCATCGAGTTTATAGAGAAGGATAACAACTCGGATAATCGTGACGTTCAGTGATCACAACAGGCCGAAATCTCCGAAAAATAAATGTATAAAAGACAAGCGATTCGTAACAGACTCATGATTTCCTTTCCCTCTACATAGATTCATACAGTTGTGAAATCGGTTCCGTGAAATATTATCTCTACTGTGGTATTAGTGGTTTATTAAGTTGTGCTATAACACATACAGCAGTTGTGCCTTTGGTAAAAGAAAAGAATTGTTTCGATATCATTCAATTCTTCTGTGACGTTTGTATTCTAGGATTTGATCAAATGCCGTTTACAAGTAAAACCTCAGAAATATGAAAATCTCATTCGTGCGTTTCAAGTAACGATTGCGTATGTTACTGTTGAAAACTATTTCCATGAATGAGATTTATTTCGCTTTCAGGGAGGAAAGTATCTTTAGTCTAACGAAAGGTTGGGCGCCAACATTCATTGGTTACTCATTGCAAGGCTTCGGAAAATTTGGTTTCTATGAAATCTTAAAGAATTTTTACAGTGTGATCCTTGGTGAACAAAATGCTTATCTTTATCGAACCTTGGTGTATTTATTAGCGAGTGCGTCAGCAGAATTTCTTGCTGATGTTGCTTTAGCACCGTGGGAGGCTATCAAAGTGCGTATTCAAACACAAGATAATTGGGCATCGACATTACAGCAAGGTTTACCGAAATTCTACGGTATTTTAACATTCAAACGTATTCTTTCATCAAATTCACATGTCTTGTTTATTTTCTTTTAGCCGAAGAAGGCCTCGCAGGGTATGAATGAAAGATGTAACATATAGATGTACTTACAATTTGTTTACTTAGTTTGTACAAAGGTCTTGTACCATTATGGCTTCGTCAGATTCCGTATACCATGATGAAATTTGCATGTTTTGAACGAACTAAAGAAGTACTTTACAAATATCTTTTACGGAAACGTCCTGAACGGCGGACAAAGAAGGAAGAACTTGGGATAACTTTCCTAGCTGGATATGTCGCTGGTATATTTTGTGCAATTATCAGCCATCCAGCTGACACGATTGTATCCAAGTTAAATAACGAAAAAGGTTTGGGTTTGTTCGATGCAATACGACGTGTTGGCTTCGCTGGTAATGAGTTGAAGTATAAATGTATAAAACTTGACTATTCTCGCGCGTATTTAGGATTATGGAAGGGACTTGGACCACGCATTTTTATAGTGGGAACATTGAGTGCTATACAGTTGTTCTTTTATGATACGGCAAAAGTGATACTCGGTGTGCCACGAATGTGAATTCCCAAGTTCAAGATTTCTTTCATTGGTGATAGAATCAATCTTTTTGTTTCTGTATATGTTCTGAATTGTTTATTGAATAAACACAATCAAGAAAACATGAGTTTGCCTCTTTTTCGACTTTGAATTCAAAATGTGGAACGCATAGATCAAGTCGATATTCTCTTGAATGTGATTATTTTATTTTACGTAAAACATGCACATGAAGATGAAATTTCCAAAAGTTTTTCTTTTGTAAATGAAGAAAAAACAAACGAAGCCTTCACTCAGGATGATTTTCATTACATCAAATCAATTTTTTCTACTTTTATGTCAACCATATCACCATAACCCTTTGTCAATACAGGAACATTCGAACTGGTTATGAATCGTGTTTTACCATCGGCAACAATTCGTACTCGTAAGGAATAATTCGACGATTTTTCCACATCTTTCTCATCGTATTCAAGAGTAAATGTGATTGGGAAGGTTTGCTTTTGATTTTCTAAGATTAGTTTGGATATTGTATGGAATCGACGTATATACGGACCGTCTTGAGAAGCGATATCTGAAATGAAATTAATTACTGGTGCATCAGCAATCAATTGATCTTACCTGTTAATGTCATATCATCGAGATAAATGAGAATTTTATGATTATCATTGAGAACTTCATTGTGTTTTTCATAGTCAATCGTACCTTCAATACGTCTGACCATTTTAAGTTTCGAAGGCGACTGATGAAATCTGAAATTGAAACAGCTGATGTGAGAAATGTGATTTGAACGAAAATGGACATATATATATATGTGTGTGTGTATGTCCTCGAAAAGGAACCGGAAACTTCGATTTCGATCGGCATCGATCATAGGAAAAGGTAGATTTCATATAAGTTTTCTGTTTTTTGATGCGCAAAAGTGAATGTGTTAGATCATCTGCTGACTTCTTTCACTTTATGAAGCAATTTTGGAGAAAAATACTAGCCATTTCTCTTTTTGTTGTCTTGCATTCAATTCATTTTGAAGAATCTCTTGAAATTAGATTTCAATTTGTCACTCTAGGAAATACTTGATGAGCATGAAGTGTGACAGAGCAGTATTTCAGAAGATATTTCATTAGAAGATTCATCAAAGAAACTTCTCGAATTTGCGCACTATTATTAAACTTGGAAATTTTCACAGGACATGTTATTGATAACAGCAAGCAAAGGATTAATCAATCGATGAAAAACAAATTTCACCTAGATAATTCTGTTTTCGTCAGTGCATATGATTCGGTCACAGACGTGAAATATATAACATGTGGTGAAGATCACATCGAGTGTAAAATATGTCTTATCGAAGGCGGGTTTTGTGAAGCATTGGTATCTTCCGATAGATTGTAAAAGGTTTGTTAACGGTTGTTCAAGTATGACTGATCGATCTCGACATGGTCGATCAGACGAGTCGTTCAGAACATTTATGCTATTCTATATTTTGAATTAAGATGGAATTGTTTTCCTTTAATTCTTCCGAGACACATTCAGTACGTGAAATTAACCTACTAATGCACTATTCGAATAAGAATTGTGTCTACGGAATATGTCCTCGTAGTTAAAAATATTTTTGTTTTTTGTATTTGGCCGGTGAAGGGCAAGCGTGATTAAGATTTGAATACTGAGCTTGAAGGACATCTACGAAAGAAAAGACAAAATTATGTTTTTCGACAAACATGAAGACTGAAGCGATATAGTTTGGTTTTTACATCGCATGACTGACTTTGAAGCAAGATCGAGCGTGTTACCTGGTAAAGCAAAAGTAAACAATAATATCGCGTGCGAAAACTTCTTTATCTTTATTGACTTTAATGTAAGGTGTAACTTTTATCTAGATATGTTGGTGCATTCAGTCGTCGACAGAGAATGTGTCAAGTGATGTACTTCAAATACAGTTTGTTTTCAATAGAACATGAAAGAATTCTCGTGTTTTCCCTCGTTTTTTTTTAATAAGAATAGCATGTTTTGTTAGTTGTGGTCGAAAATCTATCATTTGTTCGATCAGTTTTAGACTTATTTTTATCGAACTATGGAGGAACACGGAATGTTCGTTGAAACGAATGTGAAAGAAAATGAACGAAATGAACATGAAGAATACCTTCGTACGGCTATTCAAGTATGAATTGACTACGACTATCTTTGTTTCTGTTGATGAAATATGTATTCATTTAGTTAGCAGAGCAGAACGTGCAAAACGGACTAGGTGGTCCATTTGGCGGTGAGAATCTCTTTTTGATTATGTATTCACTTGCAAATCGAGTGTTTGTTTAGCGGTTGTCTGCAAAGATGGAGTTGTAGTTGCGAAAGGTGCGAATAAAGTGGTGCCAAGTTGTGATCCAACAGCGCATGCGGAAATGGTAGCCATTCGACTTGCCTGTCAAGAATTGAAAACACATAATCTGGAAGGATGTGTTATATACTGTTCTTGTGAACCATGTCCAATGTGCTTAGGTGCGATTTACTGGGCACACCTTGATCACATTTACTTCGCACATTCAAAATCTGATGCTAAAGATAGTAAGTGAAAATGTCCATATGAAGTGCATAGGAACTGTTTATTTTCCTAGTTGGATTCGATGATCATTTCATCTACGAAGAATTAGCACGTGAGTTACATGAAAGACGTGTTGGCATCACACAATTACTCAAAGATGAATCGAAGGCTTTCTCCATGTGGAAAGACTGTCATACGAAAGTTCACTATTAATGTGTAATAGTTTTATCTTTTTCTTTTTATTACTAAATGTCAAGTATAAACGAAAAGATAAAAGAAAAACAAAACGTTTTCTATGATCCTCGATAAGTACTATAACCGAATTTGTTAAGTAAAAGTGGGACATGGTAATGGGCGGAGTCTTTGGTACAAAATTCGATTGTGACAGAAGGATAGAACCCATCAGGCATATACGATGCAATATCGAAGATGATTCGCCATCGACCAGCTTGCCATTTGTCTGCAGGCACGAGATCGACAGCACGACCATCAGTGTTTGTGTTCGCTGTTGTTGGCATCGGCACCCATTCTCCATTCAGAAGATTCTCAACTCGGACCGGAACATTCGCAGCTGGTCGACCACAAGATAAATCCAAAATATGTGTTGTTAGAGTTTTAGTCATCTAGAAATTTATTAGATAGGAAAAACGGTTTGACTTAATCTTAAAAGACAAAAAACAATGAACTTGTCAGATAAAAGAAAAACATCTCTTTTGGCCAGCTCGAAAGTTCTTAAAGCTTGGATGTAAGAGCGCTCTTTACTATTGATCGATTGATGGTACATTGAATATAACCATGAGGATCGTCGATGGGCATGAAGATTTCATTCTTGTTTTGTTCACCAAAACGGGTTAAATCGACCGGTAAACAATGAACGTTTGGCATTGTTAAATGAATTTGGCTGATCGTTGGAACACGTTCCAGAACATATTTGCCCATTGCATGAAGTGTATGTTGAACACTTTCGGAGTCGTGATCGGAGAAAACATCGAGCATGCCCGAACGAATTTGTTGACGTGTTCTATCAAAGTCAAGAATTGATGCGGCATCCTCGTAGGTCCATTTAGCTGTAATAGCTGTGCCGAAAAGTCGATCTCTCGAGTCGGTTAACGTAGTCAATGCATCACGATAAAAATTTGTAAAACTCGTTTTGGCTGTTTTCATTACCACCAAATCTTTGAGACCAGAAACAATCGAGAAGGCGCCATGTCGGGAACGTCTAACAGTAGTGAATTGCACTTCCTGAGTTGCTTGAACGAACGATGTTGGATGACGACTGTTGTTCGAAGTAACCATATGTGACCATTCTTTACGTTCGACTCGTACTTGTGCACCTGCTATTTGAGAATGATGTTCAATTAAATAGTTGACAAGTTCCTTGGCAAAATCTTCAATCGTTATTGTGCGTGTGCGCGAAGCGACGTAGTAAACTAAAAATAGACGAAAGCACGGCTAGTATCTAGTCGAAGGTGTGGTATCAAATGGATTTTACCAGTGTTTTTCATGGTATCGGTCGGTAAAACTTTGGTATTGTCGCCATCCACATAGCTGCTAACGAAATCACCATCAATGAGAACACGCACTGTCCATTCGTCGAACGTGTCACCATTGTAAGGTGAACGACGAACTCGTACGACGCGAACACCTTCTTTACCATAGCGATTGGGGCCTACGCTTGCCATCGTGAACCTGATTATTTCGCCTTAACTGAATAGGAAAAGTATAGTAGTATGTAATGTTATCGAATGCACGCAACTGTTATATACACATTCACTTTTGTCTTTTCTTCTCGTTTGATAAGATAAAACGAAGATGAAAAATAGTCAATATTTATCCGTTCTTTGCCTTGTTGCATGCGATAACTTGTTTAAAGCATAGAAGAAGATATACATTGCAAAGTATGACCTGGCCATGATAGAAGAATATGCAGAAAAGAAAAATCACAGCGTCGTCGAAGTCAATGTACTCAAAGTGAAGTTTTGATAAATAAGATGTTGATCTGGATACAACAAAAAGCGAATTCATCGTAATAAAAATTTATTTTATCTAAAGACTCTTAACAATACATTTATATCCTCACTTGTATATGTCATACACAAGGGAATAAATCAGGACACAGTGAACTAGATTTTTGTAGAATTCAAATCGTAGAAAGAATAGTAATATATTCATCATCCAATGAATAAACTTCTGTATGTGCTCTGCGAAGCACAAATATGTTTACAGAGCAGCATCTTTGAGTAAAATCTCATTAGATTAGTGTATTTTCTAGAAAGGAATGATCATAAATTATCAGCATGGAATGGGCACATATGATTGATACCGCTTTTGACACACACATGTTGATTTAGAACAGAAGATCTACCACGAATATAATTTGTAGGTCATGTAAACACAGAATGGCCACTATTGCATAGAATTTTGAACTAGTGCGATAGTTGAATGCCGAATCAGATATGTATTTGAAAATATATTGATAGAAAAAAAACAACAACAAACAAACGAATATTTCCTCCGAAAAAAAGTAAAACGAGCCATGATGATGTTTGATATTTCCGACTTGCTCTGACATTCGCTTCGTCCCATTCCTTTCTCTTCAAACCACAACAAACAATTTGATTGTTGCACATAGTATTCTTGCCTACATGAACATATACAATAGAAACTGTCACTACTCAAACATACGAGACGAAAGGAGCACCACATTATTGCACAACAAAACAAAAGAGAGAGGAAATTTAAAATAAAGAAGAAGAAGAAGAAGAAAACAAATACCGGGTAAAAACGCAAATAAATATGAATATTTTAAGCAACTGATTCGCTTTCACTGTTATTCAAAGTACAGGATGCTGTTGATAAGGCAATGGATCGGTTGATACTTGCATTTCGACGGTCATATTTTTGAGAATAAAGCCAATCAGTTCTAAAACAAATTTTCAAAATCAGCTCACTCAAGTTGCTTCTTAGATTTCATGCACGTGTGAATAGGAAGCAAAACACACACACACCAAATTCCAACGAAAAGCTCATAAGCATTGACGCAGTGTTAAACAGTTGAAAAGAGGCATGCGGAAAAATCGATCTTTCTCTCCAGGTACACTCATATCCTCTATACTTACATGTTTTAATCAAGGAAAAACCGTAAAAATCTGTTTCTCTTACGCCGAAAGTCATATCTGAATAAATACGGCGAAAAGAAATTAATTATACATCCGTTTCTGTTATGTCTCTAAGGACAAGAGCCATTCAAAGATTATCGGTTGGTAGAAACAAGCTGATAATTATTGTTTGATTTTTCAAAATAACCTTGATTAGTATGTAGAGAGAGAGAGAGACAGAAGGACAAGAAAAGAGAAGAAAGCATCAGAAGAGTTATTATTCATCGTGTCATACACAAGTTAAGTTAATTCATATCTTGTTCTCTACCGTTGTATATCTATTGATGAGAATGACTTTGTTCTTCTCTAAAATTAACGTACGATAATATGACAACAATCAACATAGAGTTCCTATCACCAAAGTTTAAAGAAACAACACCGATAAACAAAAATTTAATCTTTTTTCATCACGAACAACAGATGTGATAAGCTACCTTTTCTTTCTTTCTCAAATCAAAATTTTCCAGTTAGCTATTGTCTAGAGAATGAAGAGAATATTCGATTTCGTAGAAATTTAATTTCCTCAAGCGAAGTAAACTTTGTAACTTACTGTTCTATTGCAACTGGAATCGAAAGTTGATTATTCGGAAACTGTCGTTCGAGTTCAGCAATCGTATAGATATAATTGACTTTGTGATAGAATTTGTTACTAAACCATAAAAGATTCACATTGTACGCGAAAGTAAATTAAGATTTGCTATACCTGAAAAACGGTCTTGAAAGAGCAATGACAGTACGAAGCCATCGAGTCGGATGTACGACGTAAACTGAACGAAGGTTTTTACGAAGTCTAAATAGAATGAAATTGAAAAATATTTCTGCAACGAAAGTAACTGTTCTCACCGAAAATTGATCATCTGGTAACATTTGCGAAGAAATTTCAAATCGGGCGTACGATGTTTCGGTGTGGCACCATGAAAATAAATCAGAATGTAATCATTAGTAACCAACTTATCTAATGTATGATAAACATAACTAAAACAAACGACAAGAATTCTTTGGAATATCTGTCAAATACATAAACTTACTAAAATAACTGATCCATGATGTATCGATATTCTCTTAAACGATGATCAGGTAACCAACAACCGTATATAGCAATGACAGCCGTTTGATTATCTTGTTGTAACGTTCCTGCTGAACTGATCACACATTTGAATGGTGTAATCGTTTTGGCATCAATATTAATAGGCGTATTATCGATTACACATGCAATTACATCTTCAGCTTCGACATTGTTCTCATCTCTCGAAGTTGAACGAAGTATAGCTGGAAAAAAGAGTAAATTGCTTTGATTACATCATCAAATACGAATATGTTAGTTTTGTATTAGAAAATACTGATGAGCAAATGAACGGAAATGAAGAAACATAGTTTCCTGAAATAGCCTCTATGCATTCAAGAAATGATTCTTTCATTTTTTCTCTTTCTGTTTATTTGAAGCTTGCGCACACGCACGGACTAATTTCATTTACACTGTTCAGAATGAGTTGTTCTTCTTCTTCTTTTCTCGGTAGAGTTGATTAAGAACATATTCTTCTTGCCTGTTTCTTGGTTTCATCTATCTCTGTCTTTCTATTCCTTTCGGTTTCTACACCACTTGATTGTTTGTCGGCCGCTCTTTTCCTTCTCTCAACACTCTGCAATACCCTACGGCATCACTTGAAGATCTCTATGTTTATGAACGAATGAGAGAGAAAGCATAGGAGTAGAGATCTATACTCATTCTTCTAACATGTCTTTTTGAAGAGAACTACTATGTTCTTCCTATGATTAAGTAGCGATGTACTAATTTGAACTGACAAAGACACGCACACATATATAAATTCTGATTGAAAGAGTAAATCTCCTTTAACAGTACCATTTTCCTAAGTTCATCGAATATGGATACCAACGAGGTAGAGTACACCACAATGGTTCAACCATCTCCGGCTGTGCTATGTTTTTTCTTCTTCTATTCTAGAGAAGATTAGTTAATGGTGAACAGACTGATACGAGTGGTGATAACAGCACAACGTTGAAAAAAACGTTACTGCTTGGTTTTACACCGTTAGTTATCGCAATCGTTCTGTATATTAGTTTAAGTGCATGCATTCACGTCTCACGGTTTTATGCAAATTGGAAACTGAAGAAACAATTAGAAATTGTTCGGTGTTCAGAGCAATGTTTAATTGTTTCGAATCCGTCAATCGATGATTCTGACCAGCAGTCGACTCCTGAAGTGGTCTGAGTTATCATGCAGAACAAATATACATCGATTTATTATCCATCAATGAGAATGTCATCGACTGGAAAGCGGAATAACGACGAGGAAGAATATCGCGTGCTAAGACCTAATTCTGTTTCTCAGTTGCTGCTAGAGCTGGATTTGTGTGTGTCGATGTAGAAATTATCAGCTCAGCTGCAATTCTATTTCTCTTTCTAATATGTTTTTTGTTGTTGTTGTTATTATTATTATTATATTTATTATTATTATTATTATTACCATTATTGCCTTTTCTCTCTCTCTATGTTTTCAACACTTCGTTAGGACGATCTAACAGTTTGTCAATTCATAGAAATCTCCATTGTATATATGCATGTATATTTCGGTGAAAAGGAAGAAATAGAGAATAAAAGGAAAGTTAAGCAAAAAACGATTTTGTCCTGAATGATTAATAATCATACTATTAAGAAAGTACGCGTATTGGCTATCGATGGTAATGGAATCTTGTTCGCGTCAATGTGTTCGTCGAACATTATACGCTGTTATGATCGGAACATCACCTATTGTTCTATGCCTTCTATTAATTGCTATAGTACGATTGATCTTACATCAGATTGAGACAAATTGTTTTCGTCGTCAAAAGTCACTGGATCACCGTCGTTCATCATCTATTTTCCATCAAGGCGGCCGACCAACTCTTTCCTATACTCCTGTGTCAACAACAGAACTACAACGAATCATTCAAGGTAAACCACTGAATGCACTATCGATAACTGCTCCCAGACCGACTCATGATTCGCCATTAGCGTCAAGATTTATGCGGTCAATCTTATCACGACGTGAACAATCGCCACTTTCGTCCTCCACAGCTACACTCGCCAATTTAGTAATTCGTCGAGATGCTCTCAGTACAAGTCCAATAACAGCATTACTCGCACCGATATCAACATACCCGACGCCAATGGTGGATGTTGTTAATGAAAAACGAGATAAACGAGGGTGTGGCGCCGTAGCTAAACACGAATCAATAGACACGTCAACATTACCATCAACGCACACAAGAAATCGTCTCGTTGACTTTTTCGACACGAACAACTCATTCGACGCTGAACAAATTGAATATGATCCTTTCATGTTACTGGCCAGATCACGAGCAGCAAATGTTTCAAATGTTGCACTCGAAGACGTTCTCGACTTTCACTCCGTACATTCAGTGCCGTATTCTTTGTACCATGTTAATTAATTTCTCAAAAGTCAGTTTTTTCTTCGTTTTAAAAGAAGCAGACAGCATAGCCATTAAAACTAAATCATATTCAAATTTTCTTTCACATTACGAACGTACCGTTTATACGAACGTCAAGCATGCATGTCAACTACGTAATAATAGTGAAAAGAAAGAAAGATGAACAGTTAGCGGTCAAGGTTTTTCGTTTCATCACATTTATGTGCGTGTACATGTAGATGTATATATATACGTATACGATGAAACTACTTGCAATCGTTTGTATTGACCATGACTATTCATTCAAATATGCGTCTTTCTTTCTTTCCACTTTCAACATTTTTCTCTATGGTCAAACGTAACATACATCTGTTTGCACTCTAATGGCCAGTAGTATTCTTGCTATTCCTACATATTATCATAAACCTACGCCTTCGATTCGAAAATCAAAACTGGAGACGGCAAAAGTCCGAAGTGAAGATGAATTACTCAAATTCTTCTTGCATGGTTCATACGATGTGCAACGAGGAAATGTTCACATAGCGCAAGTCGAGCCCAATTCCGATAAGACAATATGTATCAAAGAAGAAAGCAAAACCATTTCGACTACGACAGTGACAGACGATGTCAAAAGTAAATCTCGTTGTATGTTTGAAGAAACCTATATGATTAACATATCTGTTAAACAACCCGATGCAGCACAATTAGGAAAGCAAATTGATGTACGTATTGAAAAAACTCCCTCGGATCCGCAAATAGCAAATGAAAAGGTTGATGCGGATGAAGTTTCAAGTATTTTCGATGAAGACGAACATGAAGAAGTAGAAAGTGTACTTTTCAATGAAATCAACACACCAGCAAGGGAAACACCATCGACAAATCTAACTCTAGCCGATATGATCAACAAATCTTTGACAACTATTCCCACTCGATCGGCTGAAAATGTTAATAAAACGAAGAATTGGTATGTCGAGAAACAGGATGAAAGTAAAGTACGTAAAAGTAGTGAGGATATTCCGGGTACAAAAGTCGTTGAGAAAGTTATCAAAACACCACCACCAGGACTAATGCCATCAGTTATCCGACCCACAGGTTTAATGACGAATATTAGTGAAGATAAGAAACTCTTCGAATATCTCGATTATCTCGATACCAAAGAAGAATCCAAACAAACCGTTAAACCATCGAACATATCAACGACAGTAATCAAGAAGGGGAAATAATATCTCTCGCTTTTTGTATGTTCTTATTTTTTGTTTAGGCCAAAAGTCAAAAATCAGATTCACCTGTTCAAAAGCATCCATCGAAGCCGATTCAACAGCAACAACAACAACAGGAGCCCATTCCAATAATTGATCTCGAACAACTCTGTCGCTCTTTAAATGTTAATGATTTGAAAGATGAACTAATTCGAAAGAAAATCTATGAACTGAAAGTTCTAATTGATGAGCGACATAAGAAACAAAAACTTCATATGCCAATCGCTGCTCCACGAAAAGACAATCTACCTGTTCTTATAGCTATGCCTCCAGCTGTTCAACAACGGCGAAAAACAACCGTTGTTCAACCCGTGTCTTTAATCAAATCGGAAACGGTCGATCTACAAGTCCCATATGATTCAACTTATCATGATATCATTGCGAACTATAATAATAAACACGCATCTTCTCCTCCAACTCACAAACAACAACATACTCGACAGCAAGTCTCTGCAGCTAATTCGAATCGAAAATATCAACATACCTGAGTCAAGTGACTTTCCTGTTTGTGTGTCAGTAGTTGATACTGGAATAGTCGGAGTCATTTCTGCTTCTGTACGTGAATTTATTTTATTTTGTGCATCTGTATTCGGTAAAATAACTGCGGATTTTAATGGAATGTTGTCATCTGAAGGATCTAATAAATAGAAATATCTTCTAATGCTTTCGAGAGGGGAAAAGTTTGATTTCTCTATTTGTACTTACGTATTTGAGTTTTCGTCGTTGAAGATGCATTTTCATTGTCGGACGATGATGATATGGTTTGATCCTAATAAGAAACCAGATTTGTGTCTGATAGATTAAGATCATAATTTCCCCCGCTTACCATTGCACGTGCTCTAGAAACAAACGCATAATTGGGCTCGTTTTGAAAGCTTGGATTAATATCGTCAATATCTATGTCATCTGGATCTTCTTTCGCTGATACTTTTGTTTCCTCGAAAGCATGTGTGGGTGGTGTCGGACTACGCTTAGATTGTACTTGATCGTCAAGGTGTGCTGTTTTCGGACCAGGCTGATCGACAGTTTCCACATTTGCATGTTCTTCTTTAATTGTCGGTGGATTAAATGAATCGGAAAAGAAATTTTGATTTGGATCAATCTTTTCAGTCGAAGTAAATTCATGGTCGTCGAATGCAGAGAGTCGCACCGTTGTTGGTACAGGTGTTAAATTTTCATTGTGATGATCCTCGAGTTCCCACGGTTCGTTCTCCTCGACAGTGCTCGATTGAACCAGTTCAGTTGGTTTATCGACGGATACCCATGGTGCATCGTCATTGACGGATTGCTGCTGCTGCTGCTGCGATGCAGCCGGTTGATCGAAATCATCGTCAAATTGACTGATTATATTAGCGAATTTTGAATCCTGATCAGATGAATAAAGAGGTCGATCGCTTGCAAAAGCTTCGAAGTGTGATAAACGTGAGTTGTTATCGAAGAGTGTTTCTTGAGCGTTGGATTCTCGAAACTAGAACAAGACGAAATAACCAGTTTGTTCTCGGCCAATGAACTCATGTGAAAGAAAGTTACTAACTGTAATTTTTTCTGAATCATTGGGTTCTTCCTTGACTTCTACATCTGTTACATTCGCGGTTGCTGTCGATTCATCCTACAAATATGTTTGTATAGTAATTATTCAAGCAGAAAAAAACAAATTATCAAAATCACTGATAAAATACGAATTAGCTAAAAGGTAATCGAGCAATACGTATGTAATCAATTTACTTTGATACTTCAATAACTGATGAGAAACAAAGGCATGAGTAACATTCAGATTAGTGAAAATAAACTTGATTACCTTTCGAAAAGGCAGTGAATCATCGAACGTTGAATTGTCATCCGTACTGTCGTTGTAGACGGACGCAGTTAACGTGTATTTCAACAGATCATTACTGATAGCAGCTGCTTTAGCCGAACTCGATAAAATTGATGCTAGATTGCAGTCACTAAATGTGCTTGTATCATCATCTTCGATTTCTCGTTGAACATTTCGAACTGAATTGTACGCTGGAGAAAATAGATCTGTTTCATCGATTGTTTTCGAAAAGAGCACGATTGGATCTTCGTTCTTATTCGTTGGTATTGCCGACCATGGATCAACTTCAGCTTCAGTTTCATTGTTGTCAAATAGATTCTCATTCGTTGTATCATCTGGCGCTTCGAAATGTCGACTCCAAACACTATCGAATTTCTGATCGAATGGATCCGGCACTTGTTTATTCGTTGCTTTCGTTTGATCATGCCAACTGATAATAGTGGCAAGATTTTCCGTTGGTAAAGCTTCATCTGCTGGAGTCGTATCTTCTGTATGCACTTCAAATATTGCCTGTCCTAATATTTGATCGATCAAATGTTCTACCTGTTGATTCGGTTCAGCAACTTCAGTCAGAGCTCTTTGCAAAGTATTTGACACGAGATTTTCAACAGCTGGAGTGAGTGTGCTCTCTTCCGGTCGTGTTATTTCTTCTCGTTCATCTTCTTCATATAATGTCATTGATGGTGGACCTTGATTTATGTTAGGTTGTTCTAATTCATTAATAGGAAATAATTCATGATGGGTTGCATTAATCATGGGATTGGTAACGCTATGATTGACATGTAATGGAGGCGAAGGTATTGGATCGAACGGTACTGAACACATATGAATATCTTGAATAATACTTTCAAGATTATGTATCGAATTGAATTCAATCTGAGGTTCATTGTGAGCCAAATGACTAAGAATCCACTCTAAATATTGTTTTAAATCATTTTCTTCTGTTTCTCCATTAGGAATTGAATCCCACGGTACATTTGTTTTTGGAGTCGATGGATCTGTTAAGGCAGTGTTCTTTACCAGATCATTCCACGAGAATGTATTCGGATCGAAATCGATATTTGATTGTGTTTGATTCGTATTCGATGATGCAATATGTGACATCGATTGATTCCATAGATCATCGAAGTTGTAATTTGCAAACGGTTGATTGGGAGAATAAGGCGACTGTAAGCCATCGGGTTCTTTCGAATCGAACAGAACGTCGTCAAACATTCCAGACGTTTTCGATGGCGTTGTTGTTGTTGTTGTTGTTATTGATGGTGATATGGTCGTCGGAGCAAATGGATCAAATAAATCGGTTGTTCTCTCATCGAGAAGATCATTCTTAGGTAAATGATTCGTGTTTGAATTTGTCGATGACATTTGCAAATCGTCGGTGATGGCGTACGTTGTGAACAATGGTAAACGATTTATTTCGTTTGATGATGATAATAAGTTAGGCAATGAAGAGGATGTATCAGGGTCGACGAGAACGACAGGAGACTGTGAATCATCATTAAGTAAAAAAGAAGACGTTGACGCTACTAAAAAAACAGAAAAAAAAGGTAGTTGATATTTTTTTGTGTTCTTTGCTTTCTCGCGTATTTTTCTCCGCTTTTTTTAACTTACCATTACCTTCTTCATTATGGTAAAGATTTTTATAAAAAATAGTATTTTTTTTCTCAGCTTTTTCTTCCTGTTCGGTGTCGGTTTTTGTCAACACATCAATGACAGAGGGCGATGAATGTCTTATTTGACTACCATTGGAGTTTTTCTGCGTTGATAAATCCGTTTCATTTCTGTCACGGTGTGGAAAGTCAGGTAGATCTTCCGTTTCTCGAAGATGTTGGGAATCCAATGACAATTGATGATTTTCTCTCGTAGTTTGAGGAAGATTAACAATTCCGTGAAATTGAGAGAGTGTTTGTAATAATTCCAAATCGTCGTCATCATCGTCTTGCTCGGAATCCAGACTCATATTCAGCATAGGATAGTATTTCTCTGAATATGCAAATTGTTTTACATCAATATCGGAAGCGTTTGCCTCTTGGTAGAGCAAACATTGATTCTTTTGTTTTCTCTTATATGTATCAGAAGTAGCGTCTTTTTTGGCGTCTCTGCGTGCTTCTCTTTTCTTGTCGTAGTCGTCGTCCTCGTTCTCGCCTAAAGTGGTAAGGTGGTTGACAGCTGTAGGAGATGAATTGTTTACTGGAGGTGTTTGTGTTGTTGTTGTTTTCCTTAGATATTGAGACGATGGCGAGAGAGAAACAGGATTCTCTTCGTCATTTGATTCCGATGATAAATATCTCCGGTGTAGAGTTTGAAGACGGTCGACTGCTTCTTCTTCTTCTTCAATTTTATTATCAATCGACAGCTGCAATGATGGCCGGAAGGTACTATTACGAGTAGAATTTGTTTGCTTGATTAAGTTCGATTTCTATAGAAAACAAGGAAAGATAAATTGATTTGTTCTTTTCCCCCCTTTTGTCTTTGTGCTTAGTTAACTTATATAAATAGATAATGATGACAGCTTTTATCTATTCACAATTGCATAATTTCTCTTTTTCTTTCTATTTCTCTCTTGCTCTTTCGCTGTATTCTACTCCAAGATGATGTCAGCTGATGGTATTGTCTAAGTACATCGAAGCGAAGGAAAAAAAATGTTCTCTTTATGTTAACAAATCATTACCTTGTTACTGTCTTCCTGATTGTTATCTTCATATATAATTTCTTCAAACATTGTCGGATTGTGCATCACAGCGAGAAATTCATCATCCTGTTCATTTTCGTCTAGTAAATGTCTCATCGTAATTATTTCATGAATAAGGTCATTCCGATCACGATTCGCTTGTAATTCGGCAGGATTTTGAAAGTTAGCCATGGGTACATCTACATCGCTTTCTACATTCTCTTCATCGTCAAGTGCAGCTATAGGTGCTACTTGTATGGGTTTTTCGTCATTCGTTTCTTCATCCATATCAATAATAGGTGTTTCATCGGGAATTGGAGATGAAGAACGTATACTATTACTTTTACTGGTTGAATAGGACGAACGATGGTCGTCAAGATTGACTTCTAAACGTATGTCTTCCTTGTCATCAAGTTCGGAAGTATCACAATCGAAATTCATCACATGTTCGTCTGCATTGTTATGTTCATCATCATCACTCGCCGATGATGTTTCTAATCCATCGTCACTCATAAATGTCTGAGCTTGATCAGCATAGCCAAAACTTAATTGTGACGACATGTTTGAACATTGAGACTGACTACGTGATGAATCGATAAAATCCACTTGATCCAATGGATTGATATTTAAAATTAATGGAGCATTGATTCGTGGCGGTTGTACATTGGTATTTGATGAAGCCGTATGTAGAATGAGATCATCATTCCATTGCGCAACTTCATCGTCGACATCCACATTCTCCTCTTCTTCGTCTTGTAAATGTGAGGAAGATAAGAGTGAATCAGGTGATGATGAACATATCGAATCTGATTGATCGAACATGTCCATTTGATCAAATGGAACTCGAGCGTTATCATTTCTATCATCATCATCGTCCTCTTCCGGCTGATCAGGATCATCAATATCAGGAATATTTTTAAATAAAGACGGAACAACAGCAATTGTATCATGTTGTTCATCACTAAAGCCATTTAAATATGTCTCATCTTCAATATCATTTTCCATCGAATGAATAAATTCATTCAGAAAATGATTATGTTCAGCATGATTGAGTAGTGAATCACTATCACCGTTCTGTTTCTTGTTTACTGTATTCGAAAAGTGTCGCACTGGTATACCATCGAAGTCATCTTCATTGGCATCATCATCATCATCGAAGTTTTCTGCTCTAGCTAAAGGTAATGTTGATTGCATATTTCCTGAACTTTCATGTTCATCAATTGAAGTATCTGTTTGTTCTTGGGGAGCACGAACTACTTCGATTGACGAAGTAGTCGAGACAACGAATGCCGCTCGATTAAGTGGATCCGATTCAGTAAATAAAAACGAGCCAAACATTGGTTGATATGACTTATCTTTAAGCTCATCGGTGATTACCGTATCATAAGGGTGTTCAGTAAGCGAGGAGGATGTGTCGGCGTCGAATATTGAGGGTAAATTATCATAGGAAATAGTTGAATCTTCAACATCAGATGCCATATTGGTTAGTTGAACATTTTTCTTGCGTTCGATGCGAAAAAAAAGGCAAAGAACACGGATAGTAATGAAGAAAGAAAGAACACAGAGAAGAGAATGAAAAAAGAAGAAGAAGAAGATGAGGGAGAAAAATATGCTGTAGAGTTGCCAGTAGCTGAATAAGACCGACCGAAAAAAAAAGATGGTGATGAGTCTGAAACAAGAAAGAAAAACGAGCGACTAATAAGCAACTAAGCTAGGAGAATGGAGAAAGAACAGCGGCAGCAGTAACAACAGCAAGAGCAGCAGCAATAAAAGCGTCAAAGACACTCTTTCTCTCTTATCCTTCTCCCCTTGTTCTAACGTTTTTTCATATACACCACTCTTACGACTCAAAACTGTCCTTCATTCATTCATAGTACTGAGGCAACAATTCTTTTTCTTTGACTTCCATTATACGTATGTGACATATTTACAAGCGAAGGCAAACGACGAAGAAAAAGGACAAAGGAAATGTATGAGTGTAATCAGAATGTCGATAGATATTCTCTCATTGTTCCCCAAATATACTTTCGTTCACAACTAATGCATCGATATGCTTGCTCGGGGGTAATCGAATCAGAAGAGTAAATGTTGGCCAAATGACAGACGACAGATTTTCACGTGTAATCGATATCCACATTCTGGCATCGTCGAAACAAATGGACATTTTGATTCTCAAACGGACGAATATGACAGATGGATATTGATATATTTATTTATGTAATAAAGACACTGTTTTATTTTTCTTAGTCATTCGCGTGTTTTCGTCTTATTCATTAACATGGATATCTGACATCGATCAGTTTTGTTTCTCTTCCATTCGAAATTTTTCACGCCGAGAATATATATGTGTGTATGTGTGCATAAAATATGAGTTATGTAGATTAATAATCGACTCTCATTTGTTACATGTCATTGAATACAAGCAATTAACAAAAGCATTCAACCAGCCGGCAAAAAAATGAGACTTACGAGGTCTGCATCTAAGTCAGCTTTCTCGATAGCTACAAAGTCAGATGATGAATGGGATTCGCTTGAAATTTGTGAAGTTATTTCCGGTTTGTCTGCTAGATGGAGAAAATGAATATACTCTTTTGATGAGTAGAGTACAAACCAGGAATTGGTTCATCGACCTGCGTATTCTCATCGTTGTCCATTGTTGTTTTATTTGGTTAAATCAATCTAAATAAACAAAAGATTACATACGATGTAAAACTTTCAATCAGCCAGAAAAGAACGCCTTTAGCAAAGTGTTCGATTTATCCTCCTTCGTTGCAGATTTTTATCTCAACAAGAAAATGATCTCAAGCACATCTTTGATCAATTATAAAACTTATAAAAATAAACATAATACTTGATTAACCAAAACATTTTGCTCATATCAATTAAATTATTTATACCCGTTGTTGACTTTACAAGATTAGTACGTACTTATCGAGTGTATGTTTATTTTACCTATGATAGAGCGATATTATTCTTTTCAAAAGAGAAATACGAAAGGTAGTCCAAAGACTCACGCATAAACATCATCATGCTGAAAGACGTGTTTTATCACCTGATACTGCTCTGTCACATTTCGTATATCTTTCGAGATAGAAGTCAAAAATATAATAAACGATGAAGAATGGATATCAAGGTTGAATCATTGACTATACTTGACATGTGCAACTAGCTTTCAGAACTTATCTCTGAGACGTACAGATAAAAGTTTAAGTCATCAATAATTCATGCGCTCGACAAATATTTGGCATCAATAAGGAGCCGTAATTTTGTTGTCTCTCATACACAAACGTTGCGATTCGTTCGCGAGTGGTACCAATGAGTAGAACTGCTCCGCTAGGAGATAAACTACATGTATGTTCAATTTTTAATCAACGTATGAAAACGATAGAACAGGATACAATCAGTTCAATTATATATTTTTAAGACTCTGTGTCAAGTATAGGAACAATTGCAAATATAGTCCGTTGTCCATGAACATGTGGATTTAATTGTAGACGGTTAGGTAAACTTGGAAAATACGATGGTTGCTTTTGATCAAATATTCGATCGAATTCCATCTGAAGTTGAGTTTCACGTGCGTGAATTTTCGAAGAATTGTTTGAACCGTATAGCCATTCAAGTTCTAGTTGACGTAACTTGGAGCGATTAATTGGAGGAAGTTTACTAATTGACTGAGTATTTGGACGCACTAGAATCAACGGAATAGAAAGTGAAATTCGATCTTCTAAAACGTACTTTGTTCACCAGGGATCAAATCGATTTGTTCAGCCTCATTCTTCTCTTGAGTTCTCCGATTTTCTACACAAAAAAAGAAGTGTAAAAGTTTGTTTCTATAAAAGTAGATCACTTGACATACTCCGATCCAGTTTATGATCACGTGAAAGTCGATAAAAGTCGAGTAAATCATCATCGATCATAAATTCCAATTCCTCATCGTCATTCATTTGTTCTTCTTGTTCTCCGCTTACCTCCATCGTCTGATTTCCTTTGATCCATGTCATACCTGCCTGGTAATTTTTCCAGAAAGTCAAGTCCTGATTTTCCATGAGAATTAAACTGATCTAAAACTACAACACATATGCTCCATCACGTTTATTTCACATCAGTTCGTATATATTATGTACACAAACGAGAAAAAGACAAGTCAGCTATTGATGATCAACTAATACGCGTACAAAATCGAAACAAAACGAGCTCAAACGATAGAAAATAATGATTGTATTTGGTCAATATGCAATTCAGTGAGAAATGTCGCCGAAATTAAACATATCCAGCCGATCAGACTTGTTTTTTGAATGAACTCCTAAAAATAGAATCCATAATAGAAAATCAAGCATAGGTCGGATGGAACAGAAGATCATACCCAAGTTCTATCGAAAAATATCGCGAATAAAAGAAAATCTTGCATGCTTATCGCGCTTAAATACCGCCATAGGTAAAATATCAGAATCGTCAATGGAGAATGGAGCAAAGTTAACTGCAGAGCCTAGATGTTGAAAAAAAATGAACATCAAATGATGAAATGAATTCATTTCTAACTTGCTGTTGAGGTTTGTTTGTATATGAATCAAGTAGATCTTCGTAGAACCGTACAGATCGATCCCAAAACAGGGCAGACAAGGAATATCGTAAGGAGAAAATACTTAATACAAGCACAATTTTGCCTTTAGATTCAGATATAATACTATTCGTTTCTTTTTGTTCATCTTCGAGATTTAAGATCATCAATTCGGATTCTTCGGATCCAATATCTAGTGTCGGACTGGACCGCGTTGATGCTGGTAACGGTTGTCGTGATTTTGATCGAATAACCGGTCGTTGTTTAAAAAAGTAGAGCAAACAACCAACGATAAGACATACGCCACCTAGGACATCACTCAATGCATCGACATAATATCCTATGTCACCATAATAAGACTTATATCGTTGGTTTTTCATGTGTGCACGGAAAACGACACCGTCGAGACAATCGAGAAAACTACGTATTTGAAAGATTACAACACCGATTTGTCGTCGAAATAAAGATTCACTTGAGAAGAATTTGATTGAGATTAATGAAAGAAAGCAGTGAAAAAATGAAACCGCGTTGGCTGAAATCATTGGAAAATAATACGTGAAAAACAGTTTTGATTCGAGACATTCAGCCAATGGTTCGCGGATAAATTGAGTCTAGAATACGAATAACTTGTGTTATAACAAAATTTCTCGCCTGCTGTAAAGATTTGACTTTTCAAAACAATGTCTACCTTGCATATCGATGGTTTAAACGTATGGAATATGATCCCTTCTTTTCTGTTATACTGACAACTAAATACAAGTCAAACAATGGCTTACCGTTTGGCCAACCATGATTTTTTTCACTGGTAGTGAACTGAAGATTTGAATTGAATTCGAATTTTGATTGATAAAATCGGAATGGGTTTTGTTTGCGGTCGTTGCATCGAAATCCAATGGTCCTCTTGATCGTATTTTGACATAAAGTATCAGATCCATAAGTTGAAGATAGATGATAAGTAAGAAGAACAAAGAGTAAACTGGATGTGTTAACAAAAGATGAAATGTTCGGACACAGAAATGTGCATGCTGATGCACAGGTCGAGAAGGACATGGGCCGTTGCTTAACTTACGAATATCCATGATCATTGTGAACAAATAATACTCAACATCGAGTAATGGTGTGCTAAACGAGAAGAGAGAACATGTAACGTGTTTTTAAACATCAGACCATAATCAGCTGTTCTTCTCTTCCTATCGAAAGCGAAGAAATGGGAGGAAAAAGCGCATTGACCAAATGCATATATAAATATGGGGTGATTCTCGCCTGCCTCGATTCGCATACACTCAACTACACTACTGATCGGAGTGAATGAAGATCTGTTATTCTTTTTCTACTTCGTCGTCTTGTTTTTCTTTCTCTCTCCTCGTTCTCCGTCGTTTTTGCTTTATCGATAGGATGAGAAGAATTTTTTCCTCCGGTTAAGTTCCAGACGAACCAGAACAAGAAAAAAAATAGACCCTTCTTCCTTTCGCGATAGATTCTCGTGATGTTCCATGGGAGAAAAAAATACGCATAGCATGTGTGGATTCGATAGCCATTTGCAAACATATAGCTGATAACATTGTAATTGCGTTATTTGCTGATTGAAATTGACGTTTCACAAAGTCAGTTTTGCTGCTTCGAATCATATTGTTTATATTCGAGATTGGAAAAAAGGCACACATTATTAATCATTAGAAAAAAAGGGAGAAAGAAAATTTCAAAATAAATAGAAATGCCGGTATGGTTAGTTGAATATTTTCAGCTTCTATTTGTTCTGAAACTAAGAAGAGAGTGATGACTATTTTAATTTGTATCCATTGTATTATTGGACGGATTTTCCTCATCTTTATAATGTTTAGCCAAGGCTTGCATGAAAACTTGCAGATCGCCTTGATTAACTGCATTGGTTACTTGTTCGGAAAGATTAAGTTGAGAAAGAATAGATTTCAATTCTCCTGAGCGAAAAGCAGTACTAAATAGGAATGAGAAAATGAATTTAGCGATCATTTGTTATCTGTCACATACCTAAACGCATCCGTGAGTTGACGGTATTCTGGCGATTGAATTGATTCTTTCAATTCGTTTTCCGTACCAGGTATTGAATAATCTTCAGGTAGATGAGGACGTATTTTTTCTTGGATATCCTTATTGCTTAACAATGGAATTAGCGTCTGAAGCAATAGTGGAAACTTATGGAAAGAAAAAACTTTATTCATAGACTTACTTCACCATTTGAAGGATAACGAGATGTTTCCGATGATGCCGTTGCACTGTCTTCAGTTGCACTATTATTCAAATTGACAAGAGCATTCGTCAGAGCACTCATTTGAATACCACTACGTTTCGGTTCGTTCGATGAAGTCGAAGGAACTGTTGTAGATGTCGTTACAGCTGGTGTTGAAGATGATGATGAACTGCTGCCAGCTCGACTGCTAGAAGTCGATGGTGTCGCCGGTGTACGTGCTGCAGTCGGTGCCGTATTCGGACGCGAAGTTGCAGCTTGAGGATTTGTACGAGACGATGCAGTTCTTTGTTGAGCGGTACCTCCTTCAAGTCCACCACTACGTTGAAGTCCTTGCATCAAACTGCCAGCACCGGCACCTCCACGTCCAAATGCAGAAAATAGCGAAGCAACATCGTTTGGATTCATACCTACAATCAAGTATTTATATTAAAGCGAACGTAATTAACAAAACTAGATAACGTACCACGCAAAACATTGGATAAATCATTTGGGCCGAGTCCACCGGCGCCACCAGCGCCCGCCATGCGTTCCATAAGAGGCTGCAATGGATGACCACTGCTACTGCTGTCATTATAACCAGGCCCTGGTGGGCGATTTAGCTAATAAATCAAACGATAGCTCATAGTCGAAGCTTTAAAAGTTGTTTACTTACGAAATCGTTTATCTTTTTACAAAATTGTTCGTCTTGATCATCTTTGGGTTCTTGCATCCAAAAGAAGAATTTACGCGAATTTGTTTTCCACTTGAGAATATAAACACGGCCTAAAATCTCAGTGATGTTTCTCTCCATTGCACAACAATAGTAGGGATTATTTGTACCTGTGGTATTTTGTGTAACTTTCTTATATTCGATCTCATCTGGAAAGATAACTAGATCATCTTCTGGTGTGTTACTTGATCGATCCCTCCAACATAAATGCATAAGCATATCATTTCCCTGATATAGATAAACGAGCCCTTTTCGTTTATCAGGATAAACCTACAATACAAAGATGAAAAACATAGACAGAACAGAATTTCTTTCACAGACCATGTTACCACGTAAGTTCATTTTCCCAGCTTTAAATTCGACGAGATTTTTAGCACGAGCTTGAGCGTTGGCCCCACCGAAGAGCGACATTTTATGCTTGAAGTTTCGTAACGGTATTGACAAGATGTGATGTGCGAATGACAAATATAAAAAATGAATCAATCGGTGCGCACATACGTTGATAATAATGACGAATAGAACATCTTGGTTCGATTGGTACGATGTATCGTCAATCTGATTTTAACACATTCGATCGAAAGTTCTCCTGAAGATTATCACACATGAAACAGAAGGATGGGCTTTATTTGAAATACTAGCTGTGTGCAAGAACTTAATCATTAAATCATTGAAAAGGGCACAGTGGTGCGTGGCGCCCTCTCTCACCCACATACGCTTAAGAACTCACTACGTACCTCTAAGCCAAAGTTTGCGTGATTTGAAACCAATACATCCATTTAACACATTTCCGCGATAGTATGTAGCTTAAGAATCTGATATGAGACTTTCCATTTCTATTGAATTACTATGCAACATCGAATACAAAAAATTCATTACATATTTTCAACTGATATAGTACACGAACATAAAGATACACAAAAAGAAACGAAGTGTTATATCTGATTTACACGAAAATTTCACGAGATTTCCATGTAGAAGACACAAACGTAAAGATATCACAGAATTAATCGCTATCATCATCATCATCATCATCGTTATCATTGGGCATATGTACACGTGCTTTCTTTTTGGCTGGACGTGGGTTGTGGATGGGTGTGCCTTGTACGAATTCAGCAGCCTCTTCTTTTAATAAATCAATCTCACTTTCATCGGTAGAGACATCCTCGTCATCACGATCTGAATGTCGAGCTTTTCTATGTGGTTTCCACTCTTTGTCAGGAGCGCCCTGAGAATCACCTACAATATACAAAACTAAATGCAAAGACTGCAAAACTATTGAACATTTACCTGCTCGATCAACCAGCGCACTATCTTCCAGATCTTCATCGTCGATAAAACTATCATTATAATCATATTCATTGGGTAATCCGTCGTCATCATCTTCATCGTCATCGTCGTCCTTAGCTGAAAATTCATGAAATACAGTCGATCGATATGCTGTTTTTATTTTACCTTTTCGTTTCGGTGCACGTTGATTAGAATTAGTCACAGATGATCGCTTTTTCGTATGACTATATTCATTAAAATGATCAGGATTTTTTCGATAGCAATCGCTTCCGTAGGGACATTCTGGTTTTGTCTCGTCAGTATCATTTTCTTTGTTATTCCAGTCAGGATCACCAGGATGAATGGCTTCCTTCCGATGGGCTGGATTTTTTCTATAACAAAACTTTCCATACGGACATCGTTCTCGTTTGCCAAGCTTAGTCGCTACCGCGGCTGTTTGACCTATGGTACATCACGATAAGAACACAAAGGAGATCTAGGAAACAGGCTCAGTTACTTGAGGGTGTGTTATCTGACGGTTTCTCGTCGTTATCCTCATCATCATCGTCATACACAACTCCTTCCGCTTTCTTTCGTCCAATATCTGAAATAAAATGTTAGTTTACACTCAGTTCAGCAAGGCTACATACACGTTCGATATTTCGAGGGTGACGGTGTGGTTGCTGTAGATGTCGGCGTCTTTGTATTTTTACCTGACCCTCTAGCATTCTTTCGTTCAGGTGTTGTACCATTGGTCATCCATGCGGGCAATGCACGAGTTGTGTGCAGAATAATTCCACCTTCAGGTTCGACGCTTGGATCTTTGACAGGAGATTTTTCTTTGGGATTGCTTTTCGGCGGAGAAGGCTCTTTCTCTTGAGCTGGTGATTTAGGTGTTACCGAGGGTTCGTTAACTTGCTCTTGCTCGTTTGATTTGATTGAAATGCGATAGAAGTATTCATTAGGCAATAGGCCAATTTCATCATTATCATTCAATTCGAACTCTTGATCTTTTGTTAATGTAATTAATTGATTAGATTTCGTTCTATAGAATGTCGGATTATGATGGATCGGTTTTATCCAAAGGGTTCCATCGGATTTCACGTATAATTCCGCGTGATTGCGAGAGATTTTTTTATCCAAACAACCGATATTGGGTGTACGACCAATCGTTGTTACAGATGTACCATCAAGCAGAAGCCGATTTCCTTTTTCTAACGGTATCAATTCGATAGTCGACATTGCTATTAGTTGAATCTATTCCAATTTCTTTCGACTTTATATGTCATTGCCAAACAACTATGCAAGATCATTCACTGTTTAGTAAGTTATCAAATGAAAATAAGAGAGAAACGAGTGCATTCAGATGTCGCTGATGATGAAATTTCACCTACCCAATGAAATTACATAATATTTCAAATAGAAAAACACACAAGAAAACGTGCGTAGTATTATAGTTGCCATAAACTAAACCATGACGGAACGTAAACGCTTGTCAGATACGGATGAGCCTTCAGCGAACAATACAACTAAAAAGATTAAACTTATTCAAACCACTTTACCAGTTGGAACATCAAAACGTCCTATATGTAAATATGGTGCGAACTGTTATCGAAAGCATCCTGATCATTTACGAGATTATCAACATCCAAAAACTGACCAAAAGGAAGAAGAGCAAGGGGACGACGATGAAGATTTCTCGACAACATCTGTTTCGGAACTATCAACATTGACAAAGGAAGCATCACCAGCAAAACAAATAACAGCATCGAGCAATTCAACAATAAGTCTGATGGAATTAGCGGAGTTAAGTGGAGAGAAATTACTCAGACATCTTTACCAAATGAAATTTCCAAGTGATCTTCACGAGTTTTGGAGTTTCTGTTTGGATCTCAAGAAAACCGATACTCGGGAGGTATTGACAAATCTTCTCAACTTAGAACTAGTCGGTCCATTTGAAATTCTCGATGGTGCTTTAAAAACGTGCAGTACCTTACCTAATATTCATTTACACTATCGGTATTATTATGACACACCAGAGTTTATGACTGTTATTCGAACTTTGGATAAAAAAAGTCAATTTCATATTGGTTATTATCGGTTAGCAGCTCTCTCTTTCTCTGTCATTTCACTGTCAGATAACATATTGTTTTTATCTAGAGATTCACCTGATGAACTACCAGCCTTTTTAGCTTCGAATGATTCGAGTGTCAACAATCATTTTAAAATCTGCGGTGATAACATATTTGCAGCAGTTCAGTGAGTCATCAATCAAACGTGATTGAAATTACCGTCACATTTTCCCCATTTCAGTTCATATGCTCGCCACCATCTCAAATCAAGTGACAAATCTGACTTGAAAACCTTCGTTTCTGACTTGGAAAGCTACGCAAAAAAGCACAAGTTTTCTTTGGATGAAACCACACCAAAAATAACTGCTCGAAAGAAAAAAGTCAATTGTACATTGCTGAACTCGTTGGGCATGGTCGTGCCGTGTGAAAACGATATCGGTTATCGTCCTGTTCCATTTACTAAAGGTAACAAACATCCCACACCGCTCTACTTTTCCAATCGTCTCTCTGTCTGTTAATATTAGATCAATTCAAGAAAGTTTGTGATAAATTTTGTAATGGCACATCGGAAGATCAACATCAAAAAGCTGAAGATGACTTACAACATGTAATCACATGTATACAATTCGCTAACGACGAATGTGACTATGGTGAAGGTTTAGAATTTGGCTTGAATCTCTTCTTATACGGCTCATCCAAACTTCATTCACGTATTCTGACACTTTTACCACTGGCATATAAACTACTTCACCGGGATCTCTATGGACAAATTATAACAGATCATCTCTCTTCAGGTCGTTCGAATTTAATTGAAGATTTAAATGAAATCACAAAAAACAGCTAATTTTCAATCGATAAATTTTTGTACATAGCTATAATACAATCATTGTCCTGTAAAATTCTTTTGTGTTTATTGTAACATAGTTGAGATTGATAGGGACGAGACACATAGGATAATTGAAGATAAAGATCAGCTTGAAGACGATGAAGATGTATATGATCGATATCATTCTTCCCTTGAATAAGATTTTCATCAAAACAATGAATAAATTTCCAACAACGATCAGCTTGATCTTCTTCTAATCGTCGAACATAACTTTGGACTGAACGATCGAAACACTCACCCGTTTCAATCGGCATACTTTGATGATGATGAACAAGACGCTCAATAGATCTTGTATGATGAGTAATCACTTCTTGAATAGAACATTTTCCTAATATCAGATCTGTTTCAAACTTTTCATACATACTTGGAATTACTGTCCAAAGCAATTCTAACTGTTCTAAAGTTAATTTCGGCTGATCGAGATGTTCAATCGCTTGGCAAATATATTGACATGATTCATTTAGACGATTACTTTGAAAAGCCATATCAGCTTGCCAAAAATATTCCTCGACAATATTCATAACTACATCTATAGAACGATCTCGACTATCTAAATATAAAGCAAAACAAGCCACGTGTATTGGATATTTTTTTCCTAGACTATTTTTATTCGAATAGGACAGAACGACGATACACGTTGAACTTTAAGTTTTCGTTATTCTTTTTCTCTTTTCTCTCGAATTCTCCTTCTGTCTGTCGACGTTGTATCCAGAGAATAACAATATATCAGGTCCATCGAAACAAGTCAGTTTTGGTTCGTAGTTTAATGAAAGATAGAAAAGGAAAAACATAAAGAATGATGTCGACGTCGATCGACCCTCAGAATAATAGTCATAGCAGTAATGGACGACCGTTGAGAATTGTTTCAACAAATCGACTCTTTACCAAAGTCAGAACTGAACAACCGTCTGAAGCAGGTAGATGCAAACTCGAACTTCGCACTTGTGAAATTTATCTATTTTCATAGTTTTACCTTCAATAATGGACACGACAAGTTTATTTTCTGATGATCCTCACCATCCTCTTGATGTTTTCCCGAAAGATGAATCATTGCTTGATGAAACAACAATGATAACGACATCGTCTTCATCACCGTCATTTGCTGACTTTCATCGAAATTTATCTACATCAACATCCGCTCTATCATCACCGACATCGTTTTCGCCACTACAACACGATCATAGCTATGGTGTATCGACAAATTCATCCTCTCTTCTACCATCACCGTCATCACCTGACTTAACTATTCACAATACGACGAATGCTAATTCACCTGTTGTCGTCACATGGCCACAGATAAATTGCCGAGCTTTACGTCCGGATGATTATCACATGTTATTGGAACTATTATCATCAAATACGAATGCAGATTCGCCACCGATTTTCTTTGGCTCAGCATTGATTGACCCATCGACTCCAACACCTTATTCAGATGCAACACGAACACAACCGAAGAAACGTGTTCGTCCTGGCCATGTCAAACGGCCAATGAATGCATTCATGGTTTTCTCACAGATTGAGCGTCGAAAAATGGTTCAACTTGCACCACATTTGCCTAATGCTGATATTAGCAAGTAAATCAAATCTTGTCATTCACATTCGAGTTTGGATGAACCATACGCACATATTGTAGATGTTGTGGAGCCAAATGGAAACGAATGTCGCTACGCGAACGACAACCATACATGGAGGAATCGGAACGATTGAAACATCTGCATGCACGGCAATATCCAACGTATAAAGTAATATTTGAATTCCAGCAAATTATTTTTTTTAACATAAACCATTTTTGATTAGTATCAACCACGAAAACGAAATAAGACCAGTCAATCAACCAATTCAATCTCTCACCTACATCCAGCTGCAGCTTCATCTTCATCGTCGCCCCCGCCGCCAAGTATAATGCCTACTATTCCACCTCAACTGCCAGCTGTTCCGAAAGAGCAACCTCAAACTCCACCACCCTCACTCCCTCAACCATCATCGTCATCCTCCGGCATTTCCTCGTCGTCATCATCATCATCATTGCCCTCAAACTCAAATGATCCCATCTCATTATTAGTTGCAACATTGTTCGATCAAAAATTGGCAATGTTCGCCAGTAATTTTCAGCAATTTAATATCGACCATCTTCAATACCATTTCACACCGCCGAACACTCAATTATATCCAGCACCAGCGCCCATGCCTTTCGATCCCGTGGCTTTTCTCGCTAAACAACAACAACACCGACTGGCTTAATAATCACTATCAATTCGACATTTCCCAGCCATATAAATATATATATATATAGTAGATACGCTAAATCCAGATATAGAGTGTGATAGATAGACAACCTGATCAAAAAATTTTTATTTTCATTTTTCACGTTTTATTTTATTTTTGTGTGTGTGTGTTGCTTGATTTCTTTTTTTCTTCTCGTTATGTTCAAGATCTTGCTCAACAGTACTTTCTCTTTTGTTTGTTTTTGTTTGTTTGTTTTGCGCTATTTAGTAGCTCGAAGATGCATATGGAGCCGTATGAAAAGAAAAAAGATTTCTCATTTTTAAAAGTACAATATAGAAAGCATTTCAAAACGAAAAGAATTTCTTCTCGCTACATTCAATGCTTTCTAAACAAAGGCAACAGGTTTATTTTCAACTTTTTGTTTTGATGAACACATCTTCAACGTTCATAATCGATGCAGTTGACATTGGATGTTGAGTTTCAAACAAAATACACCTAAATATTTAACACTCTTTCTAATTTACCATATCAAAATGGTTTAAATTGGTGTGAGAAACGATAAACAACAGCATATGAACGAAACAAACGAAGTAAACGAATTTGTCTTTCCTCTACGATTTCTAGTAGAGAGAAGAGAAATAACGCCACTCGACGACTGCTTTTCATACGTTCAAAAGAAGAAAACAAAAACACGTGCTGTTATTATATAGACATATCTATTCTCTCCTTGAATTCGTCGCTAGCCACTCCATTCTCTCTCTTCGCCTCCCTATCATATCCACTTTCATTTCCATCTTTTTATCGTATATACACACATACACACCCTGAATCTAATCCACAATCATGTTTATTTCGAAAACAATTTCAAATCCGTCAAAAAAACTAAATATCAATATACCTTCTCATTCCAAACAAACAACCTGTAAACTATTCGTGGGTAATCTGGCTACCCACACAACAAGTACACATCTACAGTCGATCTTTCATACCTATGGACAAATCATCGAATGTGTGAAAGTACGCGAAAGATACGGTTTCGTTCGCTTTTCTACTAACGAAGAAGCCCAACAAGCATTGAATGCTTGCAATGGAATACAATTAAATGGTTATCCAATGATTGTCGAATATGCCCAAAATGAAATTCTCATCAGTCCGAAATCGCCACGGAATTCTTGTCGATATCAGTCAAAGAAGTTACCACCACCAGTTCCTGTGAATCAGAATGATGACATGCCTTACTTAACAGTTGAGACGCACAAATATACGTCTTCAACTTTAAATCCTGATGCGTCATCATTCACGTTGGCTTGTTCAACCAGCGATTATTGTTCACAATCGGATCGACCATCAAGTCGTTCATCCTCCGAACGATCGAACTGTCTTTCACCGTCGATTCTTTCTGCCACATTGCCCGTCTCATGTTCAGACGACGATGAAGACGATGAACAAAACTATCGCAAAACTCTTCATGATAAACGACAATCTTTGAACGTCTTTATCGGTGATCGTATATTGAAATTATATGGCCCGAATATGGATGTGAATAATAATCAAACATCCATACCGTTTGACAATCGGGATATCGATCCACGTGACCCAATCTTTATCTGGAATTTCGCCTTTTATCCCGATGTGTCTATTAGTCCATTCGTTAAACGTTCGGATATCAAAACTTTACTTGAACGTCGTGTTTCACTCTACTCTCAATAATCATTCTTTATTAGCGAAACTGCTGGTCAGTATAGCCAATTAACTCTGTTACACTGCGGTTGTGTGTCTTTATATTTATTAATAATAATGTTAATCATTCCATTTGTCTTTCTAATCATGTTGTGTGTAATACAAATATAATATGTCCTTCTACTTTATTTTTCTTTTCAAATTTCTTTATATATCTATGTATATGCGTGTATGTGTGTCTGTGTGAGTGAGTGTGCAGTTCCAATGTGTCCTGCACTGCTATATATTTTCTTCTCAATATATGTTGAGTTTGATACTATGTTATCCGCCGCCGTCCTTTCTCTTTCTGTTAAATTATCTAGTAGAATTCCCTTCTCTTTCGTAACCAAAACTGTTTACAAAAAAACGCTTCAAAATCTTCTTCTTCTTCTCTCTCTCTCTCATCTTCGACCACTTCATTTTTTTTTCTTCTTTTATATATACATTCGTCTACTTAGTAATTCTAATCATTGTCGGTGTCTATGTGTGCGTCGGTGACGATGTATATTAAGAAAACTATATTAAGAATATATACGGAATGTTCTTTTCATAGATGGAAATGGTATCTACTGTTTTCTTTTCATACTACGATGATTCGAAAGACTTTTGGCTGAATCTTACAGAGAACGTAGCGAAGTGTTTATCCTATTCGACTTTATTTTTATGAGCGTATCGTGCATACATAACATTTGATTATAGATGATTGATGACTAGATTTTTAACTTTTCACCTGTTGTCATACTATTAGAATGACATATAACAAATGGTTACTTTATGTAATCTTCACTATTTCGTATGTCATTTATCAAATCTAATGAGGAATTGTTCTTTTTTTGTTATTGGATCTATGTGAATGTTCACCGCTCGATCAGTTCACAAGGTAAGATATATTTTCGATGCTTTGTTTTTCGTTGAATGAATATCCGCCCGTCTTTATCACGATCATCCATTTCCCATCAATGTGAAAGACGAATGGAGGTTTGCTTTTTGACTGATTTGATTGAATGAAGTTTGCATTAACTTGACAAGTAAACGAGCAAGACGAGACATAACGGGAGAGAGAGAGAGGGAAAAAACGAGAGAACGAGAAATCGCAGCGCGATCTGTCAACATCAATCAAATCCTGTTGTCATATATTTGGATTTGTATAACGTCGACAGACGAACAAAACTCGAAATTCACTAGACAGTTCGATCATTTACAAGCATCGAGAAGGGAGAATAGATCTAAAACCTTTGACATTTATCGTTATGTCTGACACTGGGAAAATATTCAACTTATTGTGATCTATCTTCTTCGTGTTTTTTCTTTTTGTTCATTCTTCTCACTAGTGTCAACTGAGCAGTCGAACGATCACACTTTAATGTTTGTGAGCATGTTATGTCTGATTTATTGCATCTGAATTGTAATGATGGCTCATAAATCAAGAAGAAGAGAAAAACTTCTCTTCATTTCTCGTTCAATCTTATTTATGTTCCGTCTTCTCTTGCGCTTTTTCTTTCTCTCTCTCATTCTTTCTCCTTTTGGAAAAATCATCTTTCACATTGTCATCAAGCGTTGCCGTTTGAATAACAACACTTCAATTCGAATGTTTATTCCACGACATCTCATTCATCAAATCTCTTTCTCTATATACACGTACCCACGTACACTAGTCACATCTACTTGCATATTCGTTCGATTTGGTAATCTGATGAGAGACGCAACTAGAGAAAATTGAGATAAGGTCTTCTCTCATCGACAAGTTCGAAGTGCCGCAAGATCTTCGAATAATACGTTTTGAATGAGTTTCATTTCATCGAAAGTCGATAGGCGACCTAGAATGTCATCAAATGATCAATCTTATACATCGTTTAAATCTGCATTTTCATCATTTCATATCCAGTTTTCTCTCCGCGTCCTAATCATATCGATGATAGAACTTCTATTCTCAGCAAATCTGACTGTTCGATAGTTTAAGAAAGATAGATGATGATCATCGTTGTCATCTTCTATTGTTACTTGTCATTTAGATGAATGACGGGTATATATATATATATATGCATTGCGCGACAAATCGAGCTCGTTTATCTTCATCAACATTTAGATCAAAACAGGCAGCCAACCTGTCAGCATCAACAGTCGTTGTCGGATCGTAATACTTTCATATACTAATGAGATTGCTCGCTGCCAGTCAGAAATTTTATAGCTACATACCACGCGTCGTCGAATCAATCCATCAAACAATCACCTCTTTTATATTTAGTCGTTCTATCTTACAAACTTTGTTCGCTCCAGGAACATTCCTTGCTTATCATACATTAGAACTTTCACGTTGGACCACTTGCAATTTTCATGTACATTTTCAACATCACACAACTATTTTTTAATGATTGACATTTGATTGACAGTCGAAGTTAATCAATATGACGTATTCGTTCGTTAGATTCTGCTAGTTCACTCGCACATACACGCAGATCTATCATAAACTTTTAAGATTGATAGTTACTCCAATGCATACATAGATGTATATATATATTTTTCTTTCACATCACATTAAATATAATATATAGATTTGTCTATTCCTATCAATCAAATCTATATACATATATGTATAAGGCGGTAAGCATTTCTTTTGTTCTTGCGCTCTCTGACATTAACTCATCCATCACTCATTCACACGAATGATTTGTAAAAAAAAGGAAAAAGAAAAGAAAAGCCTCCATCTTTTTTGCTATTCACTTCGCGTTTGTTATAGAATGACGGACAACAGCAGTGCACCTGTTGATTTACGCATCAAGCGTAAACGCATCGATGCTAATGAGGACAAATTACTAACAAAGAAGAAACCTCGTCATAATGATAATGAATTTCCATTAGATTTAACCGTCAAGCCGTCTCATTCTGCTGCACAACCGAACCCATCGACATTTTCACTCTATAATCCACCTAATGTATTATTCAATTCGTCTGTTCTACTCTACGACCTATTTTTAGCAAATCTCAATGCTTATTGCCAACAACACGCAAAAGCTGAACCATCATCGATACCACCACCCTCAATACTATCCAAAACTAACGCCAAACACCAGCAACACACAAGTTTGTCTGCTCGTCTGTTCAGAGAGAACTCTACTGCGAGCAAACACGAATCGTACGCTTGTTCATGCGGTGAACGATATTCAAACGTAGCCCAACTTGTCAGTCATCTGAAGATTACGAATCATCATGCGCAATTATCTTCTACACATGATGAAGTGGCCAAACTTGTACGTGGACAAGATATCTGGTTATCTCGCGATACGAACCCTGCTAATCAAATTTTAAAGTGTCTTCGCTGTTCACTGTCATTCGAAACTCTCCCCGATCTCACGGCGCATATGATGAAAACGAATCATTTTACTCAACTTCTTCCGTCGTCATCGACTTCGTACTCGCATTCGCCTCCAAAACAGCAGCACCAACAGCAACATTCACCGACAAAGTACAGTTCACGTTCGACATGTCTCGTTTGTTCACAACAGTTTGCTCGTGAGGTCGATCTCGTCGATCATCTGCAGCGTCTACACCAGATACGCTTTAACTGTACAACATGCGGAATGTACTTCGAAAATGAAAATCTTTACAAAGAACATCTGTTAAAAGAAATGCATCATCGAAACGGTAAATCCAATCGAAATCGAGATTATTTCATTCAACAATGTCGAACGTTACAGAAACGTTCACTATGCGAAATAAAGTAAGTTGAAAGCAATTGAGGTATCTCAACTAGATTTGGATTTAGATCCGAACGGCCAAAGTCTCGTTCATCAATCGACCGAGAAGTTGAACGTCTAACATCGGATTTAGTCGATCGTATTGCAGCGGCAGATGAACTCCCATCGTCATCATCATCATCATCATCGACTGGAAATGCTCTGTCACTTTTACAAAATTTCGTGATTAAACAAACGCCGTCGATCGCGACATTCAGCCCACGCACACGAACTGATTTAAATAATAACTGTGACGATGAAAATAGTAATCAGAGTATCGCCAATTCATCGGTGTCAAATGAAATCAATGTGAAGGAGGATCCATTAGCATCATTGGAAAAGATGTTGGCGTATTCAACGAATTCAATCGAATTACCTTCATCATCAATCAACAATAATGGAACGAAAAAAAGAAAATTTGATAAATATCGATTATTTGCAGAGAAAATGCTTCGATCAACTTTATCCTAGATCTTCTAGTTTTGTTTTGTGTTTTATTGCCTTATATAAATCAATTATCTTGTCTGCTATGCATATCTGATCAATCAATCTCGAATTTGAACCATTGCTAGTGCCTGTTTTGGAAATTAATCCTTTAGAATTGATAAAAATTCAGTCTATCATGATTCTCGTCGTACATGCCAGGTTTTAGTATTAAGAGAATAACGACACGTTGACTTTCTTTACATAATTTAGTTATGGTTGAGGGGCAAGTGGCTCTGTTTTTAAAAAGCAAACTAAATGTTATATAAATATCAAAAAATTAATTTCATTATTTAAGCATAGACAACTTCGAACTTTCCCAATGAACGATTTTTATCATCGAGCGCTTTTTTGAATGTTGCGACACTGACTTGTCCGTACTGATTCGTAGCAGCTGCAGTTGTCCAAGCGTATACGAAATCTTCGCCGGACACATAGACGTTGGCATTAGCAAATAAATCCCGGATTTCTTCCATAGTTCTTGGAATTAATAAATCATCTTCTGTTAAACCACGGTCACTCCAAACCGACGGTGATAACAGAGCACCGACGATTGTATTCGCTCCAATGGGTGCTCGATTTCTAAGGCTTGACGTCCCCATTACATATTGATCGTTGACTGGAAGTGACGGTAAACCATATTGACGTTTAACCACAGGTTCGAGACGGAAAGGTGCTTCGTTGATTTTATCGTAACTTGTCTTCCAACCATCGGGTACCATTTCGTCAATTTGTGAAACGAGCTTTCGTGGATAATATTTTCCATCTGAACCCTCAACAAGATCAGCGACGTTTAGAATCGGTCGACCTTGATTATCTTTGATTGTACCAATAAAATTTGTTGTGTTGTTTCTCTTCTTCTCTTCGTTGATGAATTGTTCAAGACCACTAGCGTGTCCTGTGCGATAGCAGAGAAAGTTACTAAATTCAAGAAAATTCAATCGACCATCACGATCCTGATCACATTGTTGCATGAGAGCGTCGATGACTCCATCGGAAACTCGAAGATTAAAATTTCTTCCGATTGTATTGGTTAACTCTTGAACTGAAATAAGACCGTCTTGATTCGTATCATAATATTGAAACGCTTGTAACTGAGTTTTGAATGTTTGCATATGAAGTGAACATAACTGAGTGCGTAATTTTGATATCGCAGCTTGAGATTTTTGATCGAATGCAGCTGGAACATTCGTACGTTGATGAATTATTTCACCAGCTGATAGACGATCCGATGTGGACGTTAAACCGAAACGATGATCGATCGGTAAACCAGTCTCGGCAAGAAAACGACGCGTACGTATGACTGCATTATCACTACGAGATTCATCGAATTCATTAACAATATCCGAAACAACTGGTGTCGTATGATGCGAACGATTCCATATTAATGCTTCACGTGCATGTCGACCATCAGCATAGACTGGTGTCGGAACACCGTGGGTCTGTATACGAATCAATTCACTATTTTGATAATTACGATCAACTTGTTCACCTGGTTCGTAATCTTTGTGACTGAAGACGTACCTGAAAAATAACAAGGAATGAAATTGAAGATGTTTTTAATAGTATAGCTTACATGCTTCGCGGTTGTTCGTAATCGAATTCGATTTCTGCATGGGATTTCGGTGGATTGACAATATCACCTGCTCTCTCACTCGACGCTGTCGGCATTCCAAATGTCGTTTTATATCGATCGACAGTTGATGGCAGCAATTTTTCTTGCTTCAGTCTTTGTCTATTTCTTTCATAGACAAGTTCATTTAGATTAAACAAGCGATTTTCGAAATTTGTGATTGGTTTTGGGTTGATGATTTCACCGTTTTTCTCGTTACCGATGTTACCGACATCGCCGTGTGTTTTCTCGCGATGTGTTGGATCATAGGCACGTCCAGGGTGCACGCGGGGTTGTGCGACATTGGGTGATGTGTAATTTCGATAGCGCTGTACAACTTCCGGGGTAGAGGATTCAACTGGTTTGTCCGTTAAAACTTCCCAAAGTTGATCATGTGTTAAAGCTTGTTTTACTGTAGCTGCCATTGACAAAAAAAAAGAAATGGTGTGTTATGTTTGTTGCTTGTAACTTCTCTCGACAATCTGTGTTTGTTCGGATGCCAAGCAACGATAAACGAACGAACGAACGAAGAACAGCTTTGTCTTTTTTTCCTTTTTTCTTTCTTTTTTGTATTCTCAATCAGTAGGATACTTGTAAAGTTGAGATTTTGTTCTTTGTTTTCAATACGCGTAACTATAATTATTGAAACATTTCATTTATTCCTTGTTTTTCAACTTGTGTCGATTTCATATAAGTCAGAATAACAAACAAAGTCAGAATGATTGATTGCTCATTCTGTCAATCATCGTTACACAGTTGTTTAGAAACGCACAAGTTTGAACAAAGAAAAGAGAAAAATCAAAATGTAGATATGCGGACAAACTTTATTCAGTTGCAGATCTTTTCCCAAGTCACATCTGAAAAGATAAAGAATTATTGCTCTCTCTCTTTCATATGTCGAACAACAAGCGCTATATCCTTAAAGAAACATCTTCATTCTCCCACACGAGAAAATACGATCCCGAACCGTCCATTAGTAGTACTTATTCTATTACGTATTTTGCCATAATCGAGTCAAATCTGCCAACCTTGAAGGACAGTAGTCGCTGTAGTAGAGATATATTCAAATGAACAGATCAATATAACAACACAATTTATGACGAAAACCAATGTTACTGATTGGACAACTGTTTAGTGGAGTTTTAATCCACATGAAATCGTATCCATACACGTTCCGTTCGACACTTCCTCAATCACAAATGAGCTAATCAATATAGAACAGGGATAAAAGTCTTATGTAGGCAAACTCTCATATTTAGACAGTGTTGTATATTAAAGAATAAGCTCAATATTGTAGAATAAAGATGATATACATCTGTGAGGATAGTGATAACGCCTGTCAACATATATTAGAATAAGTTTGATGATTTATACGATGTAAAAAGTTTAGGAAAATTGACGTCGTCTTCGCATGTCTTTTGAAATGAGATCAAAGATATCAGTTTGCATTCTAAAATTTCTACGTGGGAAAGAATTAGCATGAGCAGTTGTGCAAATTGCCTAATAAATGTTGATTGACCATCCACGCCGACGTCGCCACGTTTGATGGTCGCAGTCATGCTTTGTCGCCATGTTTTTCTCTGACTGAATCTGTTTGATCGTTTACTTCCTTTCTTCGATAAACAATAACAATCCATCTGTTCAAATTTGTTCGTTTACAAATAGAACCTTTCTATCAGCCGTTGATCGGATCTATTTTCTGTCTAAACGGACAACTTATACATCAAATACTCTTCTCTTATATCCATTGTAACATCGACTCAACAATATATTGCTTGATTACGTAAAAAAAGATCCATTTTCTTTCATTGCATTACAATGACTGTATAGCGCACGGCATACCCCCCAAAGGCTAATAATGTCATTGTGGCGGATAACAATCGATTGTTGAAGCGCACACGGACATAGTTTCTTGGTCGAGTTCCAAGCAGAAATATGAANAATAATTTCGATAATTTCTGACGTAATCGTTATGATTTGTTTTTCATTTATTATTTAGATCGACTATCGTCACTGTTAGTCTGTTCCTCGATGCATTTCAACGCATTGCTGATCTAGCGACAAATACTAAAGGAGCAACGCGCGATATTGGTACAGCTTTAACACGATTAATTCTACGTCATAAATCGATCGAACAAAAGTTAAAGTATTTCACCAACGCTCTAGTTGAATCATTTGTTCAGCCATTGAGTGAATGCGTAGAAGACTGGAAAAAATCAGCAAATAATCTGGACAAAGATCATGCTAAAGGTCTTAAAGGTAATCAGTCGACGTTCTTTTTCCTCTTTGATTGCATACGGACAGTTTGTTTCGATGTAGATTATAAAAAACTACGTAATGAACTACGAAAGAAAGCATCCGAAACTGTTAAATTACAGAAAAAATGTCGAAAATGTAAGTTATATAATCGAATCTCTGCAATGTTTTCTTCTCATTATTATGACTATTGTTATTCTAGTGCCAAAACATGATGCCTTACATAATAAATTGAATTCGGCTATACAAGAAGTGTCGAATTATTATGGAATGTTAGAAGAACGTGAGAAACAAGCACTTCGGTCTGCAATGATCGAAGAGCGGAGTCATTTTTGTACATTATTTACTCTTTTAAAACCTGTTATGGTATGATTTGAAATACAGTCGATTTCCATAAATTGAATCTATTGACTTTCATCTTTTCATAGGACCTTGAAATTTCAATGGCCTCGGAAATGAGTCACATCGAAGATCTTGTTCAGTGTTTGAGTAAACATACAGCAGATCCTCAATGTCTACCAACAGCCAGCGAACAAGTTATTAAAGATGTGAAAGGTATTGATTATAGTACGATCGTGGCATTCAAGGTAAGCCATGAGTTGTGAATAGACGAAATAATCCATGTTGTTATTTAGACTCCACCTTCGTCGCCTAGTTCTTTGAGCTCACGGAAATCGAGTGTTTGTTCGATAAATAGTATCAATAGTTCGTCGTCGAATTCATTGAATCATGCACATAGTCCAAATCATAAACAAGGTCAACAGCCGCAATCACAAATATCGATACCAATTCAACACCAATTCTATCATACAAATGGTAATCGATCCTCGTCAATACCGGTATGAATTAAAGAAATACTTGTTATGTTTATCAAACACATATATTTTTATTTAGTCAAATGTAGCCGTCAGTCGAATATCGAGTGTCTCCTCTCAAGATTCAGGTTTTATGTCTCAAGAACAGTTCTTTGCTCGTCCACCATCACCTTTGGAAGAATCAGAAGTAAACCCACTTGTTTTCTTCATTTAAACTAAAAATCGCTTAAAAAATTTAGCGTGAAATCGATGGAAGTACCAGCCCGCTATTGGTCGTCTCGTCTACGTTGAATGCTTGGGCGAAACGACCCGAAATTCCAACAAATGGCAAACATCCTGCAACAGTGACTGGCGCACCAGAACCCATTAAAAATTGTCGGCCAGCTATTACGGCTCATACATTCGATCCTCCGCCGCCCAGTCTATTCGAAAAACCGAACTGGCAGATCTACGAAGAAACTCATTCACGTCTAACGACGGTGCGTATTTTCGAATTTTTTTCCGTCGTGCACATGTTTATCTTTGAAAATCGATTAGATTTCGGACGATAGCACGCTGTCTCGTCAACATTCGGTGCCATCACGTCGTTGTCGAATACGAGATCTCAGTCTCGAACGAACATCAACTAATCATCTGACTAATGGTCGAGTCAAACCTACCCAACCACCAATGGTTCCACAAGACTATTACGGTACAATTAGTAATCGTCCTAATTTAGGTATGAAATATGATTATCAATCTTGTGTGAAATGGAGCCCTTTCCGTTCGATAAAGAACAAAAAGAAATGATTGCTTTCGTTGATGTATGTAACTAAAGATATTAATTGCTCGTTCATTGAACAGTCAAGGTTAACTGACATATCATATTATATTTTATCATCGTTGTTTCTTGCTCGAACTTTACCGTAATCGTAGTAGAGGACCTTGGTTCTAAATTGATACTTAGCAGAAGAGAGACTGTTTTTCTTTTTAGACTAGAAACTTGCATTCATCAGGGTCATAATAAAACATGTCAGAGAAAATTAATAGCACCTCTCGTTCGGATGAGATTATTCTGGTTCAATGTAAAAAGAGAAAACGACTCTATCAATAGAATTCTCTGTGGAATAAAGCAAAAGTATAAGGTACAATGCCGCTACTTTCATAGTTAATGAGAACATTTCAATGAAATATCTTCAGGTTTATCAGATTTCGCGATAAGAAAATGTTGCATGCGTTCATGTAGATAGCATCAGTGAGACATTTATCGAATGACATATTATGTTATTGTTTGTACTTTTGATAGACGATAACAATCAACGTCTTCGCAACGGATCGATACCATCAGAAAACATGGTAGGAGAAAGATTTGTATGATTTGAAATCGAATTTGAGAAAATCTTTGTTTCTAGCCATCCGATCCTCGTGCAATTGTATGGCGTGATCGTCCACGTCAAAACGGAAATCATTACGGCAGACCCTCGTTGGAATCTGCTGATGAAACATTGGACGAAAGTAAGATTTTTCTTCGACTTCAAAACTTAACTTTCCTCTCTTCATCCTAGTGTATGAATATTTAACGAAAAGTATTCATTCAACGAAACAATCACATAAAAATGAAACTCTTCGTCGTGGTATGTCAATTGCTGTCCATCCAAGTGAAAGGCCCGCTCCGCCAGTACGTCGTACACCCTCCATGAACACACACCATTTCAATGACAATAGTACAAAAGTTCATATGAAATATATTCAGGAAGTTGTTCAGATCAATCATACAGAAGATTTTCCACCTCCACCGCCTGACTTTCTTCTTTCAAACGATCCGACACCTGTCATCACAGCAACTAACAGTACCGCCACTACTGCGAACGATCCACACTCATCGTTGCTTGCTGAAATACAACGTGGTTTTAAATTACGTAAAACGGTGATTGATCGAGACAGATCCGCTCCGCGTATCAGATGAAATGCAAAGTCAAGCGTACGATATGTTTCTTTTATCTTTCTCAGGAATGAATGATTTTTTGTGCAGATAATCAATGGTATTTCTATTTAATCTTGACCGAACTATTCGATCTAACTTCGATGTTTGTTTTTTCTTTTCTTTGCTGTTGTATATAACTTATATAATCTAGTTTAATCGTGTATTATCCTTTTTTCTCTTGTTGTCGTCTATTCTGTTTTGTTTTTTTTCTTCTTCTTTTTTTTCCAAAGACAAACATCATATTCGTATCATCATTTAGTTCGACTTTCTATAAATGAGAAAAACATGCAGCTGTTCGAAGGTGTGTGGGAAGCAAAAGATAGAGAGAGAGAGAGAGATAAATGAAATATTAAATCGGTATTTTCTTTTTACAAAAAGATTCCAGTTCTTCGAGAATGAAGTGTTCCGGTAATGCATAGTGATTCGATTGTTCGTATATAATCTTATTTTCTACTGAGTAGTTATCTATTCATCATTGATTATCGCTGCCGCACTCTTTGCTGGTTCAACAGTTCAAGGTGATTCGTCCTATTCGGCCAGATATTTGCCTAAAAAGGTTTCGACTATGAATTTTTATTATCGATAGAGTTCTATGAAAAAATTGAATTCATTCGATAGGAGGGAATGTGATTGATGTTGTTCTTCTTCTTTTTGTTAGGAAAACGAAGTTGAAGGTCGTATAGAACCTGTAACAACCAGTCTTGTAAGTAGATGATCAATAGCTACGCAATAATCATTCGATGATTTGATGTGTTAAGATTGTCAGCGCTCTCGCTCCTGTCGTTCTCAATGTCTTTACTGGTCTTTTGGGTAACTTATTCAGTAAACCAAATGATATTGAAGAAGTTTGTTTCGAAAACGATTCGAAGAAACGATGTCTACTTCTCCTATTTGTGTTTACAGCGTGTCATCTATGGTCGACCAATGCAAGTGAAATTATGTGGTGTTGATAATTGTATCCAATTATTAGATAAAGGTTCAGGTTTAACAACTGTTGGCAAAGGTGATACTGTTCAACATGCATTAGGTGATGCTGTCGGTGCTATGTTAACAACTTTATTAGAAAAACGCTTGTTAAGTATGCATGATTTATGCCGCGAACATATTCATTTTCCTCATCCTGATACTCAAAACTGTCCCGGTGTCGAAATCAATACTTGTGAATTGAGCAAACCTGTCGTTCCTGCTCGTAAGCTTTCGAAACAGAGAGATCGAATGTGTTTCTTTATTTGAAATCAATTTCTGACTGTTTTAGCACCATGTGTCGATTCTCATGGTGCAGCTTACTGTAAAAAGATGCAAAGTCACTGCACGGAAAGTATGTATTCAACATTCATGATGCACAATTGCTACAAGACATGCACGTATGTGTACCAAGAAGACAATATCTTTGATTCAGACAACTAGATGTTTCTTTTTTTTTCTAGCAACAATTGCTATAAAGCACCACCTGGCCCATGCGATTACGCAAAATGAAAGAAAAGATCCATGTTTTTCTTTATTTATCTCGGGAGAAATAAAGAAATAATCATTGCTGAAAATTGAGATAAAGAGTTAGTTTTGACGAATCTTCGGCTCAAATAACAGATGTTTTACGCTTGACTTCCGTTAATTCCTCGTGTGCTTCATCCTGCTCATCATCACACGCCCAAGGTTCCGTTTCTCCACGAGCTAAGAAAATAAATGCAATAGCTGATATAAGAAATGATGCAGCATAGAGCATAAATGCTACTCTCCATTCTAGTGCTGTTTTCTAAACAACGAAACACACATATCGACATTGTACTGTTAAACACTACATACATGTTTTGTAATGATACTTGTTAAATACGGTGCACCGAATCCTCCGATACTTGCTAAAAGAAAAGTGTTGAAATCGGATGTTTTCAGTGAAGTATAAGCCTTACAAATCGTGTTGCAAATACCAAACACGACGCCTGAATGAACGCCACTAAAATCTCCAACATTAACAATATATCCGCCAGACATCATAAAACCACTAGGAAATGACACAAATATGTGCTATGAATCTCTTTCTCTGTCTTTACTTGAATGCTATTCCGATAATAAGTAAAGCCACTGCCAAATATCGACGTTGACAATCAAGGAAAGATATTGACAGAAGACAAATAGCTGGTGCGAAAGTGCCAATCCCATGAAATAATTTTCGAGCATTGATACGTTTGACGTAGTTTTTGCCAATGATAAAATCTGCTAGGCCACCGCTTAACATGACAACAAGGAAACTAGCCATATGTGGTAATGCGGAAAGAAACCCGTTCGCTTCGATGCTGAATAACAGAACTTCACTCATGTATTCGGGAACAACGGTCCAAACGGCTAAACAAAGAATGCGATGGTCATTTCGAGAGAAAGGAAAAAAAAGCATTTCTCTCACCATAAAGACCAAAATCGCTGAAACACATGGAAATAAGAATACACCAGAAACCTTGAGATCGAAGCATTGCACTCCATGGTATTTTCTATACATTCGAAAAGGAAATATCGCTTTTAGAGAAGGAACCGTTCATACGGTATTGACATCTTGAATCTTTTCTTCTGCTTTGCATGCTCGAATGTATTCTTTTTCATCCAATGTTATATGACGATTTGTTGCTGGTGTATCACTGGCAAAAATAAGCCAGACAATCGACCAGACGATGCCGAGACCACCTAAACACTTCGGTCAGTGGAAAGATGACAAGAAATCAGTTCTCCATACCAAGAAGATAGAAGAAGTATGCCCAACCATGTCGAAAAATGAAAGGAATCGCATCATTTAATGAAAATGTGCAGAAGAGACCGCCAATAATCAAAGAAATGATAGTGCCCATCGAGGGCCCTAGAGAACGGTTATATAACGATAATTTCAACTAGACTTAAGAGTCATACCGGAACTCTGAAATGAAAGCAAAGTTGTTCGTTCTGATGCTGGTGCCCATGTTGACCAAAAGCGAAAGATTGTGGGCCACAGACCACCCTTCAAATACAGAGAATTCAAGTCGATGATTTCACTTCAATCCACTCGTTTTATACCTGTGCAGCGCCGGCAACGATACGCAAAGCTATCACTAACGATGGATGCAGTTTTGAAAAAATTGGTAAAAGTATTGTTGCCATTGATGAAGCAAAGATTAACAAGGCAAGAAAACGTTTCGGACCCAAGAGATTCACAGCTACTGACGATGCGACTTGAGTCAACGCATAGCCCCAATAGAACGAACCAAGAAGGAAACCACGAGTGGATTTTGGCCATAAGAGAACTTGACCAGGCTATAGTAAAAACATACAAATATTTTCACATACAATTTCAAATTTATCTCTACCAATTGACTTTTTTCTGCAGTATGTTGATGGCACGATGCTGGAATATTTCGATGATTGGCCAAAGAATTATTATTGTATGTTGCTGGATCATTATCTACGCTAGGATTGACCATGCAAATAATCCCGACACTAAAGAAAATTCGTAAGAAGAGATCGTTAAGACGCAAAATTATCCTTACGAAAGACCATTGCGTTGAGCATAACATAGAAAGAAGCCCAAAAATGCCAGAAAAGCAAGTAATAAACGATGTGAACACATAAGTGGAGCTAAGAACACGAATAGAAGACATTAAATCTATCCCAATACTCAAAATATGCGTACTTTTCAATTGAGTTGTTTTGTTGCTTGTAGTCATCGTTGTAATTAGTCTACGAGAAAAGAAGAATTCACGACATAAAAGATAATACTTTGGTACTGCCAGATGATGCAATGACAAAATAACATGGCATCCGTTCGTTGCATCAGATGGGTAGGAGGAAACAGGAAATTTCATAGGAACTCATGCCGTTGCTCTCGACTTTCTCTTAGACAATACAAATTCTACTCACATTCCTTGCTTCGTCTTTGGATATGTTCGATTCCAAGTAAATGTATCGGATCCATGCCTTAATTTATAGCACATTTCGTTTGTGCAACATTCCTCCTTGTGTAGAATCTATTCTAGTCGTGAGTGAATGTTGAGCATTCAACAATCGAAAGACCAGAAACCAGCAACCAAGTATAAATGCGATGACGATTTATGTATTATGCATTACTTTTGGCGCAACTGTTTTCTATCATTAGTACAGATATGACCTTTGGTACTTGTATGGTGTTAGAATAAACGTTTCTATTTCCAAATTCCGTTTACATTCTTGAATTGAATCGAAAGATAAACACGTAACTGGGAAATTTACTGGCGCTCAAATTTATTTTTGAGTATCAGTACAGCATTGACGTCGTTCGATGCGAAATTTCTCTTTTCTGAACAATAATGAATGACAGATCAGTTGAAGACAAAATTTTTTAAAATAATGTTTTCGATGAGTTTATCGATAGACACATCCAATTACTAAGATATGTGGTTTTCATTCACGAAGCATTAATGAAGACTATCTTCGATTGTATGCTCATTGAAAAGATGTTTGTCATTGATTTCTTCAAGTATTTTATGAATGCTATCACTTGATTCCATACAGATATTATCTGTTAACATATTCATTGAAGAGAATGTCGACCGAATGAGAAGTTTGGTGAATTTCATTGTGCAAGAATAAGATACCTTTTCACAAAAGGGCAAATTAGTGGCGTCACTTTGGTGTTCTGTTCTGAAGAATGGGAACGCTGCAAAATATACTACTATCTGGTTGTTTATCGGTAACGAAAAGAATGAAGAACAACTTTTCTTATTGAAAAGATTGAAAAATCTATTACGTACATATGTAGCTCGCCCAGTAATTAAATATATCATTCATTAATAATTCTCCTGTATGTTGAAGAATTACAAGTTGTGTTTAGTACTCGAACAATCATTACTTTCGTTGGGAACTATTGAACGACAACTTTTGCGGTTGGAATCGGTACAAGCCGAAAGAAAATCGTATCTACTGGATCCATGCTTGTGTTTTTCTGAGTTTCACCTGTTGTCCAAGATTTCTTTGATCGATCAATGATTGCATGCGCTTTCGCCATATCAGATTGATTCTCTCCAGTTTGAATTGCAATTGAAACATGCTCAGGTAGAAAGATCGATCCAGTAGATATTGCTTCCGCTGGTCCATACGGTGGAAATCGAGGGTGTGGGTGATGGAGTCTCTTGCACTTCTCAAAACTCGAAGTGGAGTGGTTTATATAAAAGTTTAGAAGTCGAAGAAGATGTTTAATACTCGAATTGAGTTAACGATTTGTACATTATTCGCAGAAGAAGTACAAATGTATTTGTACGACATTCGCTAGTGAACAATTGAAAAGATTCGAAGCAGAATCTGAAAAACAACGGTGTATAGTCGGCAATGAATGACCTTATTTAGCGAAGAAACTCGATCTAGGTGAAGCGCAAATCAAGATAAACGTAATCTCCACATTTTTCTTTACGTAAATTTTCTTTTTAGCTTCAACAAGATTTTGTTTCAAAATCAAAGTATTAAATGACGTCATCAAGCAATTGATAATCATCAACAACGATAAACTAATTTCCACTCTATTGACTTTTTGGCATGAGTAAAACTAATAAGTAAGGAACTGCGATTCCTACTGGTTCTCAGCTAAACCATAGCACTGTGTTTCACACTAGAATTAATACAAGGCAAATATTCCCTTTTTTTTTCATAAGTCGAATCAATTATCCATTTGTCAGGAAGTAGTTTTCAAAGACCAGCTGTGTTTACTAAAAACTCCATCGCTGAATGATCACTCGTTCGTCGGCCACTCACGGTTACCCATTGACCACTTTCGAATACTAAACATACTCGCATCGTAGAAAACCAAGACATGTCAATCTAGTTTACTTTATGTAATACCTAGAGAGTATAATTAGTCATCAATATCGATTAACCGTCTATTTATTTCGCTCGTTATTCAGGTTTCAGTGTTCGAAATGTCGAACAGAGGTGGGTATTTGCGACGTTTTCATATGTGACCAAAACGTTTTATTATAAAAAAGAAGCTATCTATGAAGAACGGTCGTTCGTTTATTTTTGAGCCATTGCATGGTGAGCCGATAATCGACTGCAACAGTACATATGTTACTGAAAGACTACGATTATTCTGCACGAACAAAATCAACAATAATTCTATATGTATACGTATGTGCATGTATTCATTGCCCATCTAGGAATAGGTCGATCGAATTATCATTACTACCGAATACTTCTTGAGATTGTTCTAGGAGAAGATAATCGGACTTGTCGGTGTTGTTTTGATTTTCAGTTTGATGACGTTGTTTATGATGAGCATACAGTTGATTTTGATGCAGAAAACCTTTCCGACATAATTCACAACTATTGGCAAATCAAGAGAAATTTGTTTTGTGCGAAGAAAAGAAGGTCTGAGAATGATTCAGTTCCTTACCGAAACGGATACTGATGTGAATGTCGCACAATATCATGATCACGTAAATGTTCCGGTCGTACGAATGTTTTCACACATGCATGGCATTGAAACAAGCCGCCTGTTGCGCTGTGTTTCGCTGCATGTTGCTTTAGTTTATCCTTCCTAGAGCAAAACGCTTATTTCTTGATATCGATTTCAGTCTCCTTCTTACCGCGCAAATGCTTGTTCACAGCCGTCCTGTTCACATTTATATGGTTTGATATCTGAATGTTTCGTGACGTTGTGTCGATTTAGATGAAACGTTGTTTTAAAAGTTAATTTGCACGCCGAGCAACTTTTCTGATTCGGTATATCAGCATTATGTTCAGTCATCACATGTCGAGAAAGATCGTTACGCTTTTGAAACGTTTCAATGCATATCGTACAACGATAGGGTGCGAGATCCGAATGTTTAGCAACATGATTATGATACGAATTATTCGATTCGAATTCGGCTGGACATAGTTGACAAAGAAATTTGTGCGTTTCGTAATGCATATGATACTGCAATAGCTCGGATGTTTGAAATGCTTGTTTGCATAATCGGCAGCGGTAGGTACGCTTGCGACGACGATGATAAGCGTTACTACGAGACGAACGTCGTGAGATAACATGACGTTTTTGACTATGAATACGCGCGTGAAGGATGTAGTCGACAGGCTTATCAAATAATTGCGCGCATGCATCATTTAAACAACGAAAAACAGGGTTGAGACAATGAACTAAAACGAAAGTAAATTAGAATGTACCTATATGATTATCCACTTCAAACAAGGTAAATCTTATCATGTGAAATGAAAGTACATCACCTCATCGGTCCAGAGACAACGGCTTGCTAAGATAAGGAAAATATCTAGAACCTTTCTACGTTTGTTTGATCAGTCATTCATCGAAAATCTGCATCAAGAAAAAAGTCACTACGGTCTTCTTACTCATTTTCTTGTGAATATTCAATGATGCATTGGAAGCAAATGTAACAGTACACTGTTTACATTCTAAAGGTTGTACTGCGTGTTCGTCGAGCAAATCAGTGTAACTCGACGACGAATCGTCGAGAGATGATGAGATACCTTTGGAATTGAGATTTTCATTGTCATCAATCCAGGTTGAATGTTCAAAAACATGATTCTCTAATACAACTGGTGCATCGAATTGTTCGTCACAAACTGGACATTCGAGAAGACTCATTTGTGATAGCGAATTTTCTATCGAGCAGTATTCAGTTGGAGCCGAGACGAGAGGATTAAGAGTAGATTCCGTGTCCGTTGGTGTTTGTTCGACAGGTTGAGAAAATAGAAGGTCAAACTCGTTTGTGGAAGGAATTTCGTGTTGCATCGTTGGATAAAACAGATTTGAGTTGGACGGAATCGATAATGAAACATCTTCAATAATTGCATCGAGTTCACGTTCAAGTAAATTTGTTGGTGGATTATTCGGTAGTTGAAACAGATTCGCTGATTGTTGACCAATACATGTCGATCGATGCGTCAAAAACAAATTCAAATCTGTGAAATTCATACGACATTTTCCACATATAAACAGATCCTCTGCATTAGTCGTAGCTACAAAGTCGTCAATATTATTGTATCCCATCAAATTAAAACCTTTAACTTACTCATTGTCTATTGATGAGTTGAAGGTAGTACGATGATGGGTATAGAACGAAAAGCAATAAAATCGTTTCCTTTTATCAGGTATACTAATCTTATAAGCATTCGACACATAACATGCTCACCTCACCTATGTTACTCAAAATAAATAGGTTCTACCAATCATATTCACGGACGATAGATGATGATGGTAGTCATTCGTACAATCATCGTAGTGATCAGAACGACATCATAGATTCTTCTCGAATGCGTGTCCGTAAACGAAAAAAACTTCATTTTTCATGTTTACATATTTTTTCTCTTTTGAAATCTTTTGTACGCACATATACACGCACAATTAAAAGAAAAACGAGAGCACATGAACAAACAAACAAGGAGATACACTGATACATAGGAAAACTCTTAGAAATCAAGCGAGAAAAGAAAAATTCTTAATCAAACGTTGTTCCTATGTCTTCCGGTGGATTCGTCGTCGTTAGGAATGGTATCTCTTCTGATATAGTTGTCGAATTTTCTATTCCATTCGTTGGTGCTTCTTCTTGGACAATGTCAACGGGTTTGATATCTTCTTTTTTCATAAAGATTGTTTCAACAAGATTGACGAACGACATCGAAGAAAGATATGTCGACTGTGTGGAATTATCCAGTAGTGTGGAATATTCGTCTTTTGCATCATCATTATCAGTTTTTACAGTCATTGTCGAATCAGTAGTCGGTGTATCGGATAAAAGGTTACTAGTTCCATCCAAGATCACATTCGATGGTACGGACGAAGCATCACCAACTGACAAATCAGACGTTGTCGCATTTTCATTCATCGCCTAATAAGTAGATCAATTGAAGATGAAGTTTTCAACGATTCCATTAAGTTCTTACTTCATACTGAACATCTTGAAAACAGATTGGATGGTAGGTTTTTCCATCTATTCGCAGGGCATCTTTCAAATGCCATTCTTCTCTATTATCATCGAAGAAGTTCTCAAATGGATCGTGACATACAAAGCATCGCTAAAATAGAGAATCAAACAACATTTCTAGTACGAATTCATGCTCTTGCACATACATCATCATCACCATCACCGTTGCCTGTTGCTGGACAGGAGATCACTCCTGATGCTGATACAGTATTTTCTCCTTGAAGAAAAACACTGTTCTCTTTAAGCGGTCGAAATTGTGCTGATATAAGTTTTCCGGTTCGAACTTGTTCTTCAAGATTTTCTTCGTAGAGTGTCCATTCTTGTACTGATGGATACCAATTTCGACTGCGTCTCGATAAGGCGAGGGTTGATGTTGTCGTATTCAAGTCCTTTTCTTGCGTATTTTCCATGTAATGCCAATCGAGATGACAATTATAGTAATTCTTTTGTTTCGCAGTAAAACGAAGACCACACAAACGACACTGATATTTGCTAACGTATAGTTGTTGAGCGATACCAACATACTTTCTAAACAAATGATTGATTTGCAAGATTTAGTAGGAAAAGTATTACATTGGTTTACTTTTTTAGCATATTTATATTGGCATCGATTAGAATTGGTACTGGTGCAACATTTTCTTCATCGAAATTACGTGGACGTGCTGCACGACCCGTGACAGGATCATAGCGTGCTCTTTTGTTATCTTCCTCATCGTATGAATTATGATTGTTATTATTATTTTCATCATGCGGTCGTTTCAATGGTGGACTTTGATGCACAGAAAATAATTGTTGATCCGGTAGAGTTGTCGTTGCTGTTTGTTGAGATTGAAATGCATTTTGTACAAGTGACAATGCGGGTGGACCGGGTGGTAATGGCGGAAGATAAGGTAGGAAATTATAATTCGATATGAAAGATGAAGGTGCGCCAACAGTTGTTAAGATTTGCATAGCATGACGATAGGCATCGTTACCAAAACCCGGGAATGGAAATGGTGGAGTCGGAAAAGTTGGAAGCTGAGACGTTACTGCCGTTTGTGATGCAGGTTGTTGAGTGAATTGAAGCAGTTGCTGTTGAAATGAATGGCTTGGTTGAAGATTCGCACCATTTAATAGCGATGTATTCGTACTGCAATAAAAATTCAGTATCTTACGAATTGTTTCGATTCGATAGAAACACGTACGTTTGTTGTTGGATGGTCAGTCGTTGTGCTTCGCTCTGGAGAATGTTTTGAAGAAGTTTCAACGTTGCTTGATATTCTTCGGATGATAATTCTTTCAGTTTATACTTTTGTTCAGCGAGTAAAAGACATTTGGAATTGATTTCGAATATACTATCAGCATCGAGATTTCTTGAGTTTGATTTAGTCGTTGTCATATCTGAATCTCGATAATCTTTATCACTATTACCAAATAAGACGTTTCTAAACGTATGAATTTTCATGAAAACTAATCTGAAAGTTGATGCCATTCACTTACACATCGTTTGTACTACCCACATCGCCAGCTGATGGTTTCATCGAAAGTCCATTATTGACAGCGGCCAAAGATTGTTTGATAATAAACGGCTCATCATCATCGTCATCTTCTTCATCATTATTATTCAAATTTTCATTTTCGTCTCCGTCGGTATCAATCTCAGATGACGTTTCTTGTTCAGTATTAACCATTGCTTGTGACAAAGCCGTTGCACGTCGTTGTAAGCGGGCTGATGGCCGTCGTTTTCTTCCTCCTTTTTTCTTCTTTACCGTCGACTTCTTAATTTTTGATTGTTGTTCTCCATCAACACCAAGATCAAGTACATGTGCTGTCTCATGTCGAATTTGTTCCATGCGTTCGATTGGTATCATATGGTAGGTATCACCACGAGTAGAGAGCTCAGAAAGTTTGGGTGGTGCTAAAGATATTGGAGGTTGATTAACCGTTCGAGTACGAAACGTTGATGACTCAGGATCATCTTGCTGTAATCGTAAGATTTGCTGGCGAACTTCGTTACTTAAGGATTGTTGATCAGTCGGCGTAGTAGATATTGCATCCTAGAGAGAAAACGTGGTAAAACATGTTCTGGTCTTTCAATTGACATCCTTTACTCGTTGAAGAAAATTTGGATTCAGATGAATATTTTGCGACAAGGAAGATGGATCAGGTACTTTTGCAGTTATTGGCCATGCTGGATCGATATCATATGTTCGCGTATCAAGATTATACAATGCGAGATTAGTGAAAAAAGGCGGCCAGGTTTGACGAAGCTTAAACATCGATGATCGTGTGCGTTCATCAACCTAATGAAATCAAAACATTCTTTTGTACTAATTCTAAGCATGATCGAGCAACTTACTTTATTGAAAGCATTAGCAAACAGTACGGGCAAACGTGCTTCGAATAATTGAACGTAAACCGATGAACGTAGATTTTTCACTATAGAATCAAGTACATATAGAGCTGGCAAGACATGTTCACCTCTGGCCTGTGAAAATCAATGACATATTCTAAACCGAAACTAGGTTACACCTTGTGCTTACCTCTGCTATACGTTCTTCAATAGCTCGAACGATTTGTGGTGCATTTTGTATTTTTTCTTCCGCCAAGATTGTCAAAAAGTTAATCAATGGTTTGCTATTCAGTTTTAAATCATTGAGAGCATTCTTAAAATCGAGATAATCATCTCTTGTAGCCATAATAGTGTTGCAGACGACTAGAACAAAATTCAAAATCGTCTGAGAATACAAAAGGCAAATATGGAAGTGAATGGCACATACCTTGACAGAAAAAAAGTCGAACAAGTCAATTAGGCTACTAAACAACTATGATTCCTTTGAAAGACAATACAAAACAAGAGAGAAAATTGAGTTTCTTTTCAATCTAAAAATGTTTTTAGGTTTCTAAATATAATCAAGTAAATAATAACGGCGAAAATGAAAAACAGACTCTTCGACACGGGTTTTTATTTCGTTCATCAGTCAGTGTGGAAAAATACAAAACTAGAATGACAATTGTTCGTGTAGGGGAAAATACCACTACCAGTTTGATCAGCGCTTTTCACCTCTGAAAACTAATACATAATAATTAAAATCAAATCCCAACACCTTTATCTCCAGTGATAAACTAATGAATATGAAAACATAGGGATTTGGATATCTCTCTCAAAACCTGCACGAATGATTAGAGGTTTAACATGGCTAGGTTATCTTTTGCCTGAACGGAAACTCAGAAACCATAGAGATAACCGAGTTAGTCTAAAATGGCATTCCGCGAGTAACAAAATTCACCTGAACAGCAGTGTCATATGTGATACTCAACGATTCCGCTCGTCGCTCTTTCACATACGACAGATACTTACATCGACGAAGATAGAACTAGAAATGATAGTGTCGTAAATAGGAGAAATCAAAAGATGAAAGAAGGAAACAAAATCGGCTTGTAGTTCTTTTAGTCTTATTTCTTTTTTTCATCGTACAAAAATAAACTAGATCAACAAAATAAGTTCATAGATAATCGATGGACGTGCGTATGGAGATCATGAACAAACTTCAAACCGTTCGTTGACAAGAACTAAAAAAGAAAACACATTCACGTTCGAATTAATTGTTCTTCATTTACAGAATATTAACGAAAAAGAATTTACCTTTGATTGCCTGTTGAATCGAAAGATCAGATCACGATCCATAGTTGGTTGCTCATTATTGAATATTTCGACTGAGTATCATATCGTGTTACCTAAAAGACAGTCACCGGTAAGAATTTGTCTCTTTATTTAAGTAACAGAATGCAGCTGAACTCACCAAGTGTTAATGAAACCATTGTTAATTGATTCATCATTTATCTATCATGTTGGAAAAAGACAAGCCAAAGTAGAAGATGTTTAGAAGAGAAAAAAAGGAAAACAACAGTCGATTTATTTGCAAACGAATCATTGGATTTATTTCAATGCGCTGTAGATGGCGCACTTTTTCAATCAAAACGTGTATAAAAATATAACATATGTATTTCTAGTTATAAAAGTATTATTTCGTCGATTCGACTACAGGGATATGCTGAATGCCGCCTGCTTGTTTTTCCGGAGCGCTCATCACCTAAAGAGATACTGAATAAACAAATGTGTACGGAGTATAAAAGATGTACCTTTTCATTTAAACCTTCGGGGAGATTCACTACCCCGAGTGGTTTTTTTGGTGATATCGGTGCGCAGTTACATTTGAGACGTAGTTCGAGCGCTTCTGGAAGTAATCCATTGAGAATTTCAGCTCGTTTACTGTCAGCTGGATGAGTGGAGATAAATTCAGGAAGTTTGCTTTCGACATCGACTTTGGCAACGGCACTCCAGAAATTCACGGATTCGCGCACATCAAAACAAGCCTGAAAGAAACCGTGTCATTTCATATAGATTCTTTGAGATATTCTCCACTTACTTTTGCAGCTAGTGTTATACCGACTCGATCGGCTTCTTCTTCCAAATATCGTGAATATGGCAATCGAGAAGTAAATGTAACGTAACGCTCGTAAATAAAATTCACCCAAAATCTTGACAGATCTCACCGAGAAATAATTCAGAATAATCGAATTCTCATTCAACTTACGAAATCCAATCAGTTGGAAATATCGCCCAAATCAGAAATGCTCCGAAGATCGCTACAAATCGATAAAAGTATCAAGTAGATTTTTCAACATCTTAACGAAGATCTTCTCCTTGGATATATGCGATATAATCAAGACTAACAGAACTATTCCATACAACAACTGTCAATCCTTCTGCTGCTGTATCTAGTTTTTAGAAATGATCATGGAACGCATTGGTATGCTTTGAAAACATTTAATACAAATGAAATTTTGTCTTATCCATACCTAACAAGTCAACTGCTTGCGTATACGAGAGCTTTTCTCCCTAGAAAAAGCCACATATCAGAATACTGATGAAAAGTTTGGTTCAGATCAACACACCGTATGGCCTAGAATCGCATGTGCTAGTTCATGAGCAAGCACGACAGCTAGTTGATCTTCATTCGTCCTACAATAATACAAATTGTTAGAGAAAACCGAAATTAAATTCTACACGCACATTATTTGTAGTAAACCGCGAGTTACGTATATATCACCGGACTATAAACAATCAAGATTACATTATCCATCGAATGTTTTCTTCACATCACCTACCGGCAAAACAAAAGCTGTAAGAAAAATAAAAAACTTTTCCAATATCTTTCCCATTACACAAACGAACAACTTACCATTTTTCATGTCATCATCCTCGATAAAGAATATTCAACAATGAAATATCTGACCGAGAATTAATAGAACAATTAAAAACTTACTACGACACGAACAGTCCATTTGATTGTCGTCAATTCAGGTATATCCACATTAGCATAGAGTAGTCGTTTGACTACTCTGACAACAAGCTGAGTTGGCTTGCTGTTAGTTTCATACATTTGATTGGAAAACGTTTGAGCCATCTATATTTACTCAAAGCATGAACAATGAAGGGTACTCGAAGAAAACTCAACCTTTTCTGTTTCCAAAATAGATAACATTTTCAATTGTTCTATATCCATTAGCATATAACGTCTACGTCCCGTGATTGGTGCTTCTTGCAGATGAGTGTAGTAGTGTACCTATACAGGTACATATGTATGTTTATTTATAAAATGAAGAGAAAAATCCGCAAATCATACAGCAAATGCAGTTCCAATTGTCCCAATTACGCCCAGATAAACGTATTTCCGTCGTTCGAGATGTTGAAGGAGGATATTCTGCTTGTCTGTGGGCAGATTTCGGTACCATTTTCTAGTTGATCTTTACAGAAATAAAGGTTTTCATTTAATGCAAATGAAAAATGCGTTAGATGTGTATGTACCACCTTCCAGTTATCCAGGCAACACCTTTGAGCACTGGTTTCAGAAAAACCCATATGAGCGGATTAACATGTCGTGGCGAACTCGTATGAAATTGACGATAGACAAGCTTATTCTGGTTGATCAATCTAAGTAACATCAAATCTGAAAGAATAGCACTGAGTTCTATACAGAAAATGAAAGCGATGATTGTTGTTTATTCATGTATTTTCCGTGGTAAAACATACAATGGTATGAAAAAGAAAACAAGAAGATATTAGATTGAGGATTTGTTTGTATCAGTCGGATCAGATTTACATTCAAGATTGAAGGGTGGTATTCGAACTTCAATGAACGTTCCGTCGTCTTTTTCCATTTTAAATGTTCTATAACGAAACAATTGAAGATCTGTCTGATTTTCTGAAAACATTCCTACCCCCACATATGACCACTCGGTGCTGATAGCGAGATATGAGATGAATACTGAAATGCTGGATATTCTTTCGATAATCGTGGTTCATGTCCAACAACACCTTTTCCTCGAACAGTTTCTAATGTACCCGACAAACTAAATATGCGCCAATGACGTTCACGTAACGTAACGGGTTCTTCAGGATTCAAATTTTCAATTCGAATAGAATAACGCCACCAATGAATCGTAACACCTTGCGAAGAACGTGATCCCCTGAAACATTCGAATCGAAATGATCGTTCTCACAATCGATGAACTCCTATTCGTTTACATATAAAATGGAATAACTGTAACTCGAATTTGATGAGTAACATCCTTCGACACATCGGACAGTTCAAGCCAAAGATGATGCCGATCTTGCCAGGATTTCAAATATTCACGCGGAACAAAATTCGGATCTAGCAGAACAACGAATTTCTCTTTCGGAATGCAACATTCGTTAAGTACATACTCGATTCGGAATCGTGTATTAGAAATTTATCAAATAATTCATGTTCAATGGGCGTTCGTTCCGTACTCTAAAATAGATTCAATTCATTGAATTACGAGAGAAAATATATTCTAATTAGATAATTCAGTCACACGGACATCCGGTAATATGTTTATTATATACAATCACCGGTAACTTTTTGATAAGTCTGTCAAGAATAAATATACCGTCGAACTTTTCTTGATTAGTTTTGTTGAAAAGATGTGACAATTTTTATGAATTCTTTTATTTCTTACCCGCCCTCTCTAGCAAATGTCTATAAATCATGTTAAATAACCCTGAAAATATTTTTCATTTTCCTCTTTCAATGACCCGTGAACGAAGTGTTCTGTACTTTTAATTAGTCTTGCCTCTTCTTACAACAACTCACCGTATATGGGATGACATCTTCATGTGCAACGTAATCCAGACCTGGGATTGCATACAAATTACGGTCACGTTCTTGATTACCTAAAAAAGTGACTGCCTCTAAATATAGAATATCGGCGTCGTTTGAAAAGTTCATTTCAACTGAACTTTGTAACCTGTTTGAGCTCGAATGTGTGGCATATCTCGAGTATCAATTAAGACTTGGTAATACGTAACTGATCTGGCTCGAATTTCATGAATATTCGATTGAGACGATTTGCTTGTTTTCGGCAATGGTGGTAGGCTGTTTGACCTGCCATCGTACCGATCGAAAACTCTTGCCAGCCATGGAAATAGAATAACGCCGCGATAGCCGAAAACCCGATGAAGAAATAACTAAATTAGAAGAAATAATACGCACGAATTCGTCTCTTATTCTCTAATTAGATTATATGCATCGTTCAACAGTAGGAAATCTTTTTTTATTCATCGTTAATATTATCAGTATATTATGGCATCCATGGCTCGCAATGAAAAAAGAGAAAAAAATCGAGTTTTCTTCTTCTATACTAGTTGTGAAAATAGAAAAGTTTTTTTCACTATTAGTTTTCTTTTTTTCTTCTGGCAGACGAGTCGATCGTGTAACAGATCCTGATCAACTATTTGAGAGCAAAAATCGCCGTGTAAGCAGTTAAAAACTGAAACTAACATTTGTTTCAGCTGTCGGTCGATTTCGTTAATTATGCTTCTGAGGTTGGTCTGGATATGTTTGTCAAGCTTGTTAGCAAAGACAAAACAAGATACTCAGAGAGAGGCATTCGATTTGTCAGAACGCATTTGCTAGCACAGAGCAGAAATGGTTGTAGTAACGGTAGTCGGAAAGAGAAAGAAAACACTATCAGTACAGCTTGCCGACAGGAAGTTTCCGTTTTTTTTTTCATATTTCTCATCCCTCTTGTTATTTCTATGTGCGCTCTTGATTCTCATTTGATACGACACTCATTCTTATTTCTCTCCAATATGTTATTCATCTGCTCAACATTCCAATACAACATGCCATTCTTGTCTTTGATCGGATGAATTTCAATCATTGATTTGCGTATCGACGACAAGGACATGCAAGTAAAGACAATTTTTCGATATTGTTTCGCATCGGCTCGAACATCATCAGTATGATTATTTAACATGAATTGAAATTAATAGTTAGTTGAGTGCTAATAGACAAGATAAAGAAAAGGAGTTATTACACATCTCCGAGTAGAAAATCTGAGAAAACGATTATTTCCTCTTTTCTTTCCTTCGATTCTGTTATTTCTCCGTACATCTTTTTCTTCTTCTTTTCTACTTCTTTGCGTAGATATTGTTTTTACGCTTCATCTGATGTTATTCGTTTGCCAACCCGTTTCTTGTCGTTTTGCTCATCGGAGCACGTTTATATAGGAAAAGGAGAAAAAGTGAAGTAACTTCGGAAGTTTTCCCTTTACTCATCTTCAAATGCGTACATGTGTATAGCTAGAAAACAAACGTAACTACCATAGAATAAGTAGAATCACGCAATAGAATAAGGAGACGACGAGAGATGGAAAAAAAACCAAAAGGAAAGATCTGTCGCGCGATTTGTCATTTCCTAATCAAATGTGAATCTAGCTCATTGACATTGTTATCGCTTTTCTTCTTCTCTACTATTTCTTGTGTATGGAAGAAAGAGAGAAGGAGAGAGAGAGAGAGAGAGAGACAGGAGTAATAATACGACATTTGCTGTCAGGAAAGTAACACTTTCACAGTCTGTTGCTTGTACGCATCTATCAGGGTCTGAAATGTATATATGCAGTTGCCATCGTCACGTCAGGTAAATAGTGCGAAGAACAGCAGAGAAAAAGTTGTCAAAAAAAGAACTCTACTTTTGCCATGTTACGTGAGAATCCAATCACGTGTCACTATTTTTAGTCGATGTCATACCAACTAATCCGAGGAGTGCTCTTATCTGACGTGAATTGATTAAATTCTAGATTTATAAAAAGAACAATCTGCAAAACCTTGATATGAGCCGTCCACCTCCAACAACGAACAACAACCATGATCATACGCAACACAGCAGTACGTTTAAGGTGAGTATAAAAGCTTTGCTAGCGAACGCTGCTTATGGTTATTCATGTAGGTGATGTTACTTGGGGATAGTGGTGTGGGTAAAACATGTTTATTGGTACGCTTTAAAGATGACACGTTTCTGTCGGGAAGTTTTATTGCAACAGTTGGCATCGATTTCCGTAACAAAACAATGGTGATTAATGATAAACAAGTCAAATTGCAGATTTATGATACAGTATGTCGAGAAAAACAAAACCTTGCGTATTTTAATCAGCGTGTGCGACTAGAGAGCAATGAGGGAATTTAAATAGTATATTTATTTTTCATTTTGTTGAGGAGTTCTCGTTGACCGTGAGAAAATCTCCAATGACGTAGTCTCGGAAAAGGTTTTACAATAAACAGAATCAATAAATATTTATCATTCTGATAATTGACGTTGTCAAAACAGGTACACACTGAAGGCATATATTAAAGCCTTCGTTCGTTAGCAAGTAGACAAGGGTGTTCGAGCAATTTGCAAGATCTGTTTTCTTGCGCGACCGAACAAAGTCTAGGGAAACGAAATGAATGATTGTATTCTATAGAAATACAAAAGATTTGTCGAACAAAAAAGATAAATAGGGTTTTTTCTTCCTGTCGAAGTGCAGAATAAAGTGGTTTTTCTTGTTGATAATTATAGTTCAAACATTCTCTAGAACATCAGCTCAGCTTATTTTTCTTTTCCTCGAGGTGAATTCTTCGAATATTTAATCATTTACTCCGTTTGCTTTACTTTCAGGCCGGTCAAGAACGTTTTCGTTCTGTAACTCATTCTTATTATCGTGACGCCAATGCACTGCTCTTACTCTATGATGTCACATCTATAACCAGTTTTAATAACGTTCGTGCTTGGTTAAGTGACATTCATGAATACGCTCATTCCGATGTGATTGTTATGTTAATAGCTAATAAAGTTGATCGAGCAGCGGAACGTGTGGTAACACGTGAAATGGGTGAAAAGTTAGCGGGTGAATATGACGTGACATATTTGGAAACATCTGCGAAAACTGGTTTGAATGTTGAAGTTTGTTTTAAAGCTATTGGTCAAGCACTTCTTCAACAACTAGACTCATCTATTGCCAACGGTGAAAGTCCCTCTCAAACATTAACAAATCTCGTACAATTGAATGATCAATCGCAAAGACGACCTCTATGTTGTTCATATTCTTAGTATAATTCGTTTCATGAGTTTGAATTTTTGTTATTTTCATTTTGTAGTGTAGAACTCTGTGATATCCGACAGAGAAGAAAACACAACTCTAACATTGTTTTCTTTGTTTTTCTTTTGTTTCTATTGTACACATCGAAACATTGTTGTATTATTTGTTGTACAGAAAGACTCGTAACTTATGACAAGTGTCCTCTAATATATATATGTGCATACTTCGAGACATGTTCTAATGGATGCTTGACATCTCTTCATCCATCACCGCTGACTATGTGACATACCTGACCTGTTTGGTAATTGCCTTCTTGTTTAATAGATGTAAATAGGCCAACTTCATGGAGTCTAAAGGAAAAATATGGGGGAGATGATTATCATTTGTTGTTTTTTCGGAGATTAGTTTTCTTTGCGAACATCATGAACCTGTCATTTGATATGCTAGTCTCATCTGTATAGACATATTGAAATGAAAAATAGTTTGGTCAGAAATGCTTTTCCCCGTCATCTGACAAGTTCCGGCTGAATGGAAGAATTCTATTTCTTCTTACTTGTTATTCGTATTCCATGATGCAAATCGAATCAATGAATAGTTCGAGTACTTTTTGATGGAAATATTCAGGAGATATAGTGATTTACTTGCGAACATCATTACATCTAGAAATAAAAACAGGATTTTAGCTTGATGACGTCATATGTGCGCGTAGATATTAATTCATGATTAAATCGACTCATTCAACGGTTCATAATTGACGCTCATTGAATTTTGCAGATTACGGTATCTGTACTTTCCAGGGTGAACCAAAGCCCGAGGTAATTTGCGAACTGAAGAAACTTCTAATTGGGAATTAGAGAACATCTTTCAGGGGAGTAAAATAACCTGAAAAAAGAGTTCGAACGCTACGGTGCATTCCATGTACTCTGCCATCTTCTGCTAAATAAAACCAAGGACATTGTATAAACAGCAAGATCTATTCAATCTGTGTTCTTAAAATAGGCTTCTTATTGATGATCTCTGATGAAAATATGCGCATTCTGAATATGCATTTGTGCACAACGAAATGACAGAAGTAACTCAGTAGGATATCTCACTGGTAGACAGAATTCATGTTTTTTTTTGTACTTAATAAAAGTATCTTCTGATATATTCCAGACGCTAATTAAAACATCCAGTAACTGAATCGTCAGAAGTGAAACGGGCACAGCTCGGTGAATTTGATGTGGAGAATGTTCTTCTTTGAATGGTGACCTGCTGAGACAATCTGAAATTCAAGCATGAAAGAGACTGAACGAAAAACAATACAAACTCAAAACTTCATTATACTTGATAACATCGTTTTCTTCATGCAGATCTCGTGCACGTTCAACTATTCAACGAAATGTACTACGCTCATCTAATTTCGATTCCTTTTATTGTGAAGTGAGTCACTAATACCGATTAGTCGATATCTGTATTGATTGACTAGATGGAAATATATATTCAAGAAACGAATTTCTATTCCATGATCTAGAAGAGAAAGTGAACAAGTTAGTTTTATTGTCATGCAAAGTCTTGTTGTTCGAATTCAGCTCGGTGACTCATCGAAATAGCAGATAAGAAAAGCGTATCTTTTCTTTATAATTCTTCACCATTCGATGTTTAGTTGCGTTAGTATAATAAACAAAATGGGCACGGCATTTCTGCTTCCGTTTTTCAAAGGCAAAACGTTAGAAAGTGAATTCGGTTTTGTTAATTACTATCATTCTCAACCAATGAATCGTGCATTGCACACATGCGCCATACCTCTATTGATATTCGGTATTCTAACTATGACGTACTCTATTGATTATCGTCTATCTATACTATTCTCGATCGCTTATTGTAGCATTGTCTTCTTATTCGATTCTAAAACTGCTCTAGCATACATTCTTCTGTTCGGTGCACTTTTCTGTTCAATGATTATCTCCTCCTCGCAGAATCATCCATCAATATTCTCGGGATTCGTTATATTTCTTTCTGGCCTTATACTCCAAGGACTTGGACATTATATATTTCAGCAATCTGCTCCTGCTTTTCGTTCATTCGAAGCAATATTCACAACACCAGTATTTTTAATGATGTATCTGATCACCGATCATAAGAGTCCATTTTGGAAGAATGTTCAAAATGAAACAAATAAATGGAAACAAATGCTTAACAACGAAGAGAAAAAATATTAAATAACACATATACCATTCTAAAACATTGCACCAGATTATATGAAAAAAGATCGATTTATTCAATGGAATCACTTGAAACCACGTGATGATCTTCATTTATCATTGATTTATACCGATGGAGATTTTCATCCATTAATAAAGTCTAGTTCGACAAGAGAATCTAGTAAATCATTCGAAGAAGAATACTGTTCCTTACAAATGTAGCGTAATCTTGTAAAAAGTGGCTTAATTCATCCGTATGTTTTCGATGTTCATTCTAAACAGATTCATCGGTTGCTTAGAAGTACAAATTTAGTCTCGTCGAACAAACTTTAGTATGTTCGTACTTCGCCAATAGTCTATTTAAATTCGCGAATAATTTCGGTATTTCTAATAAGAATAAGATTGTAGTAGATACACAGATCAATATTCTATTTACCTGTGAACCATCGTTCATCGAGTACTCGTGCCAACACTTCGATTTCCGAGAGATTTTCTGTTATACTACGTATGCGAGCTTCATCTACGAAGAATCAGAATGAAGCGATTTCTAGTCAAAGTCAAATTAGTCACCAGCAAGAACCAGATCACATATCGCCAACCGATCTTCATCGATATAACGTTGAAAATTCGGGTTTGTGAGACGATTGATTTGATCAGCTATATGCATATCGAAAAAGAAACGATATGCACGATTTTATCGCTTCTTATTTACCTCTGTAAACTAATTTTCTAGCTGTAAGACTATTATTGCTGGCAAAATCGAGAACTTGTTCATTTAGATTGGTAATTGTTTCGATAATCTAAATTGTGTGATGAAATGACGACATTCATTCAAATGATTTCGACCTACTCTCATTTTTGACGATTTTCCGATAAGATTTTCCAGTCGTTTGATGCGCCATTGTAAATGATTTACTCTCTCGGTATCTACGAAAAAAAAACACGTTCAGATTCGGCGAAATGATTCTATTTTTTTACCAGAAATCATCACCAAGACGTTGACATATGAATTGTATGAGTGAAAAAAAGACCAATCTAACTCGATGTGTGATCCTTCATCAGTGGAAATGCATTAGTCGTTTAAACCATTATGATTGGTTCGTTTAGTCATGTTAACAAACGTCTTCGTGGAGGTCGCCAAACGGGTGTAGACATCCACCGATTGTTTGTTTGTTTCTTTTGCTTATCAAATTTACCAGCGATCGTCCATCTGAATTTACAATGGTAACGATAGTTTTTCTCCTTTACTTTATTCATTGCTTTTGAACATCGAACATTTATCTTAGGCTTTTGTTAAAGTCGTCAAAAACAAGGCTTACTTCAAGCGATATCAAGTGAAATCGAAACGACGTCGACGTAAATAATCGTTGTTGTTTTTCTTATTGTTTGTACTAAAATGGAAATTTTTTTCAGAGGGTAAAACTGATTTCTACGCACGTCATGCACTTATCCATCAAGATAAAAACAAGTACAACACACCTAAATATCGATTGATTGTTCGATTTACCAACAAAGACATTATTTGTCAAGTAAGTGGCGATTTATGCCGAACTTCGACCGTCGAACTTCTTGAATTTCTTCGTTCAGATCGCTTATGCACGTATCGAAGGTGATTACATCGTCGCATCAGCTTATGCTCATGAATTACCACGATATGGTGTCAAACTTGGTTTAACAAATTACGCTGCCGCCTACTGTACTGGTCTTTTGTTAGCTCGACGAACATTACAAAAACACAAACTCGATGATATCTACAAAGGCACAACCGAAATCACAGGTGATACATTCGAAAACGAACCAGTTGACGGCCAAAAACGACCATTCCGTTGTTACCTTGATGTTGGTCTTGCCCGAACAACAACTGGTGCCAAAGTCTTCGGTGCATTGAAGGGCGCTGTCGATGGTGGTCTTGATATCCCTCATAGGTAAATATAAATTGTCACGGAACTAATTGGATAAGTCCACACATGAGAAGTTCGACTTTGAACATATCGAGTTTACGTCTACGAAAAACAATGCAAAAACTGATGAGATGTAAGTTCATCGGAAGAACAATCATGAAGAGTTCCACTTTATTGGACTTTTTCGCCCCTTGCTGATTTTGCATTTGTTGAAATAATATTTTGCCGTCGGTGTGTGACCGAGAAATGTCCCACTAGCGACATCTTGAGGTCATTTTAATAAGTAGTGTGTGCAAAAACTGATGAGATGTAAGTTCATCGGAACAACGACCATGAAGAGTTCCACTTTATTGGACTTTTCGCCCCTTGCTGATTTTGCACCAGTATAAACTTTTTCATAGAAATTAAACAATGCAAAAACTGATGAGATGTAAGTTCATCGGAACAACGACTGTGAAGAGTTCCACTTTATTGGACTTTTTCGCCCCTTGCTGATTTTGCATTTATTATAAAATAGATAAAATACTTAAACGAGAACTTCAGAGCTGGTTGATAGAAACGAACCATCGTGCAAAAACTGATGAGATGTAAGTTCATCGGAACAACGACCATGAAGAGTTCCACTTTATTGGACTTTTCGCCCCTTGCTGATTTTGCACGTGGATCAATTTTTCGAAATCTTTTTCAAGTGCATATGATGAATATCTTTTTTATTTCTGTCATCTCTTCTGATTTGATATGACGATCATCTATAGCTGATGCACATGTTCACGAGCGTTACAATGAAGTATAATTTCGCTTTGTTTTCTTTTTCAGCACCCGACGCTTCCCAGGATACAGCCAGGATGGTAAAAAATTCAACGCTGATGTTCATCGTCAACATATCTTTGGTTTACATGTTGCTAACTATATGACATCGCTCAAAGAAGAAAACCCAGATCTATACTCGAAACAATTCTCACGTTTTGTCAAGGCTGGAATTGAACCCAAATCCGTAAGACATCATCTTCGAATCATCATAGAAAAATAATCTTTGTGTGTTCTAGTTCGAAGCTTTATACAAAGCTGCACATGCTGCTATTCGTGCTGACCCATCAGCCTCACCCAAGAAAGTGAAGAAAGCCGATGCAGCTAAACCGAAACGGTAAGAACATGTGTTTGAGATGCATTGCTTTCTAGCCCCTCTGTCTTCTTCTAGTTGGAATAAAGTTAGACTTGCTCGATCGTCTCGCAAGAACCGTGTTCAACAACGTAAAACCGCTTACCTCAAGACAATTCGTGGTGGCGATGCTGAATAAACGATCAAATGATGGATTACTAACAATAGTGAAGAAGATCAGTACTTATTATGTTTTTTATCAACATCATTATTGTCAATCGTTTATTCTTGTTTACGTTTTCTTGTCAGCATTTGACAGTTGATAAAAAAAAGAAGAATAAAACAAAAAAATGAAATGTAGTCATAACGGAATTCAATTCATCGAGTGGAAATCTTCGTTTCATAACTCAACAGAGCGACTTTCTTGAATATATGTGGACACGAATGATGTTTATCTATCGATTCGAAATCATCAATTAAGGACTGTGCATTGTTGTTCATTACAAACATAGGGAATGTACGATTTACTCTGGTTTAATACCTTTTTTTCACAATTACAATCGCTTCAATGAAACAAAAAGGAAAAGAACATTGAGCCTATTTTTCGCAGACAAGCACAGCTCATACACATCACAAATTGATTGAATATCTGACAAGAATTTTAGTTGATTATTTTAAAAAGTAGCTGATGGTTGTATCGTCCGTCTGTTGCTGTTGTTGTCGATCCAAACATCGTTCAGCTGCACGTTCAGCGAGTGATAATACTGACTGAAGAGTATCTTTTGAAAATAACTGCAAAAAGAACAGAAGCAATTGTCTATGGATTAACAAAGCGAATTCGTTTGCTCACGGAATAGAGTTGTTGTTTGCGATTATCAGATAGGAATACAATTAAACGAAATGTTTCTTGTTCATTTTTGCTCAAGTCGAATATACGCAAGAGATTACAGGCTAACATTGGAATGCATTTATGTCGGAGAATTGACATTTCAGCTTGACGATTTTCATGATCTGGTAACGCTTGGTGGACATTCTGGAAGCACACAAGTTTTCATAGCGACATTCGAACGAAATTTTAGCGACAAATAATTACCGTGTTATCAACTAGCCAACCTTGGGGATAATCAAAGACCTCGTAGCCAGCTTTGATGACAATCGGAAGATACGCTTGATCATCACGTGTAGTAGAAGATGCAGCGTTCTGTTTCTGATGCATTTCAGACCAACGTTGAATAGCTTCGATAGCTGCCTGTTTTATTACAAGAAAGTGAATGACGAAAATTTATTTGTAGAAATCTTTATACTTACAATATAGGCACCGAATGCTTTGAATTCTCGGAGATCGTCTCCAGCCTGTTGACGATTATTCGCCTCGATCTAAATAATGAGAGAACGATACTAATTGACAATCATTTTCGGTTTAGCGTACGGTGTGAAAGTCAATATCATGTGGAAAATAAGACAGAGCCGTGCGTATTCCTTCGTATTTGGCGTCATTCAAAAAATATCGACAGATCCGATTAGCAAAACGAAGTGCGTCTAAAGTTTGTGTTGACAAGAAGGTTGTTAATAATTTCAACGATTCTAATTGTTTTTGATCATTCTAAAGCGGAAACCGTACGGTTGCATTTCTTTTTGAAGAAGAAAAAAGCCAAACATACTTCATTCAGATTCTTCGAGTTCGTACTGATGATTTCTTCGGCATTGTTCTTTGTGAATGCTTGTTCGCGCTGTTGATTAGCAGCAAGTTTTAACAACGATGTATCAATATCGATCTTGTAGGTAAAACCTTGTTTCAGATAGTATTCTTTATCTTGTCGATTTGCTAATGTATCGAGGAATGTCGCCATCAATGTCGCTAAACGTAAAGAAGAGACCATCTGAATAAAGATTGTTGAAATTGAGTCTTACGTTGATTATTTGCTGGTAATTTCGATATGTAGTAACAAACAAGATCTTTGAATTCGAGTTCAATTAGATGGTGAATGTATGTTGTTAAAATTTCAATGAAATTCTTTTGGTTAAAGTTGTCTGAGTGATTTTGTTCGTACAGAAATAGACATATATGTGTGGAGAAACGTAATAAACTTCCATTCGATTCGTTCGAATGTAGAAATGAAAGGATACTATTGCATAAACTATCATAATTAGCAAGAATAAGATATTTCTCGAGTTGATTGAATGGTGACAATGCTTCATCACGAATGTGCGTTGGACAACTGGCAAGAATTTCATCGAAGATCGTTGTCATTTTCAACTGATGAGTTCCGAATTCCATGGTAGAGAAAACACGATGTTTATCGACATCACTTAGTTCATTCTGATGTGCGTATCTACGAGAGGAAAGAAAATCTCGAGAAAATGCCGTGATATTAGTAACATCGGATACATACACAAGAGTTTGGTGAATTTCCTGTTCGATGTAGCATGACGTATAAGACCAAAGATAATCAGCATAAGTCTTACACACCGGGATTAAAGCTTCGATTCGACCGCAAAGAAGACCATATATCGCACGTTCGTAGAGTTTCAAGCGCATCTAAATTAATAGTCAGTTTCGAACGCAGGTAGATCTCATCATTAACTCGTAAATAGAATCGGTCCTAGCCTTTTGTTAAAACTTACATCCATGCATAATTCATACATGTTTTCAATCCATTGAATGCGTTTTTGATTTCCTTCCACCGGATAAACAAAGTCACTTGCTTCTGAGCAGTAATAATTCTCATCATGGTACAATTCATTCGCACATAGTATCGCTGCTAACCAATGATAACCGGTGGATTTGCACAGATTTTTGGCCTTATATTACAATGGATATCAAATTTATGACAATGTTGAGATTTTACCTTGGAATACTCCCCAACACGTAATAACGAAAAGACAATTTGTAATAAATCATTTTCTTCTTGTTCGTCTGTGTCATACAGACGTCGCTTTTGTTTATGCGTTGCATCAAAATCCTATTATAGAATATATGTCTGTGACTATGATCGAATATGAAATCTTACTAAGGAAGTTATATAAGGATTTGGAAGTTTAGCATTGTAAGACGATGATTTCAGAAAATGGCATGTTTTTTCCCTAAACAATTCTGAGAGTAAACCAAATTCAACGTGAATGTTCAACAAACCAATAAATTCTTTTCGGCTCCAATTTGGCCATCGCCATTTTTAAATCTGTTTGATAATGTTCGTCATTTTTGATTGTTTGAAGCCATCCTTGGACAGCTTTAGCCATGCGTAACTCCGCATTGTTCAGAAGATGATGCTCGATGATCAATTGATCACTACTACCCGGAATCTAACGCAGAACTACAGAAGATCACTGACCAAATGATTCTTACCACGTCCGGAAGATCTTGCCGAGTGTTATTCAATGTATCACGCGCTCGATTCCATAGAAGCCAACTATCCCGTTCGACTTGCAACATACGAATATTCCGAGATAATTGCCTGTATGATTATGCATATAAAATACAGATAGCTAGACGCAAAGATATTGTTTCTTACGGTTGTCGTCCAGTACGAAACGCAATTGGATGAGAAATTTCTGCTTCTGAACAACATTTTTGGCAATTTATCGCCATCATTTCCACCCAATTACTCCAGTCCTGTGTGACTTCGGAATCTGCTAATGCCTGCGCATATAACTTATATAGTTGTTGTTCCGCTAAAACAAGAAAAACGTCGATCAGCAATTCAAAACACTCTCTTCGAGTTTATACATTTCGTAATGCATGGAATGCTTTTTGAAGAACGTATTGTCGTATCATTGTTCGGTGACCACTAGAAGTAAATTTCGATTAGAACACATGTGAAAAAGCTTTTCGATTGCTTACATTTGTTGTTCGTGTTAGTCGCGTGCTTTCGAGAGGTTGACAAAAACTTCCATCCATAACTAAACAGAATCGGAGATCTTCATTTGGAAACGAGCTGTTCGATGATGATCGTATATACCTGTACTTTCTATATTCATCATTGATTCACTCATGGTATCGGCCGAATGATTTTACTTATTTATTTCTTTTTCTGAAAAAATCATTTAAAGAAATTATCGAGATAAAATGATTTGAATTGCAACAAAAAGTACGAATAAACAAGAAAATGTAGTTTTCAAATCTAACCAAAAAAAAAAAGAAAATCACACAGCAGATAAAGTAAACAAATCAAAGATCTGATACTGAGTATAAATAATGCATAGAAATGAAAAGTTTCCATCAAACAGATTGCTTATTTCCAAACCAAAAGGATTCAACAAGGCTTTTTAATTGAGCACCATAACTCTACAATAGAAAAGAATAACAAATTTGCAATACTCGAACTTCTAATGTCATGCTCTTCATTAGTTTCACAGTAGGATACTCTCCACGCATGTGAGACTCTAATTAAGCAGGAAAACTTACTTTAGCTGGTTCAATTTGTCGGGCGGCTTGTGGATGAGCATCGATGCATTTTTGATAGCGAACCTAAAACGTCGAGAAATGGTCACAAGTGTTCTTGACAATGGTGGCTGTGTTTACTCTGCAAGCAGCTTCGATATTTTTACAAAGTTGTATACACGATGGTAGACAATGAAAAACATGACATTTGAATGAGTTATCAGCACAGTGTATGATTATTCCACAGAAACTACAGAATGACAAGAGTGTCAAAGAGAGTAAGGCCGAAGTGAAACTTACGTTGGATCTTGCCCAACACCAAGAAATGATAGATAACGAATACGACAATCAAGTAGTTGTTCTTTCGAATCCTAAAAGAAGAATTTTAGTTGGAATTTATTCTTGATGTTGACCAGATTTACATTATTTGAAGAGATTGTAAATGAGGATGGTGAAATGTTCACAATGACTGGAAGCCATTTGTCTTCGGGTACTGTTGCCGATACCCGTTCAATAGCCGGTCGAAGTATCTCCATTCCACCTGGTTTATCAACGTAAACACAACCCAAATACGTACAGAAGAGGTTATTCATTGGCTCTTCTATCGGTGATGGAAACGAGACTAAAACAAAGATGAAATTATTGGAGAAAATTCTATTAAAAAAACTCAACTATTTGTTCCATCATTTGACGATTCAGCGAATAATTTTGATCTAGTCAAGAGAATAAGAAATTAACCTGTTGTTTCTCGTGATTTATTTTCAATAACATACCGTCTGTGTATCGATAGATCGTCGTTGACAACTTCTGTTGTTTTCGTTAGTAAACCTCGTTCCATCATCAAATTTCGACATATATCACGTAATGTATTCGCAATAATTCTTGCCGATGCGTTATCACATCGAAAAACATGACATTTATAGATTCGAGCAGATTTATCCTTATCCTTGGCAACATAAGCAAAATCTCTAGAATCGAACAGAAATGAACATTATCTTTTTCTTTTCTTGTCGATAAACTAACCTGGCATTTTCTCTTCCAACGCCCCAAACTCGAATCGATGGGATTGCCTGTTTATGTAAAATAGTCATTTCACTTGGATCGATTAGAAGTATATCAGTGTTGTTAATATCCATGTAGAGATCTTTGCCTTCACCCCATCGACCGATACCATCGTTGATGCCGCGTGTTAACTCATGAATGCAATGGTTCACAGCACGACTACTCCGTTCAGTGGTTAAATCTTGTTCATCAACCACCGTCCAACCAAGCGAACGGACATAAAAACGATGCTGTTGGGTAGTTGTCTCATCTGTAGCCTGAATTCAATAACAAAAATTACCGGATGTTTTAAAATAATGAAAAATCTTTCCGACATCACTCAGTTTCGGAAGTAGTTAGAAGTGAATATTCACACAATTACGTCTTTCAACAATCTATGCCTATCTTAGATCGAGACGGAGAAATAATGAATTTGGAACTTAGAAGCGTGATTAATGAAATAGTTTTTCTGTACTTACTTTTATTGAAGGACTCGAGTCACTTTTATCCAATAGTGAATTGGAGTCAAAGCAAGCGTCGTTCAATGATGAGGATGACGATGACGAAAGTGTTGATGAAGGCGAATCAACAGTTAAATCTGGACGTTCACGTGTAACTGTTCCAGTTCGTTTATGCCAATAATAAACGCCTTGTTCGTCTAAATCAAATCTTTTCTAGATGAAATTCTTCAGTTGTATTCATATGAACTCTACCTTCAAATCGTTCCCATCCGGACGGAAGAATAGTATCTTCAGTGGTCTGAAAATAGGAAAATTTTCGTCTGAATGCTTAGTTACATCAAATACACACCATTGCTGATTGTTCGATATTCATTTGTATTCCGCTATCAGTTGATACAGTTGGTGATGAAATATTAGATTTCCTATGCGAGAATCAATTTAATACAAAGATAAACAAACAGCATTCCTACCGATTCAACTGACATTCATTCATATTCACAACTAAAAATGTCAAATAGATTCATACAACATTCTTCCAATGAATTGTTTTCTGTAGGTCTATGTCTTACTTTCTCAGTTGCAAACATGCGAACAAGAATACCGAATGATTAACGCTGTGCGGTTGGAATGTAATCGGCGCCACATACAAAGCAACCCTGAGCATTGTAGATAGCGCTGTTCCTTATTATAAATAAGACCGATTGCTTAGTTCAGATAAGGCATCAATTAATCGTATGCATACATCGAAACATGAAGATGATTGATAAAAGCCAGTGAAATTTTTATTATTTAAATTATAAATAAATCTCATGAATTAACATTCTTTATTAATGAATTCAACAATCCATCTAGTTATATGAACGTTTCATGTGAATCTTTCTGACACAAATCGGTTCAGAGAAAAAAGTAATGTAAGATTATTTTTACAGATACTGATAAGTATCATCTAAGATTGGAAAAGACTCAAATGATGGTTAATTCCTCATGACACGCACATATTTATATAAGGGTATGGCCTTCTGTGAGCATTATAGTTGATACCATATGCAGCTCGAATTTCAAAATAGACAATATTTTATTGTTTGTCGAAAAAAAAATTAGCAAAATAATTTCAGTTTTGATAGTTCTAAGCATCGGATGTCGTTTTCTTCTCCTCGGCGGATTTCGGCTTATGAAAACTAATCGATGGTAAATTAGTAGACGTTCGCAGTGAAGATAACGGATTTGAAATTGATGCAGGTAACTTTGAAACGTCCGGCATGGGTTCTTTACGCACAACGCGGAACACAGCTGCTAAAAGAATACCAATAAGAAGGCCAACAAGTATTCCACCGATAACAGCACCAGCTTCTGCACCACTTGAATAGGTTTCCTTGAAAACTTGTTTACCCACAGCATGTGATGACATGAATTCTTTTGAGCCTTTCAACGAACCTCGTACAGCTTGAAAGTGAACCGATGAACTTGTATCGTCAAGTAATTTCATGATGAAATCGAATTTTCCCTCATCGATAGCTCTCGCCAGACGGCCCCGAGTTTCGTTGGTTTTAGGTTCACTGTCAACAACGCCACTGACTGTTCCGGGCGAGGGTGTTTGACCAAGTAATGTAAACAAAACGGTGACTTCGTTTGTCTTGTCTTCATGGTCAACTTGAACTTCTGATATACGTGAATAGCTCGTTTCCGTAAGATAAGCCAAATTGCTATGAATCTGTCGTTCCAATAAACGTCTATCTAAATGACTGCCGTCGATAGCTTTGCCATCACTAACTTCAAGTTTAAAACCTAAATGTAGATAATCATAATGAAGTGAACGATAGCATAAACTTGTATCGAAATCTCGTGGATTGGATTCAGGCGACATTTCATAGAATTCGTATTCGATATCTTCTGTGCGCATATTGGTTATCGACGGGTTTGTAAGATCATTGAATCGATACATTCGTAGAAACAAATAAACAGGATAATCAAAGTGTTTATTTCTTTCTGACGGTGGGCGCGCGTAAGGCGCGCGTACTGACCATCCATATTCAATGCTTGTTGCATCCCAGGTATCACCACTTGGTTTGCCGGTGTCAACATCGACGATAGGAGGAAACTTGTCGACGGAGCTTGTCACTGCTGCGCACCGAATAGTATCACCCCGGCATGCTAGAATTAATAGAAACTGAAATGTAATCGATCACTGGGTGATGAGGTGTTTCTTACGTCGATATCCGTTGAATTCCCAAATTCGTTCTCGTTCACGATAAATAAATCGACGTTCATTTTTTATGAAAAAGCCAATTGGATCAACAATAGGGTCAACATCAGGAGATTCCGTGCCACGAGTGATCTTACATGTACCAACACTGTGATCAATAGTATAAGTTAGATTATCACCGAAATCATGGATAATTGACTGGTAATGTTCAGACCCAGGTGGAAGAAAGTCATAGTGGATACGTCGTGGGCCACGTTCGGGATGGTCGTAACGCAGATGAAATCGTTGCCATTGTGCTGAACGAGATGACGATGCTTCCACACGAACAGTAAATCGATCAGGCCAAGTAATACCAGCATCGCGAAGAGAAATCAAATTCTGGCCAAGACCACTATCACAGAAAACACCTTTTGGGGGAGTTAGTTGATCGCTACTTTCGACGATTCCAGGTCGATAATTATGAATATTGAAGATTTCGTCGACTTCGGCTGCTTGAGTTCCATTAGGGAACGAAATAGATGCATTGATAATCGCTTGAATAGGCACTGCGAAATCGCCAACAACACCTGTTGGTAGTATGAAACCTTTTTGAGCGAACGACCATACACGTCGGTATGTTCGGAATTGCGACTTATCAATGATACATGTTTCCCATTGATCAACTGGTATACCGCGTACCATCGATTGGCCAATAAATTTTGGTCGAATTTCCGGCCGTCGTGGATCGTTGCTTGAAAACAGCAAGAATTCATTTAGCGGACGAATATGCCAGGTATTATTTTGTCCTTGAATAGCCGATGTTCCATCTAAGCAAAAATTTCTAGTAAAACAAAGAAGCTTTCAATCGACATACCCATATCAAGATTGGTATCAATATCACTAACAAGACAAATTTCTCGCCGAAGATAAGTTGATTTTTTCAACGCCTCATAATAAAAATATTCCACATCGATGATACCTTGAGAATTTTTGATCAAAATCAGTTTATTTGCCTCGAAATCATACAAATATTGATACATTGTTATTTCGCTTGGCACAGTTATATCTAGTATATGTTTGACTTCTACTCTTTCCAATGCGAATTCAACTCGCGTCGGAAAGCGTGGCAATGGTCTGTCGGGAACTGGTGGAGTAGATGTGTCGACTGTACATACAGCCGGGTCACCGTTCCAAGTACTCGATGGTGTCGTAGTTGGATCTTGAGTCAAACATTTCGATATACACAAAACTAGCAAACAGAATAGCTGATATTGTTTCATTTTTAACTCAAAATGAAGATATAGACGAGTTTGGAATATAAATATACATGATTTAGTAGATTACAAGTAAGAATAAGAAAAGTGATAAGATAAGCAAATTTCACTCGAGTCAGAAGCAACAACGACAACAGCAGAGGTAGAGAAATTAAAAAAGAAGAGCTGTGTTGTTGTACGAAGATAAGACGAGCAGATTTTATTATTTATAGAGACTTTGTCGACCATTCATTTATCTTATTAATTAGTATTTATTCAATTAGCCTTGGTCTAGTTTATCCATCCAGTAAGCGCTAACAAGCAAGATTCGTAATTGAAACAAGACCATGTTTTGATCAGCGCGAGATGATCGTACCGTAGGAAACAACTCGTTGCTATAAATAGACGATTGAAAAGGTCGTCCATGAAAATCGATGATTAAAGCCATAACAATTTTTCACGTACTATGACTAGACTTAATTGACTCTATTATGTCAAGATTGTCCTTGACTAGGAAAAACTGCGTACTGTGTTTTTTCTCGCTAGGATCTAATCTTCTCTGTTCTATGCTGCTGTTTCTTTTTTTTCTTTCTTTCTTTGCAAAATAAATGTATAAACGTGTTTTCAAATGACGAAATGAGAGAGAAAAAAACAGGATTATTGTAAATAAAGACCAATTCAATAACGAAACAAGACATAAAAATAGATAAGAGTCGGAATATATACAAGAATAAAGATGGCAAGAGTGAGAAGTCGAAACGAGGGTATTTTATAGAGGAACGGTTGACGGAAAAACAATGTTTGTATAATTGGAACAAAGAAAAAACGAACATATTTTCAAGCTTCTTGTTTTCTTCATGAGTACGGAATTGAGTACGATGGAAAGGTCGGTTCTTTTTACGGCCACAAATGCGTCTGTTTCAAGTTTGTTTCATAACACAAATCATTTCTGCCTGATGTTGTGGTATAGAGAATCGGTTCCTGTTTAATGACATTTCGACATATCGGTTGAGTCTGCTGTTGATGTTGTTGCTGTTGTTGACCAGTTAATACAATCGAATTAGGACTATTAGTTAACATAATTGTTTGTCCCGTGCCGATATTTGTTGTTTGACTATCTCGATTAATTAAACTAAATGAAAGTAATTCAGTGATCTTTGCATATGTCATTTTCTTGTCGCAAAGATTGTTTACTTTATCGGAATAGCTGCTGAGCCGTTGTTTGTCGTCGTAACTACCGTAGCGTTTGTTAATGATGCCAAAAAGTTTGAAGTCAATTGAGAAGCAAGTGCACTGATATCGATCGATGAAACGTTCATGTCCGGACCAACTAAATCGAATTTGAAATGAAATTTGTCGAAGGTTTTCGAAATTATTCTTACCAGTCATGATACGACCAATATTTGTTGTTGGTTGTTGAGTTATAAAACTATTGATCCCGGCAGGTGTCGATTGTGTAACCTAAGAAACGAAGGAAATATGGATAATTTTGTTTCTAAATTGTCTATATACATGTGTTGAATTTGAATGAAGATTCGTGTTATTGGTAATGTTATTTCCATACTGAATAGCATCAACAGATTTCGGAATCGAATAGTTGGGAATGTGATTTGATGTCGTTGTGGAGAAAAACTTATCACCCGATGGCGATGTTAAATATTGAAAATCGGGCAAAACTGTTGTTGTCGAAAATGCTGTTGGTATATTGTTGTTGTTGTTGTTGTTGTTATTGAGGAATGTCATGTCATGGCTATTGTTGGTTGATGAAGAACAACTGAGATTGCTATGCGTAAGGAACTGTACAAAATGATAGATAATGATAAATGAGTGGAATAGATGACATATACATACGCTATTAACACTATCTCCAAATGTTTGTTCATTGCTGTCATCATGTTGTTCAAGCATTTCAGTATCTTCACTACTACCACTTGCAACCGGCTTCGTTGTCGGATGTTTCTTGTTCAAAATCTATTTGTTAGCAAGAAATTAACAAAGATAAACGATCGAGCGTCGGTTGTCTACTTACGTCAATAATATCAACATTGGTACATGATTCATGTGGTTCATTATATTCTGCATATTTTAATAAGACTTTGTTGATATCAGATGATGCATATTGAAATAGACGGTCATTGCTATTGAATATCATTAACGCTATTTCACAACCACATAAAACCGATAATTCATAGGCTTTCTTCATTAAACCAAATTTGCGTTTAGTAAATGTCACTTGTCGAGTGCGTTCGTCATTAATTCGTGTAATATTAATCTTTTTCCGACCCATGATTTTTTTCGGCGATGTGTTCTTATTATTTGTTGGATGTTTGGTATTAAATGCCGTATTTGTCTGATTGTCGTGTAACATACTCAACTATGAGTGAAGAAGGTAATTTTTATGGTGAATATCGTCGAAATCAATATTGATAACAATCTTGGCACATAACCAAATTGGCTTTGTTCTTATTCAAACAAAAAAAAGTAAAGAAAACATCAATATGGATAGCTAAGAGGAATCGTCTTGATGATCTTATAACCTAAGATAAATGAGAACAAGGACAAAGCCTTGACATTTTGTCAGTTTGAACAGATAGGCAAATCTGAGCACATCAACTCGTAATCATATCCTTGCCTGTAAGGCTAACACTTGAAAAGAAAAGACTCAATCGTTTTCATCTCAGATGTTTTCTCATTTTCGGTTTAACGCGATTGACTGCAACTACTTGTTATTCGTACTAGATGACATATGTGCAAAAAAATGCGCTCGAGATATGCGACAAGTATCTGATGTTTATTTTGGCTTGGATTCATCAATATAGATATATACTCTTGTTCGAGTCTTTCTGTGTCTATTTAATTTAGAAGGGAATTACAAGATAGATCTACTTACTTATTAGACTAGAATCGTTTTAGCAAATACACAAATGCAAATAAATGATGATGCCACAAAATTTATCTTGCTGTCTTTGCGCTCGGCAAACCAGAATCAGAAAGGCAGATGGCTTGTATATATACGTATATAATCTCTCTCGCTCTCTTTCTCTTGTATTATCCTTTCCTCCTTCTCTCTTTCTCTCCTTCTTCTTCTCCTACACAACTGTACAGAATAACACCCATTGCGCCCTCACACATACTACTTGTCTTATGGATAATTCGACAAACAGAATCGTAGGCGTTAGACATTAAGAGCTAAACCGCCGTCGTTCGATATACACTATGGGATCTGAGAGAAAGAAGGAAGAACGAGAAGATGATGATGATGATGAAAAGCAGACATATGTGCATTAAGAAAGCCAACAGAATTGAGGTAGCACAATTGTCTATCGCTAACCTCGTTTCTTTTTCTTTTTTTTCTTCTCAACATCCATTTTCAAGTCAATTAGAAGGGTACGCATATGAAGATGAACTATTAAGCTATTATCATATTATTTCCTTTCGTCTACGTGATAAAGCCAACGCCTTAGAATATCACGCCTAGTTATCAATCAGGCATTGAAACCGCTATCAACAGTTGTTAGTCAACAGCAAGAGTTCTTCTTTCCGAAATCGATTTATTATGTACAGAGCAAAAGAACTAACTAATAAAAATAATTACATCTACAACGTTAAGATATATATATAAATAGATAGTTTCAATTTGTGTGTTTTTTTTTCTTCTTGCGGGCTCTACACACGTTTTTCGAATATTTCATCGAATGGTTTTACAAAATGGTGACTCTTCATTCCACAATGTCCGCATTCGAATTCTGATGAGTAGTTACTGAAATTGATTAAGCCATCTTTTATCGAAACAATTGGTTGAAAACACTTCGAACAGGATAAACGCGCTTGACAGCATGGAAATGCCGCAAACAGATCTGTACACAATGAAAATGAACAGAAGGATAAACAAAACACTAATCAACATACCATAATAATAGAGTGTACCGAATATAATTGGATCAAAATTGAATTTCGTCTTACATAGACGACAAAGTACATGTAATGAACGCATTGATAGGCACTCGAGACATATGCCATGTAGATACAGCTGTCGATCGTTATGATAAACAGCAACAGAGACTTTCCCATTATCACTGTGTTTAATAGGACTAAAAAGATGAAAGATTGAAAATTGTTTGTTATTGCTAAAAATATCTTTTCTCGTTCGTATCTTTCGTATGATTTCTGCTCGAGGATTGTATCCACCGAATCAGGAACATTACATATCGATCGTGTCAATCTGACAAAAATTACCTGAGGAAAAGTGTCCCATCAACAAGAGGATAACGATCATAAACAACCATTGATTGACCGCAAACAGTACATGCGACGTCTGTACAACCCACCATCGATAATTGAGATAAAACAAAACAACGCGTTTCATCATTTCCATAGGGACCTTCGTCTTCAAGACGAATATGTATAGCATTTCTTTTATGTAAAGGCAAACGATTGAGTATTGACCAATCTTGACGATGTTCAAAGATATTTCCAGCTGCTGCATGCTTTTCATCGAATTGTGGCAAAGTACCGCCCGTACTTCCACTACCCATTGTCGTGGAAAGTGACCCAATATTACTGTTTCCACTCGATCCTACGCCTGATTTTTTATTGTGTGCCATCGGGATCCCACCATTGCTGTTGTTTATATTTGTCAAACCCGAAGGTGAACCAAACGAAGATGATAAACTGCCTGAACTATGCGTTCGATATCGTGCGGAACGTCCACCACGTGGTACATTCAATGGTTGCGATCGATCTGTATCTGTCATCTATAAAATTCAAAACAGAAAAAAAATGAAAGTTAACAAAACAAAACACAGATGTTTATTTTGTATGATAACAAAGAGAGAAAAACAAGAATTATTTTGTTTTTTGTAGTTTGCGATATTCTCCTTCTTGCATTGACAATTCCGATAGAATATCTTTGACTTTTCGTTTGCGTTGAGTATCTCTGAATAGAAAAAAAAGGGCAATACAATGACATTCAAACAAGAACAACCATACTTTTCCATTTGTTGTCGAAGTTCTTCTCGTGCGATAAACTCATTGTCACGTATAATCTCACGAGTAGTCGACTTGACTTCTCGTATATATTTCTTTCGCAACTTCTGACGCTCAGCGTATTCTTTCGGTAATCGACTATTCTTTTTGCCCTCGTAACTAGAAGAAAGACATTACTTCAAATAAGAAGAAAGATTTCAACATACACAAGACCAAAACGTGGTTCATATAATCGTATCATTTTGGTTTGTTCTTTGCCTAGTTCAATATGTTTACGATTGGAGAGACATGTTGTTTGAATTGTATCAATTAATTGAAGGATTTCTCGACTCTGCTCGGAAATACTCTTGCACTTCGATGTTTCTGCGAACGTCTGAAGAAACGTTTTAAATGGTCGAACGATTTCGACAATCGCTGATAGAGATTGGTAGACATTAAGAAAATCCATGAAATGATTGAGACATGTGCGGAGAATAAGTGCTCTACAAAGATACATATGACAGTTGTTTGGAAAGCATAGACACAATCAAACACATACCGATGTTCATCATTATCATCATCAAGATCAGTAGTATCGAAAATAGTTAGTTTCGTGGATTGTGATTTCGAGTTTTTATTCAGAACAAGTAGTTGACTATTTCCTATCTGTTTTGATGAATATGATATGAAATGTTTCGATTTGTCGACTGGACAGGCGAGTTGAAGCAATTTCAAGAATAGGACCATTACTTCTGGAACGTAACGATGACTCTTTCCTATCCACTAAAGAACGAACGATGTCAGTATGAATTTACGATCAAACAAGTTATTTTACATGTTTCACAAGTTCGATTAAGAACAACGCTTGACGACAAGACGAAAGAGATTTTAAGGAAACCTTAATACACAAAGAAATTCAAAATATTTCGTCGATAAGTGTAGTCGTTTCACATACATGTTGAATGGCTTGAACAAGTAAAGTCATTGCTGGCGTTGTAATGGGATGACGAAAGTCTGATGTCGGGTATAAATAAGCAACTAATTTCAAGAAAACAATCTAAATTAACTAGACATTCGAAAAGAATCACTCTTGATTGAAAAATGTCACGTACTAAGGAGACGTCCACTTGAGCGAATTTGTTGTTCTCGATTTCTTCGCTTAAGTTTACATGATATTGTTTCAAACGATTCAAAATATTCGTTTTCGTTTCATCATTGTTCACCGTTTGTAACAATTCCAGAAGATTTTTACTTATTCGATTGTAAAGAACTTGATTCGGTGCGATAGAAGTGTAATAATCAAGGAGAACATCGAAATAATTCTGCATGAGCAAACATTGAATTTACTGGAAAGCAATCAACAAACACTTACAGTGAGAACTTTCTTTGGGATGGGTGGCAATCTTTTGTCATTAATTCGTTTCCAGATAACGTTTAATGTATTCTTATCTTTACTTAAACGATCTTCAAGTATATCAACGGTGGCTGGAACTATGAAAACAAACCGAGCAATGTTCGTTATAGAAATTATTGCAAGTTTACATACTTTCATCAAATTCGGCTAGCAAATCACCATTAGTCTAAATTACACAACGAAATATCGTCATTCTCCGAACGGAAAATGTCATCGGTAGTACTTACTATTTCTGCTGACCCGTCACCATTCTCTTCCTCGTCATTTTTTTGATCTTCATTATCAACTTCTACGGAATTGTCTTCTTCGTTCTCTGCTATTTCTTCTGTTTCATTCGTTGCTTCAATTCCGTTCTTTCCACCTTCATCTTCATCGTCGAATGTCACACGTTTCTTCGTTCCATCCATGATATAATAACTATTAAGCAAGAAATGAAATTCGATTTTCTGTACGAACAAAATATACCTTTCATCTAATTCCTCAACGGAAGCATGCGTTTGAGATCGATTCTTTGATAAAATTGATTTTAATGCTGGTCGTTCCATTCGCTCGTTTTCTTCAACCTTTTCACAATGATCATTGATTCTCAGATAAAAATCAGGAAATTTTCTATTTACCTGTAGCGCTTTCAGACGTTCAGCTGCTTCTTTTTCTCTTTCCTCAATACTCTTGATTGGTGCACCCTAGAAACAATCGAGTCGTACGATATTCTCATCATATTCATCAACTAACCGTCGTTTTAGCTTCGAACCGGAGCGAATTCACGAGTTTGTCGTAATCGTCCGATGTTTCTTTATTATCTTTCGTCGGTTTTTCTCGAACACCGACTAATTTACTCAATGCTTTCCACTGTTCGTCGAGTGTCGTGGTCATATCGAAGATTTTCTCATTTTCACGTTGTCGTTCATATTTATCCAATTTCGTACTTTTGATCATACTTTCGATCCATTCTTGCTTCGTTTGTGGTTTCCGTTGTTCACCTGTTGAATTAAAACCGCCAAAGAAGTGTTCGGAATTCAAACGACCTTTTCCTGGTTCGTCATCGTCATCATATTCATCAATAACTGGTTTCTGATTCAATTCATCCGATTTCGAAAGTGATTGGCCGTAATGCGTTAAATCTTCTTCGTCGTTCAAATTATAACGACTCTCTCGTCCAGGACGTGCTTTCTACAAAGAAATGAAAAGTGAGAGAATGAATTCACTAGAAAGTATCACAAACGGATCGTTCAGCAATGAGACGTTGCATCAATCTTTCGTCGGCTGTTAACGTTGGATCATTTTCACCCAGACGATGATCGATAAATGTACTTTTTTTGAACACCGAATTCAATTCTTTTAATAACGTTCGTTTTCGCTACGAATAAAACAACAAATAATCAACTAAATATATAACTAACGAATGAATTTTACTTTTTCAATTCCACGTGATCGTGCTTTGAGTGGCTGACCGCCTTTTTCATAATTACGTCTCTTTCCGAGTACATCATGTTTCAAGCGATTTACATGTAAATCAAACGGATTCGTTTTATTCACTGTATCCACTCGACTTTTAAAATTATGTTTATCGGCAGCAAATGGACGACGCTTCTTCGATTTCCCTGCTTTTTTCATCATATCCTATACTCAAAATTACCGAAGTGCTAAGACAAGACGAAGAAACCAACGATCAGTTTGTTATGAACTTCTATGGTAAAATATGGAACAGTCAGTTCCAACCAATTGGAAATGACCTATGTCACATTCTTCCAGATGTGTCACTAGAATCTTATATATATATATGTTATCAAGTAGCTGAAAATCGGTCAATCATTCGCTTTAATCTGTTGAAATTTAGAATATATTCGTAGAGAGTATTTCTACACTCTCCATGTCTAACCCTAAGCCTGTGTAATCTTGAATCCGTTTTGCGTATAGTGACTACTGTTTTCTTTTGAGAGTTGTGATGAATATTTTCTACTTGTACAGAGCTGAATAGATTCAATGAAAATTTTTAGTCAAATCTGTATAACTCTCATCGATTTTTCTAGCGAAATTATAATCATGATTGAATAGAATATATCGTTTAGGGAGTACAACTTTCCTTGTACAGAAAAAAATCTCGTTGCCATCCACTCATAATGACTTCGATAAAATGTGGTCTAAAGATAAAATACGATAACACAGTTAATAAGAACTAAATTAAATTGCTCAGCCCTGTTAAAAACATCATGCGTTCATCCTCGTGTACTAGAGAATAGATGTAACTCATCTAAATCGCTCTATCGATCGATGCGAAAGTATGTAGTAAAGCCATTTTTGTGGAATCTTTCACTTCATGTACTTACTGATGATGACATAAATCGACAAATACTAAATCTTTTCTTTTGGAAAATAATTTGCATTTACTCAAATCCAACATATACTAAAAGATTCTAATGAAATAAATTATGCGATAAGTATATTACAAAGCCTGTTCGTTTTGATCAGAACTCGAAGTACCATTTTTCAAAGGCTTGATAAAAGCCCCTCTCGAAAATTTATGAACATGTCTCAGACTTTATGGACATATATCGAGTAGTACCACCTATTCTATGTGTCGAGGATATTAGAGAAGATCATCTCCCGGGATACGCATGAACTGCCTAGTTCTTTAGGATCGGCTTGTTTAGAGAAAAAATGACAAAGACTAAACTTCTTTGTGGAATATTACAATTTGGGTAATAAAATTTTTGTTATAGTTCTTCTTTTGCGCTGCATTGTATGACAGAATAGAAAATTCCATGAAGTACAAATGAGAATACGAGAAAAAGAAACCACTAATTATAACACGAATGTATAAAACAATATTCACAACATTTGCTCGGAAGAGACAAGAAAAAAGCTTGAATTCCTACACGTGAAATCTCGCTGGTACTTCAAAGTGCCAACGATCCTGAGAGAGCCAATCGATTGCATTTTTACATTGATTTATAGCATACAGAGAATGAAATACAAAAACCAGACTCTCAACCATAGCAGTTATTAAAAAAAATCGTACTCCATTATCTCTTACAATAGGTAGACAATTCTCTAAGTATTTTCTTTAACTTTTTCCACGGATACTGCACGTAGGTGTTTTTCTTCCTTCATCGGTATGAGTTACTTAAAACGTGAATAATATCAATATATCAGAAGACAATATTATTGCAAATTATCACAAATAATATTCTTCCAAATACTCTCAATCAAAACTATATAACAACATGTAATATTAAATACATTAGTTCAAATGATTCGTTTTTATGGATGAATGTTCCTTTCGATACGCGCCATTAACCCACGCAGTGGCATAACTTTTTTTCGCTAAATAATTATATTTTTCTCTTAACGAAATCTATAAATACCATGACAAACTATCAAAAATGCCCACGTTGCCTTCACTTTTGATTGAATATTAAACGTAGAAAGGACATGCATGCTAAGACGATCTTCTTTCTTGCGATTTTGTTCATGTTTTATATTGGAATGTCAATAGCCGATGATATCCTCGAAGATTTGCAAGAGCAAACAAATGAATATCGACGTCGATTCCTATTGCGCAAACTGTATGATTTGTTCCTTGAGAGAGAAGCACGTGGACCAAGTTATTCACCTCCACCACCATTGCCTAAACGTTGGACATAGAAGATTGATCAAAGTAAGTGTTCATCGTCAAAGAAAAATAATGGATCTGTTGATCGATTTTTTTAGAAGTGGCAACATTGAAAAACAGCTACTTGAGATTAACTATAAGTTCATCAGTCACATCCGGATTACTAATGTTGAAATTATATATTGCGTTGAACGCTTTCCTAATTGTATGGATGATTGTGTGAAATAAAATGAATTCATCCTTTGAGAAAGATCAAGAAGAGAATCGGTTTCTCATCTACTCAGGTACGTCGGAAAGAATCCCGAAATTGGTCTGTCGCGAGCTTGCCGCTTGATTAATTTACCATCGACTGTCAGTAATTAGTTTCCTCTCGCGTACTTTATCAATGATTAATTAGTGTAAGCCAACTTTTTCGTAGGTGAAACATAAATTAGTGAAATTACCTATGTTTTCTGCGCATTCTATGAAGATTTGCACATTACAAATCTGCCTCATGTGTTTGACTTCTGCTAAAAGCTGTCAACACTCGATTTATCATAGCTGATTATTTTCAAAGGATAAGGATTATCTATCACAATGCTGTATTCCATAAGTAATGAGTAATAAACGAATCGTATCAAGCTAGAAAAGATTTATTGATGAAAAGAAAAGAAAATCATTCTCACGGGATCTTTACAATGAGAAATAAGCTCATATAAGATTAAGGTTATGTAGAAACACGAAATTCAGGTGTGATTTTAACGGCCTATACCGCTACCAATTTCGTAATTCTTGAAGGCAGCCCAAGTTTTAATGTCCGGACCTAAATAACGTACAGAAGAATGAATTAAATAAGAATGCAATACACGTCACATACAATAGCGTTTGCCAGTTAATTTATTGACACTTGGTTCGCATCGTTCTTCATATTTTTCCGACGCTTCACGTTTTTGTTCTTCACATTTCGTTTTTCCAGGATGAAAAATTGTTCGTTTCAAGAATTCCACTGCTGTTTCACGATCTAAATCATCCAAGTAAAACATTCAACAGTTGTACAACATAACAATTATCCAAAGACAAGTATTACCAACATCGAAGTCACTTAAGTCTTGGTCAGGTCTTGCGTTTATCATTAAACATAAAGAGGCAATAATGACGCATACAAAGATGAGTAGTTTCATTGTTACGATGCGCAATCTTTTTGATACAATGCAAGTCAATGAGGATATGATATTTTATCTTCTGTTGTCTACGATGTACAATCTCTCTTCTCCTCTCTGTTTATGTGTAGGAGAAGTTGTTGAATGATGACAAGATTCATTAGATTGGAAGAGATGTCATCGAGTAATTCAGTACGTCGAAAATATGAGACGACGAAAGGAAGAATTTATGATAGATGCGAGAGAAATTCGATATTCTATCATGATAGTTGTTCTTTATTTCGAATGTTGATCGACAATTTTGAAAAAACGTTTAGCATTGCTACTTAACAATTTTTCACATAGATCGGAATTTTCCCTAAATGTTCGGAGAATTAGTTCACCAGGGTTGTCTTCACCAAGAGGAAATGGACAATCAGATCCGAGCATGACACAAGTTTCTTTCATAGTTTCAACTAAGTATTCCAATGCACGAGAATCGTGAACAAGGGAATCAACAGAAAATCGGCCGATGTATGACGAAGGTGGATTTGAATTGTTATAAGCACAGAGATCCGGCCGACACGCATGCCCGTGATCAATACGGCCAAGTGTGAATGGAAAAGAGCCACCACCTAAACGAAACAAAGCGATTTTAACAAAAAACTTTTGCGTATCTTTCAATAACTACCATGAGCGAATATTAATCGAAGTTTTGGATATTTTTCTAGAACACCACCCATCAAAATCGAACAGATAGCTGCTGTTGTTTCAAAAGGCATTCTATGCATTTACGAATAAAATGTATTAATTCTTATCAAAAGCTAAACAGAGAGTTTGTTCTCACCCGCATAACCATGGCATCCAGTAAGCTTCGTACTGTTTTCCTACTGGCATGTCCCATGGATGAACAAATATACACGCATCCAATTTTTCTGCTTCACACCAAAATAGATCGAGTTCATTATGGTCCAAATTCCATTCATTCACATGTGTACCTATTTCCACACCCTTTAAATCCAATTCATTTACACATCGTCGTAGTTCTTCGATTGCTAACTTTGGTGCTTGTAATGGTACTGTGCCCAAGCCAAGAAAGCGTGTTGGATACTGTCGACATATCGATGCAATGTGATCATTTAATTCGCGAGAAAGCTGAAGAATATCGTTGACGTTTTCACATGCATAATTAAACAGTACAGGAATAGTCGAGAGAACTTGCATAGAAATGTTTTTCTCGTCCATTTCACGAAGACGAACATCAATATCAAAACAGTTGGGCTCTATCGTACGAAAGAATTTGCCATCTTTGTACATATCGAGTCGTGGATCTCCATCATTACGAGCTCGTAATTCGAGATACTTCTTAGCGTTTGCACTCAATTCACGCGGTAATATGTGGGTGTGTATATCAATGCGTGTCAAAGGCGCGGCTGAATCCATACTAAAAAGAGAAAAAGAATGACTAGAAAAAGTGGTCTAATACTGATTGCGTATAGCGAACGAATAGAATCAAACGAAAGCGAAAACACGATACAATGGAGGTGCACTGAGAGAACAGTAATATCGAATGGTTGTTTGTATATTTGGTCTTGTATCATAGATAGATTTATTTTTGCTTGTTAGGGTCGGTTTTATACTAAGAGCATTGGTAATGATTTTGTATTTCTCTTTTTATACAAAACAAACAAACAAGAATAGCATTATTTTCGTTGTTCGAATGTGCAAACGGAAAAGAAAAACATGAGACAAATAACAAAAATTAAATGAAACTAAGGTCCGTCTGGCGGTGGAGGTGGTGGTTGTTGCTGCAGATAATAATAATCAGCCGATGAAAAATTAGCATTCATCGATGAATACGGATATGTATAAGGCGGTACTTGATACTGAACAGAGTTTTGCACCACTTGATCGTTATTCTGGTAGTATTTCTGCTGATATTCCGGCCAGAATCCGCTATATTCTTGCTGAGCGTGATTCATCTTGGCCATCTAAAATTGAATTTTAAATACATGTTTTCCTATTTTGAAAAACTGACCATATCATATTGATTTTGTATTGTGGCATAGTGTTGTTCATAGGGATTACTGAATGACGATTGATTGTCATAGACAGACCCATAAGGTCCAGAGTAGGAGAACATTTGTGCTTTGCGTTCTTCTTCCTCTCGTCGACGTTTTAATTCGTCCCAACGTATGCGTTTCGCTAGTAAGTTTCCGACCGGTTTTCTTTTTGCTAGACGTAAAGCAACCTGTTCGGATGTTTCGTCTTTGTAGATCGGACAAAATTCTTGTCGTCGTTCATTTCGTAATGTGTCTGCAACTTCATTGAAAGATGTGGCAAGCGCATGTGGAAAAAGAACTTCTTTTGCCGCTGCTAATTTTCGTTTCCGTTCATCTTCATCGTCAAATTGAAGTTCTACTGAGACCTGCTTAAGTCGTTGTTGGACAGGATTCATTTGTATAGACTCAGGAGGTTTGTCTTTCGACGATGGCGAAGAAGAAAAACTATAATACATTGCATTTTTATCACTAAAAGTTGTATCTTGGTAATGTACAGGAGACGGTGCTTTTCGTGGCTGAGATTCACATTCCGAGGTGGAATCATCATCATCTTCTTCTCTTTGTCGCTTGGCTGATGGATTCATTTCCGTCCTTGGCGACGATTTCGATTTGTAGGCAGTTACCTTTCGCTCACAAGTCTCTGTAACAGATTGTAACAGATTACTGGACTTTACGTCCGTCATTATATATATCTAGAACACCTGAAAAAGAGAAAATTGCGATGTTTGAGATGATGGACTGTTGAGTGTTTGAGTAAATAATAGTTTCATTCGAAAACATGTAGTGTCGAGTAGTGTATAGTTTATTTTTTTAATTTCATGGTTGAAAAGCAAAAACATATCATTTTTCGATCGATATCAAACCATACGAAAATATATTTCACTAACGAAGTCAAAACCTCTACAGATACATAGTGCTGTACGTCAATATCTTCCTCATTGACAATCTAGAATAAAAGTTCTTCCGCGATTTATTAGATTAAAATATATATGCGTCGTTTAACAAATGGTGTGAAGCAATTCGGATGTCTTCCGACTCTCTAACCCATCGCCATTTTCGTTTTGCAATCAAGATAGACAATATTGGCACGCGACGGTTGAAAAACAAAGACGAGGTTTGAACGCAGGCATTGTGATCATTCGCCGAAGAAAGCTTTGTACAATACTGATCAATTCAAAACACTGAAGCAAAAAAATAGAAAAAGACAAAAAGAAGAAACACAAATCTTATTTAAGACGTTGAGTTATGTTTGCAAGAGCAACAGCAAAAGCTTGGAGAGGAGAAAATGGCCATTCGAAATCTAATGTATAACAATTATTTTCAATCCGACCGAATTGAATAACCTGAAAAGGAGAAGACTCGTCTCGATTTCAAAAGTGACACGCCTCAAATCATCTACCTGTTTGCCTTTGAACTCGATTTGAAAATTCTTTGCTGATTCGAGTGTAACACGACCACCAAAATCTAACTGATATACTTGAGACTGTTCATTCCATAGACTGAAAATAAACAAGATTTTCATATTGGCAATTGTTCTCTGCGGATTTCTAATCTTACGGTGGGCGATTTTGCATGACATAAAATGATGAATCATTTTGATTAGATGTTGCATCCACATCCGATGATGGTGAAAGCTTCGTCATAGAATCGTTCATTCCACTCGTACATGTCATCATGCGATGTCGTGGACTTGTATATTTCTAAAATGATCCGATTCGAATGATTGGTGCAATGATATTCAGTGATTTCTTACTCTGCGAGATGATTTATTGATAACGGTATTCTCTCTAGGTGTTGCTTCTTCGGGTGAACTAAGAGTTTCAATGTCACCATCGTCGTCGTCGTCGTCGTCAGCCGCATTATTATCGTCATCTGTATGAATGGTTTTGTCACCTTTAGAGTTTTTTTGCGAAAGAGACGAAACTGGAAGATATGCATCGGTGGTAGTTGAATTATTCAATACTATTTGTTGTTGTGGCGATGCTTGTGGACGACGCGAAAGTTTTGTTGTTTGGTTCAGAGTTGGATCACTGAAACTTAATTTCTTCTGCTGATTACTATTCAATGGATATAGATTACGATATGCTTCCGGTTCGAAACAGTTCTCGGGAACATTAGACATGGTACTTAGCAATGTTCGATTATTTGCATTTTCATGATTATGAGAATCAGATGAGTTATCAATGATTAATGTTGTTGTTGCGCTGGCTGTAGATGCATCGATATTATTTGTAATCGATGTGACGACTGTAGGTGGTGGCGAACAATGACGATGTTGTGTCTGATAATTTGTCATCGTAATTGATGATGCACGGGTAAATTTCGGTGACAGGGGCTCTTTGACTTGAATGCAAGGTGGAGAAATAGGACGGACGAAGTTTGCAATGGAAGTGGCTGGAGAAGTTGAGCGACTTAAATTAATCGGCGACGTCGACGAAGAATCGATATTTGATGAATCGACATGTGCTTGTCGGTAGTGATGAATGACAGTCGTCGTCGCAATGGATGTTCGTTGTAAACGACGAGATGAGTGAGGCGATGACGAAATTTGTCGTGTTCTACATAGTTCACCATTGTCTTTCGTATCCAGTTTCTTCGGTTTCGACTGTCTTGTTTGTCGGCCAACCGTGTTCCTTTGTTTTCTAGTCGCAGTGTTTCGCAACGTCTGTTGCTTTTGTTTTCGAATATTAGAACTATTCGCAACGGTGACCGTCATTTGACGTGGCTGTAAGTGCAAGAACGAAGTTTTGTATGTCACGCTACCAAGAACGTCGGGCAGATGTGCGGAATGACCATAGAATTTAAAGCGTGTTCCCCAAATGTTAGCAGCTATAGTACATAGCTTGTTAGCCTAATGGACAAAACATGAATCAGTTATTTGATAGGAAAATCTGATTGAGTTACTTTATTCGCTAATCGTTTTCGTGATTGTTTTTCTTGCAAATCACTGAGATTGTCTTCATCGTCTTGATCGGAATCATTGCCCGAACTACAATCAGAATTGTTCTTTGCTATTCGTAGATTTTCGCTTCCATTGTTAACACCTGTATCAGCAACATAGATCGAATTTCGATTTGTAATTAAACCCGAACGGTTCGTATTGATCGTCGATTTCGATTGATGTATGTTTGAAATGTTGTGAAAAGTATTCGGATGAGATTTGGATGACGATAAATATCGTTTGGCGAATGAATGCGATGCATTCAATTTGAACGATGATGATGAAGACAAGATCGGGTTCGTTTTGATTTTCGGATCGTAGATAATGAAATCCGGACAGAGCTTGGATGTCCGTCGAGCTGTTAACAATGGAATAAGTCCGCCGAGATATTCGAGATACAGGACATAAACAGCACCAGACAGATTGTTTGCTGTCGCTGTGGTGGTGGTGGTGGTGGCGGTTGCTGCTGTTTGATTGTCTCGTTCATTATCTACACGCTTCATCGTGCATTGCAAACGTAGATGAGATTTTAATGGATTACAAACGAATATATGCAAATGCTTTTGATCAGGTAGAAAGCCTTTGATAGTTGAACGATAGTAACGTAGAAGATCTTCTTTCAAATTATTCGGCAAATGAAGTTTATCAAGATTTTGTATTGAGTTATATAACAGTTCTTTTTTGATTTTCATCTGACACAATGTCAACATGGACGGCAGAGGTTTATAGGTGATCCAGATTGTGTAAACAAAACAACCACAGGCAACAAATACAATTTCTACGAAAAAAAAACAGAAGACATAGTTGCGAGATGAGTTCCGTTATTTTACCATTGCCATGTGCCCAACATAGCGCGGATAATGATTGACTCTAGAACATAAGATGATTGATGGAAAATTAAACCTATCAGATCGTATGTTAGTGAAAGTATTTATCGTTATTATCAAACTTCCTTGTTGTGAAATCTAATCTTCATTAAATATGTAGCCTTCTTGAGAAGCATCGTATTCGATCAATTAGTTATGTCTCGAAAACAAGCAGATCTCAATGAAACCTAACTCTTCTGTTCTATATTTTTCATCAAAACTCGACTAAAATAGATGAAAATATTACAAAGATCTTCTGCTTTTACCGTTTGAGGAATTGTTAAGCGATATAGGAATTCACCACGACGGGTATAAAACAGGACTTCATTGACATAACTCATATCATCTAAACATCGATGACCTCCAACAGCAAGAATTTCACCAGGCGATGACCAATCCATCTTGATATCTTTTCAGAAGAAAAAAAAACATTATTATACTCCTAATTCGTAAAGTTTCCCTAATCTTACTTTGAAGATGCGTATCAACAGTAATAGGCGACTGATCGAGATAGTGTGTTAGAAAGAGAACCTGACCGTTTTCAAGACTGCATGCAAGAATGTAATCTTCATTAACAAATTTTGTTGCGTCTAAACAGAATTTTCGAAATACAGGAAATGAATTTCACCTAAAACTCACTATTGTCCGGCGCTTCAGGATAGAACTTATTACACGAATAAACTAATTGTTTAATCGTCTGAGATGATAACGGGAAAATGTCAGTTGTATTTCCATGATGATCCATAACAATTAACTGTCCTCCTGTCGTTCCAAGGATGACATGCGAAACATCAGGCATCCATGTTACAGCTGAAATCTTCGCGTGTGGAACATTCAATACTGTTGACCAATAACGTTGGCCAGTAACTGATCCAGCGAGAATGAAATCGTCTTCATAACAAATCACTGTCATACGTCCGTCATGGGACCATGCCATGTCAGTCACCGGATGACTTCGATCGTTGATTAATTCTAATGACCAGCGATTATCATGTTTGACCCAAACGAAAATCACACCTTTCTCATCGACAGTTGCGAGTTTTTCATACGGAACATTCCATGAGACTAAGCGAACTTCCGTTCGATGTGCACGTAGATTGAAATTGGTACGGTCGAGTGGAATTAAATTTTCATCGGATTTTATTGATGTGTATGTAACACTAACGATATGATTGGCATTCCCAGTAGCTAGCCATCCGTCATGAGAACTTTCAGAATGATCGGTATTTGATGCCGTTGAAGTAAAATTCATCCATGATAACGATTGAATGATAGAATCCGTTCGTGCTACATTCGATAATTCAACATATGCATACATAATTTGTGTTCGTTCATCTACGACATTTTGTTTCGTTTGTTTCCTTATACTTGATCTTAAATCGCTGAGAGAGGAAAAAAGAATATCTAAAGAAATAATTATCGAGTGTTTCTCTATTGTTTTGCTTATTATTATGTACTACCACTTTGCTTTGATTAATCTGAATGTCAATGGTGTATTGATGTGTAGGTTTAGCATCGAGAACAGAACGAAAGATAAGAAGAGAAGAAAAAAAGAAGAAAAAAAACTTCTATTTCTAGCAATAGTTTAACTGACAGTTACTGTCGACGATCCATTTCGATTTGAAAGAGTATCTTATCATGATATACATGAATTACCGATAGAAGAGAGTATGTTGTATAGACTAGCAACAATAACAACAACATTACTGATAATAAGAACACGATGAGGATGATGATGACGACGCCGACGGCGACATTGGACTTACTGTTTATCCAACAGATTTTCATCCCTGTCTATATAGCCTTGTTCTATTCTGTGTCTGTCTGCTTTCTAGCCTTCGGAAAGTCTTATACAGAATGAAAAGAACGAATTATGTATGATAAAGTCATGCAAATAATCGAGCAAACGTACACAGAGGAAAGGAAGAGGTTTTCTATTGAGTTACGTTCGGAGAAATGAAAACAGGATGTTGAGAAATACAGAATAAACATCTGCCTGCTCGTGAAAATGGACTTTCATTTTAGTAAATCATCGAACAGTCTGGAATTCTGAATAAGTGACTAGTAAAAAATAAACATCATCATCATCATCATTTAAAAAAGAACAAGAAAGAAAGAAAAAAAGAAAATGAGACAAAATCCTTCATTAGTGCGCATTGGTTTTTTATCAGCGAATCGGCCAGAAATAGAGCAGCATATACCTGACGACATCTGTCGGATGAGGATTTGTCCCGTACGGATTGAATGTCTATTACTAGATATTGAGATTAAAATAGATTTAATTTCAAATAAAACAGAAAAAAAAACAGAAAACTTTCGTGTAAACTTTTTTTCTCGTTTACGTCACAACAACGAAACCATTATAAGCTGATGCTGAAGAAGGATTATTCATTGAATTATGGCTATGACTGTGATGAGTGACTTGTGGTTGCATGAACGTATGAGTTTGTCGACGATACCAGTCATCTTTAAATATGTGAATTGTGAGGATTTGAACCACATTAGCTAATTTGTTCCAAACATGTGCTAAAACTAATTGTTCATCGGCATCACGACTAAAAACAAAGAGAATAGTCTGAACTTCTAGTTCGTTTATCTAGATTGTTCTATGCTTTTTGTATGCGTATCATGTCGATATCGATCGATCGTACTTGGATGAACTCTGATTAGCAACTGTATTTAAGCTAGTTAAAAATTAGATTATCGATTAGACGTATTAGGGTACGCAAATTGATGGAAATCATCATTAGACAGTAACTATCAACTATCATTAAACATGCCCGAAGATCAATCTGAAATCAGTGATAACGATATCTAATCTTCTAGACACCGAAAAAGCCTTCATTCGAAGGTCAGTAGAGTAATAAAAGAGATATTTGAAAGCATCTTACCGGCAGCGAACATGTAGCGATCCAACAAGTGTCCCAAACGACAAAGCCCAAAAATGCTCATGCCGAAATTCGAGAACGCCGTCGAGTCTCGATGCTTCATGTAAACATTTATCCAATTGTCCAATCATATGTGCTGGAGTTGTCTGTAGCAATATCTTTCCACTGTAAACTGCCATTGGTACCATTGTTCCGAACGTCATAAAAGCCATCAATAATGATGATAATGTGTCAACAAAATGTCCGTATCCCATTGTTAATAAGAATGAATCCGAGAAGATGATGGCTAACCCACACCAACAGAGTAGCGCTAATGGATTGATACGTGGTAAAAGTAAACGACTTAGACCAGGTATGTAATGGCATAGATTTTGGAATATGTCACTAACATGTTCTTGTAGCCAACTCGATGAACTCGCAGCGATGACATGATCGAATGATTGATTCGGAACGAAATAAATAACAATTAGATGCATGAAAAACGTGATGAATGACGCTGGCATAAGATATCCGATGTGTATGGGTTCGTTTTCAAGAAATTTCTCAATTGACTCCTTCAGAATGAAAAAAGCTCCAAGAATAGAGAGCATCGTAGATGTAAACACAGCGAGAACTTCGAAACGCGCTGTTCCATACGAGAATGTTGCTACCGTTTGTGTTGGAATGAAAAGTGCAGTAGAACTATCATTGTTGGTTGACTGAATCTTTTGACGAACTTTTGTATTTCGATTTTCAATATTCCACGCCGAAAGTAAAGCAGTGCCGATGAAGAGTAAGTCGAATATGCACAGTGAACAAAATGCTTGTAATGCCATGGAATTGGTTTGACCAGCCAAGGTGAAGACAACCAGACATGATACTAGGGTCCCCATCGTGATGATCACCGTACTGCGTGAATGGGAACCTTTCAGAAGATAAAATAAAGATCGTAAAACCGATGTCGCTGTATTCATAATGATCTAAAACAACATTTCATTGGGATAGTAAAGAAATGTCAATACATAATTAATATTCAAGGATAACATTGAATAGTTTGTTCTTCATACGTGTATTGATAACATTTTTACTCGGCGGCAGCAATATTCGCTAAATTAAAGATTCATACTGGCGTGATCGCAACCAATAGCTCTCGATTCCGTAGATGGCAGTTTTGAAAACGTGATCTATGGGAATCTGTCATATAATTTTCTTCAATAAAATAATTTTCTTTTTCAATTGATTGGTAAAATCAAATTTTTTTTCACAAAAAATTCCATTTGAGAAAAATCAGATAACATTTCCCTTATCAAAATGTCATTTTATCCAATAGTCTATTACCACCACTACTAGCCATTAAAAAAAACGATCAATCAGTTTCTTCGACAAACAAAACGTACGATTCCTGTTCTTGACCTTCATTCTTCTCCATTGGCGCGTCCTGTTGTTTTAATTAAACGTAAATAGGAACAAACGTCTTCATTTTGTTTTCTCTATTTAGATAATCATGAAATATCTCGTGTTCATATTGTTCGTCTGTTTACTAAACTTCTCCATATTCAAAGCACAAGATGATGACTATAATATGGACGAAGACATTTCGATCGACGAAACTTCAAGCAGTTCATCATCGTCAGCAGCAGCAAATATTGAGAAAGGAAGCGTGCCGACAATCAAATCTGCATCAGCAAATATTTATTTTGAAGATCAATTTCAAGATAAATCGAAATGGTCACGTTGGGTGAAATCTCAAGCAAAGAAAGATGATGTTGATGAGGTCTTAGCCAAATACGATGGAGAATGGGGTATAGAAATTCCACAATCATCCGTTTATAATGATGACTATGCGCTGATTCTCAAAGTAAACAACATGATTTGACAAAGCCAAGGACGACTCATCGCAAAACGTTCTCTGTTTTTCTTTTAGTCAAAAGCAAGACATCACGCTATCAGTGCGAATCTATTCAAGCCATTTGATTTTTCAACTAGTCCACTTGTTGTTCAATACGAAGTCAAATATCAAACCAATCAAGAATGTGGTGGTGCTTATGTGAAATTACTTTCTCATACCGGCAAACAGCTCGATTTGGTAAGCGAAAAAACACGTTGGATGAGAATGATTTCGAGGTGATGGATTTTATTTAGAAACAAGTTACTGACAAAACCCCATACACGATTATGTTTGGTCCCGATATGTGTGGTGTCGATCATAAATATCACTTCATCGTTCGTTATCGAAACCCGAAAACTGGCGCCTATAGCGAACACCAAGCGAAGAAACCAACCGAACCGTTAGATACTTACTTCACAGATAAAAAATCGCATTTATACACACTTGGTAAGTAGAGAATGAGCGTTAGGCGTCAAAACATGATGTCATAATTTGTTTTTGTATAGTTTTATCGGCTGACAACAGTTTTAAAATGTATATTGACAATAAAATAATCAATTCTGGTAGTTTATTGGAAGATATGGAACCGTCAATCATTCCACCGAAAGAAATTGTTGATGAAACCGATCGAAAGCCCGATGATTGGGACGACCGAGAAAAGTAAGATGAAAAAAAGAAGAACAATTATTCGCGAGTGGGATTATATTTGCACTTTAGAATTGCCGATACTACTGCTCAAAAACCAGAAGGTAAGCAGATGGTTGAGATTTTCTAAATGAATCTATTTGTGTTGCGGTTCTTTTCGATAGATTGGGATGAAACTGAACCAAAAGAAATAGCCGATCAATCAGCTAGTATTCCCGATGGTTGGCTTGAGAATGAAGCTGTAATGATTCCTGATCCGAATGCAGTTAAACCCGCTGACTGGTAAGATTAATCAACGCTTTGCATTGTCAATAGTCGAACTGGTAAACCGTCTTTTGTTATAGGGATGATGACATTGATGGTACATGGGAAGCTCCAAGTATTGATAATCCTGCATGCAAAGATGCTCCTGGTTGCGGCGAATGGACAGCGCCAATGATCTCTAATCCAGCTTACAAAGGTATCTGGCGTGCTCCATTAGTTGACAATCCAAACTATCGTGTATGTAAAATACTCTTTTTCGCCTAATTTTTTTTTCTATTCGTTTTCTCTTCATTTTTAGGGCAAATGGGAACCACGTAAAATACCCAATCCCGACTATTTCGAAGAAAATCATCCGTATAAGTTAACTCCAATCGGAAGTGTTGCACTTGAACTTTGGTCGATGGTCGATGGTGTTGTTTTTGATAATTTCATCATTACTTCGGATCAATCGATCGCCAAACAATACGATGACCAAATTTGGTATCCAAAATCAGTGCTCGAAAGCAAAGCAATCTCAGCAGCCTCGGATAGTGTCGTTGACGCTGTTATCAAAGCTACTAAAGATCGTCCATGGTTATGGGCTGTGTACGTCGTAGCTATTTTATTGCCGTTGGTTCTTATTTTTGTCTTCTGCTGTCCGAAGAAGTCAGCGAAAAAAGCTGCTGATGCCATCAGAAAGAAAACGGATGCGATCGAAGCAGATTCCAATGATCAACAATCATTGAGACGTGCTGAAGAAGATGAGGATGAACCTGAAGAAATTAAAGAATCACAAATTAAACGCACAGTTCGACCAGCGACTGGCCGAGATGCGCTTGAAAATGAAGAAGAAGTTGAAGAAGATGAGGTAGGTGAAAATCAAGTTTTTATATAGATTCACTTGTTTCTTTTAAGACTGTTGAATCAACTGAAGATGATAAGAGTAAGAATTCTTCTCCATCGGCTGGTGGCAAAGCCCGTCGACGAATGCGAAAAGAATAATTGAAAAATTTACCTCTCTTCCCTTTTTTTTCTCTCTTTTTAAATCAGTTGCTATCCGGACTTCTCTCTACTTCTCAACGATATTAACCAAAAAAAGAAAAATCATGTCCATTTGTTTTTTTTTCCTATTAACTATTCCATTTGTCTGTACTTCTCGTTCTTTTTTCTCGTTGTTTCTGTCGGTGGACCTATGTCGATTTTGGTTTCTTTTTTGTACTTTATCATCTTGTTCGCTTCCTTCTTGTCTACACACCATATGTCTTCTGCTGTTAGGAATTTTATCTCTTCATTCGTATGTCTCTTGCATATAAAATCAAGATTTAAAACAAATAAAATTTAGAAAAAAAACACACATTTATAGAGCAAAGAAGTCGCAGTCAAACGACTGTTTTACTTCAACTCTACGCTCGAGTGTAAACATTCACCATCTTCTCTAGGAAGTGCAATTTCTGCTAAAATGAATCTAAAAGATGTCATTAAACAATGAAGCCAACTGTAATTTGATCAATGTCACACCAGCAAGAATATGAATGCACTAGAATGTCGGATAGACGTCATACTCATCTGTAATTATTAGTGGAATTCAATATCTACATTCATTGTATAAAAACATCTTTTGTTTTCTTTAAATCGAATTGAAAGACGCTGATGCAGAACTAAGCGATATTCTTTCTCATCGTGTGAATGTCTTGTTTTCTCTCCATTAAATCCTTGATTATTATCGTTATTATTTCATCATCTATAACATTTGTTCTTCGCTTCTTTCTGCTCGGTAAGGATGTAATAGATATATTCGACGTATCCATATGGAACAAATGTTGTCCTTCGCTACTTATTTTCCTCTATCATCGTTAACATTCTTCTCGTAGTATCTTAAATAAGGCCGACAACAACTAATACATTATCTATGTAAATAAGTTTGACGCCGACGTATTTTGGTCAATATGACAATCAGTATAGGCGGCTCGGATATTTCGTCTGAACCGATATCATTGATTCGAGTACCTGAAGAAATCAAACGAACACAACAGATTCTCATATTTCTCATCTCAATTGTTCTAGTAAGTTGGATCAACAAGATCAAACATACTTCGAAGATATAAGATGTTAATCTTCTCTAGAGTATTCATGTAATCATTTTTATCGTGGTTATCTATTCGTTATCGATCAATTATCGAACAAATACATTCGAACCGATTATTAATCTTTGCTGGATCCTATTCTTCGCGATTGGATTGTTTGTTACACAGAGATATTACGTTATGGGGTTATTCATTGTTCGTATGAAAGATATCATTGTTCAATTGAGATTTAATTCTTTCGGTTGTTCTAGTTCGCGTGGTTAGGAATCCTAAATATCGTCTTGACATGCATGTTGATCGTATTCGTTACAGTGGCAATCGTTATCATCACTTCTCAATCGTCAAAACAGAATAATGGAATACCATTTACTATCATTCCAATTGTTGCATGTTTGACAAGTGTTATACTAGACGTAAAGATACATATCTGTTCACCTCGTTAGGTATATGTGATTATCTTTTCAGGCAATTGTTGTCATATTCTCATTCAAACTATGGTATTTGATTATCAAAAATCAACGGCCGACAAATCCGCATCACGTTTGAACTCTCCTATTCTCCAACGAAATCAATTTGGCGTTTGTATATGCATCTCTGAAAATAAATATTCTTTGTTTTGTCAGAAAAAAAAGTCAAAATGGAATTTAGGTTAAAGAAAATCTAGGCAACTATGACGTTGCTCTCCACATTGAAAGTATTTTCGAAAGCTTATAATGTGTGAAAACCAACAGATGTTTGTTGAAATCAAAACTATAAAACGAAAAACGAGAGCCATAGCTTAAAAAAGAATCAAAAATGATTCGTCTTGCTTTTCTTCTGTTCCTAACCACAGTGGCATCGAGTTCAATGTATCGACCCATTGTTCTGATGCACGGAATAACATCGTCAGCGGCTGGAATGGATGAACTAGCTGGTTGGCTTCGTACTTCGTTTCCAGGAGTTTATGTTATCTCTGTCGAGATTGGCAATGGCGTTGACGATTCATTTCTATGGCCATTAGATAAACAAGTTGAGCATTTTTGTGAAACAGTCCTTGCCGATGAACATCTTCGGCAAGGTTTCAATTTGTTAGGATATTCTCAAGGAAGTATTATTGCTCGTGGTGCATTGGAAAGATGTTCACTACCTGTTCATAATCTAATTACACTGAGTGGCATTCATCAAGGTGTCTTTGGTATTCCGTACTTGTTGAAATTGCCAGCACAATTTCGCGAATTAGTATCAAAATATGCGTATGAGACTCCCGTACAAAATGTCATTAGTGTTGCGAATTATTGGCGCGATCCCGATCAATTGGATAGATTTCGATCACATTGTCATTTTCTTCCGGACATCAATAATGAGCGTGAAGTACGGAACGAAACTTATCGTAACAATATGTTGAAATTAAACGCTTTCGTGATGACTTATTCGGACATCGATGAAATTATTTCACCCAGACATTCCGGTTTATTTATGGGTTACGCACCGAATTCGTTGCATGTTGAAACATGGAACAATTCGAGACAATTCACCGAGGATCTTATCGGCATGCGAACATTGTGGGAACAAGGCAAATTGTATACATTCACAGCGCATGTCAAACACCAAGATGTGCCACATGCTCCCAACAAAGATTTTCTTGTGCAAAATATCTTTCCATTTTTTAATAATACTCTTCCTTAATGCAGAGAATACATGCTTATAATTCTCTAGACATAGGTCTAGCGAGAACATTTAATAGAACTGTGTTCTATTTCTCCTTTTTTCTCTCGTGCACTTATATATGTATACTAGGTTAGAAAAAATATTTTGATAGGGGAGTACTGTCATATTTCCAAATAGAGTTACTAATGAATTTTGTACCAAATGAAAGCTCGCCGTCAAAAATGGGATCGAATGGTATGATTTGCCGTTCACAAGATTATAACAGGCTTTAGAAATATTAAAATGTTCTAATTTTAAACACATATTTTGGACAATTTCATGGGATAATTCACCATTAAAACACAAAATTCTTCCGTCTTTTAGGCTTTTTAAAGGTCATTTTGCTGATCATTTTCATAGAAAAAGGTTTTGAAATTTGATTAATAAATAAGGATGTTAGAGTCAAAATACTGATAGTCTTTGGCTGTTGTGGGCCGATACAACAAATATGCTTATAGCCATATTGACTTTAACATCCTTATTTATTAATCAAATTTCAAAACTTTTTTCTATGAAAATGATCAGCAGAATGAGCTCTAGAAAGCCTAAAAGACGGAAGAATTTTGCGTTTTAATGGTGAAGTGTTCCATGAAATTGTCCAAAATATGTGTTTAAAATTAGAAAATTTTAATATTTCTAAAGCCTGTTATAATCTTGTGAACGGCAAATCATACCATTCGATCCCATTTTTGACGGCGAGCTTTCATTTGGTACAAAATTCATTAGTAACTCTATTTGGAAATATGACAGTACTCCCCTATCAAAATATTTTTTCTAACCTAGTATACATATAGAATTTTCCCTTTTTCTTGCTTTGAGATTTTTCTCTCTTCTCTGTTGTTCCCCTTTGTCTTCGTTTGTTTTTTTCCCACTCTACAAGTAAACTGACAGAACTCACGTCTAGTCACCAAACAGATTTACACTTAAGAAATAAAAAGTCGACTTCAATTGACAACGATGTTCTACTCACTCTTCTGTATGCAGGCGCAATTCGAAACACATAGATGGCGCCATGCACCGGTTGATTATGTGAAAATCATTTATTCCGAAACTATTTAATTAAACTAATTCGAACACTTTTAATCATTTCAAGATCGAATTGACTTCATTTTAAATATCAATCTTTCCATCATTGATCCAGTTTGATTGGCTCGTGTTGGCATAGTCTTCGTCACACTATTTGTTTATCTCTCTCTTCCTTCATTCTTTCTATAAATATAGTTTCGTGCAGTTTCTGTTTTGATCAAATCTTCACTTCACCAGTTTTCACAAAGTATCGTACATTGAAAATGATTTATTTTCATATCTCCTATTACGCTTCGACGACTGCAATATGATGTATATTTTAGATTGTATTTTGTTCTGTTTCAAACGACCAACATGTCGACATTTCTGCATGTTAACATTTCATGATGTAAGTGTTATTTTTTTCTTAAAAACTATTTCACGTTGATTGACATCGGTTTAGTCGCTCGACGAGTGCTAATATTTCGGCAAGTTCTCAAATGACATCGTCAGATATTGCAAATAATACTTCGGGTTTCAAAACCGGTTTAACTTGGGATTTAACTCCATACGAGCAACAACGCAAACCACACGAATTACTACATGATGAGGAATTGCTCATCAGTCCTAAATCTCTTCAAAGTGAATTAACTTGTCCCATTTGTCTCGATCTTCTGCGTAACACTCGTACCACAAAGGAATGCTTACATCGATTCTGCTGCGATTGTATCGAAACAGCATTGCGTAGTGGAAATAAAGAATGTCCAACATGTCGGAAGAAACTGATTTCCAAACGTTGTTTACGTCGAGATCAAAATATCGATGCCTTGATCTCGAAATTGTTTCCTGTACGTAACGATAACGATGATTTAATTTTAACCAATCGAAGTAAATACTCGAAAAAGCCAATACGCGCCAGTTTATCGTCTGACGACGAACATCACACCAAAGACAAGAAGAAGAAACGCATTTCAGAATCCTCATCATCAGCTGGTTCGATTCCAACAATCAACGACATCGAATTACAGTTAAAACCAATGAATAATCAACATTTATTTACAACAAGGAAAATCCTTACACCCCTAAACGCCTCAATCAATCACTTGTCCAAATTCATCAATACACGAATGAAACTTGAACAACAGAACTCGTCTTACATCGAGCAAGAATTTCAATGGTTCATTAACCTCAACGATGATATTCCTATCGAAAATACGTTAACATTAGAACGATTGTTAGAACAATATTGGAACAATATGCCGAAACCATACAATATTTTTTATCGATCAATTTCTCATTGATATTGGAAGAAGACAAATCGGAGAATTCTTTCGTCTCGTTTTTCTCTCTTTTGTATAAAGATAATCTGTTTATACATACATATATCTGTTTGTTGTTTAATAAAATCTGTATAATTGTCTGGTTTATTCTAGATAGAACATGGTCCTTGCAGATCTTGGTCGACGTCTTTCATCGGCATTAAGAAATCTAAGTAATGCGACGATTATCAATGAACAAGTTCTAAATGAAGCGCTCGGAGAAATTTGTCGAGCTTTATTGGAAGCTGATGTCAACGTTCTTCTTGTTAAACAATTACGAGAAAATGTTAAGTAAGATGATTTGTTTTCTAATTGAGCAAAGATATCTATTTTGGAGTTCTTTAGAAAAGCGATAAATCTGGAAGAAACAGCTGTTGGTTTGAATAAACGTCGTTTGATTCAGTCCGCAGTTGTGAAAGAACTTGTTCGAGTATGTATAAACGAATGCTCCTATTCAACAATGACCGACTTTGTCTTCAAATAGCTCATCGATCCGGAAGTTAAACCATGGCAACCAGTAAAAAACAAACCAAATGTTGTCATGTTCGTTGGTTTACAAGGTAGTGGAAAAACAACAACATGTACAAAGGTAAATGTCGTCACCGGATTGAAGGAAGAGACAATTTACAGTGTTGTTCTTTAGTATGCATACCATTTTATGCGACGTGGATGGAAAACTGCACTGGTTTGCGCGGATACATTTCGTGCCGGTGCTTTTGATCAATTGAAGCAAAATGCCACCAAAGCACGCATTCCATTTTATGGAAGGTGAGTAGATTTCGAAGTTCTGCTCTTTTCCAAACATGAATTTGCTTGATGTTTAGTTACACAGAAAGTGATCCATTAGTTATCGCTATGGATGGTGTGGAAACCTTCCGTAAGGATAACTTTGAGTTGATTATTGTTGATACCAGTGGTCGACATGCTCAAGAGGAATCATTATTCGAAGAAATGCTTCAAATTTCCAATGGAATCGTAAGAATTTTCGAAGTGTACGCATGATAGAAATAACTAACATCGTTTGAATTTAGCAACCCGATAATATTATCTTCGTTATGGATGCAAGTATTGGTCAAGCTTGTGAACTTCAAGTACGATCGATTTTGCATAAATATTTCTGTCTAATCTATGAATTCATTGCTAGGCTAAAGCATTCAAATCAAAAGTCGATGTCGGTTCAGTTATCGTCACCAAATTGGACAGTCATGCTAAAGGTGGTGGTGCCCTAAGCGCGTAAGTTACTGATGATTGCAATCGAATGGATTATAAGTGTTGGTGTGTTGTTTTAGTGTTGCTGCAACGAAAAGTCCAATTATATTCATTGGTACAGGTGAACATATCGATGATTTCGAACCGTTCAAGACAAAACCATTCATCAGTAAACTATTGGGTATGGGTGATGTGCAAGGTTTGATTGAGAAAGTCAACGATCTCAAATTGGAAGACAACGAAGAATTAATGAAGAAATTGCAACATGGTAATACTCTTCGAAAGAGAGGACACGCGTTTTTTTTACAAGTGTATTTCTATTTAGGTCAATTTACTCTACGAGATATGTACGAACAGTTTCAGAATATTATGAAAATGGGTCCGTTCGGACAGATCATGGTGTGTAGTTTGAAATAGTTATTATCTTTGGATTCTATTCTCGTTCTGATTAGGGTATGATTCCCGGTTTTGGCACAGAGTTCATATCGAAGAGTGGTGAGCAAGAGTCACAAGCACGTTTGAGAAAAATGATGTGTATTATGGACAGTATGAACGATAATGGTAAGTCATGACTTGGTGTATCCTGGCTAATTCATGTTTTTACAAATAAACAATGTAGAACTGGATCATCTCGATGGAGCGAAACTATTTAAAACTCAACCTGGACGCTGTGCTCGAGTCGCTCGTGGAGCCGGTGTTTCCATACGTGATGTTCAAGATCTAATTACGCAATATTCTAAATTTGCACAAATGGTTAAGAAAATGGGTGGTATTAAAGGTTTGTTCAAACAAGGTGATATGACGAAAAATGTTAATCCGACACAAATGCAGAAATTGAACAGTCAAATGAGTAAACTAATCGATCCTCGAATTTTACATCAAATCGGTATGTTGACATGTAAAGTCTTTTAAACGATTTTTTTACAAAAAAAAACTCTTCGTAGGTGGCTCATCAGGTTTGCAATCAATGATGCGGCAATTCCAACAAGGCGGTGGGCCAGGTGGGCTGGGCAAATTATTCGGCGGTGATAAATGATCTGGATGATACATCTTATTGTTGTTGAGGATAATAGAAAGGATTGTTTGAAAACGATTTTATTTTAATAGTTGATCTTTATCGAGTACAAGAACATGAACATTACCTTTTGTTCTTATCTTTGTATATCACCGTTGTTGTTTCTTTGATGGTCGATAAAAATCGTGAGTGTTTATATATATATATATATATTTATGTTTATTTATTTGTGTCAGCCAATGAATATTTTAGCTGATACGTTTTTTTCTTGTATGTCTGAAATAATTCTTTTCGATTTCAACGTATAAAATTCAAGAGAGAAAAACTCCATTTACTCAAGCCAAACACCAATGACTTCATATGAACCGGTCGAAAGACTCACGCATATTTTTAGTTTATGAAAAGTCGGCTTGAGTGGGATTAATACTTTCCTCTTGTGGCTTTCGCTATCTCATGTATCAATTATAAAAAATCAAAGAATTTACTTGAACACATCTCTCTATAATTTGAGTTTGTTGTACGCATGCTTAAACGGTAGAACATACGACGCCTTTTGTTCGAAGTAATTTATTTAACTTATATGCTGCGTAATTCTAAGTATCGGTCCCAAATAAAGTCTGTCTCCGAAGAAGTTGACTTCCTCGACTTGCTGCATATAATTAAAAATTGATACTTTCTACTTTTTGAAATTAGTTTTTTTTTTCAATTAATAAAATAGACTTCTCTCGCTCTCTCTATCGATTCATTCTTCTACACGGCATTACAATTATTTTATCTTGTGAGTAACCAGTCATATCGCATTACCTTCGAGCAGCTGTTCAACTGATCTTTCAAATGTGGAATGAAAGTGATTATGACGATGATGATACCCACGCTGTTGTCGTCGTTTATGATGAAATTATATCTCTAAATGTGAAGTTTTGGGTATATCTATTTGTTCTCATTCCTTCAATAATCTGCTCATTGATTTCTCTTGGCCATGTTATTTTCAATCGAGTTCTACGTACTGCTCTTCATAATCATGTGATCGTTGTTGTCCTATTCATTGGCTTATTTAATACAGTGACCATATATCCATGGATGTTATTCTTCTTTCGTCATCAAGGCGTTTGGTATCGCTCAGCGATCTTTTGCACAATCTGGGCATTTATTGATTGGGGTTTATACTTTACTCAGACGATGCTTTTTGCATGGGCGACAATAGAACGACATATTTTAATCTTTCATTCGAACTGGTTGGCAACTAAACGAAAACGATTCCTCTTACATTACTTACCTCTCATTTTACTTCTTATCTATTGTTTGACTTTCTATATTATTGTTAGTTTCTTTCCGTCTTGTGAAAACTATTTCAATGATACGTACATGATATGCGCTGCATTTTGTTTTACTAACACTTATGGATTGTATATGTGGGATGCAGTAGTTCATCAAGTTTTACCGAATGTGATCATCGTCGTATGCAGTACGGGTTTACTAATACGAGTTGTGTGTAGAAAATATCCTATGCGTCGTCTATTTTATTCGAGAAAATATCGGAAAATGACCATTCAACTGCTGTCATTCTCACTTTTATACCTTCTGTTCGACTTTCCTCTATCGTTAATGAATTTGATGTACTTATGCGGATTATCACCTGATGTGTGTACGACATTCTACGAATATTTATTGTTCTTCAACTATTTAATGATCCCGATGTTACCATTTGCATGCATCATAAGTACACCTGGACTCAAACTCAAAGTGAAAACATTTATTTCTTAATAATTGATAGGACTGATGCTTCGTATCTTTCTATTGAATAGCAATTCAATTTCATTTTCTTCTCCATAAATGTTCACTGTTGTGTTCTTTGATTGTCACCAAACAATGTATGGAAAAAGTACTTGGTACATGTGCTTATCTTTCTTAAGAGAGGAAATGTGCGAAGATAGACTTTTTTCCCTCCGATAAAAATTGCGATGAATGACGATAGAAAGATTTACTACCGAATTTTATATGCGTATGTATCAATACACACCTGTTAATGATCTTTAATGACAATCGACGACAATATACGGCGAAACAAATATTTGTACGCTCTCCGATAAGACTAGTTTTACAAGAGAACTCTAAATAGTGCAATTCGTACTTTATACAAAAGAGAAATAAGCTGTTAAAACGATCTTCTCGTCATTTGTGATCTGATTTAAACATAAAACATTGAATTAGGTATTGTCTTATACTGATATTTTGAAATGGAAAGAATTAAATTTTGGGTTTATCTCTGTTTTCTCATCCCATCACTGATCTGTTCAGTATTTCTTCTCTCTTACCTTCTATCAAATCGAACGTTACGTACTGCTCTTCACAATCATGCCATTATCGTTTTTCTTCTCATCGGTCTTTTCTATCAAGCTACTCTTTATCCATGGATGCTCTACTACTACAACTACGAAGGCATTTGGTATCGTTCATCGCTCTTTTGCACGATTTGGACATTTATCGATTGGGGTCTTTACTACACTCAGATGATACTTTTCGCTTGGGCTTCGATGGAAAGACACATTTTAATCTTTCACCACAATTGGTTGTTAACACGACAGAAACGTTTGTTTGTACACTATTTACCACTAGTCATGCTTCTTCTCTACTGTCTTGTCTATTACATTGTGACAATATTTTTTCCGCCTTGTGAAAATACGTTTGATGTTACTCAAATGACATGTGTTGTACTATGTTATCTTTTTCAATCTTTTGCACTTTATACATATGATACACTCGTTCATCAAGTCCTCCCGAATCTCATCATTGTTATCTTTAGCATCGCTTTATTGTTACGCGTGCATTGGCAAAAGAAACGCGTAGGGAAGTCACTACAATGGCGAAAACATTGGAAAATGACTGGTCAAATGTTGTTTATTTCCACTATTTATCTTCTATTCGCGTTACCAATCACCTTAATGAATCTCTTACATTTGTGCGGTTTATCTCGTAATGTGAGTGCACAACTGATGGATTATTTATTCGTTTTCAACTACTGTATGATACTTCTTTGGCCGTTCGCATGCGCTTGGTCATTACCACAGCTTAAATACAAACTCAAGAGCGTGTTCGATTTCCGCCGACAAACACGACCCGTTGGACCTGTCACATTGTATGCAGGGAGGACAATTCTTCAACAAACATTGAGTTCTTAAATATCGTTCCCTTAGAAAACTTTGTTGTTGTATATCACAAAAAGATTTCATTCGAAATCAAACTTTAGTCAACTGATTGTAAAGTTCGTTTCGATAATCTGGAGTGTTTACGTGCAGCAACTGAATGAATTTATCATTGGTATGCCGTTCCATGGTCACTTCTTGAAAGACTTCGGATGTTTGAATCTAAATGAGGAACTTTGCAGATGAGATTGTAAATTAATTGTCATACTGTTTGAAATTGAAATTTGTTTGTAAATAAAGCAATACTTGGTAAATTTTTCAGACCAATTTTGACAACAAAACGCGTGATGTTCAGTGTTTCAATTGCTACGAACAAGACCATGTCTTAGATAGGAGACAAAAAGCGCCTTTCAAATTACCATAACGAAAGAATGTATGCAATGTTTCGATTCCATAGCCTTTGTGTCGAGCTGTTTCCTCCGCAATCATGATTTCAACTTCACCACAGTGAAGATCATCAGGGTCATTCAAAAATAGATTGACATCACCGATCATCGATTCTAGCAGCAAGATTTTTCTTTTATTAGTATAAAAAAGGCAAATCTTTACTTATTTCATCGTGTGTCTCATCGAATAGTTCTTTCGATAAAATAATAAACGTACATTTATCTTGATCGTTTAGCCATGTTTGTTGCATTTCATATTCTTCTTCGATAGTTAATGGTAAGGATGCGGTCAGTTCACGAATTTCTTCATTTTCCATCCATCGATGGTATCTGGTTGAACACAAATATAGATCTCTCCAATCGTTTCGCTAACTTTTACTTTTCAACATGATGTTTCCCATAGGGAACTAGGAGAATCGTTCGACCATATAAAACAGTATTTGCATTGACACGCATCGCTGTTCTACACTGACATCTATTTTGGGAAATTTCTTTGCCAATCTAAAATTCATAAACAACGCATGTAATATTAACAATCGTAATTAATGAAACAGATCAACAATTTTACATTATACTATTTCTTGCTTTTTTCGCTGCGAGAATAAAAACTCAAGAGAAAACGTTCTTATTTATTGTTTGGGTAGTTCATTTATTCGTATGTGAGGTAATATCGAACCGCAACGTGTGGAAATTTTCAGATGAGCTGCTTCATCTCCACGTGTTCGACCGATGTTAACGATCGCAATAGGTAGTTGAAGTTGTTGAGCGACAAGAACAAAACGATACGATGACATAACTTCTAAGGACGAACCAGCGACCAGTACAGAATCACTTTGCGTCAATTGTCCTTTGATAAAATCCACCAAACGACGATCAACATTATCGCCGAAGAAAGTTACATCTGGTTTAATCCGACCAGAACATTGAGGACACCGAGGCGGCTAAATGAAGACGATTGTGTCAATAAGATACGACAAGAGGTCGTCGAAATTTACTCGAAAATCTCCTAGTTGTTCTTCCGTTAGATACACATCAGCATCTGGATTGATCGTATTGGATTGAGCGGTCCAAACGGGATTTTCTCGTGCTATGAGTTCTTGTAATTCTTGTCGTGTCATACCTTTATAGCCACAATCGACACAAGCAACTCGAGCACTGCAACCGTGTAATTCACTTAACAATTCGCAACCAGCTTTGGTTAATAAGCTATCGACATTCTGTGTAACATGCCAAAACACCTTCAGAGAGATATTAGTTACCAGTGAACGAAGCTCTTGTCGATCGTGTCAAAAACTTACTTTACCCTGTGTTTCCCATTTTGCAAATGTTCGATGGGTTTCATTCGGTTGAAATGCTGAAAATGTCGGCCAGCCGATATAATTTCTCGCCCAATACATTCGATATCGTTTGGGATTCGTCAGAAATTCTTGATACATCCTAGGTGCAATCAATCAGTTGACAATGTCTTGCAATCATTCTCTTACATTGGTCGATTGGTGGTTCGAGCGTAGAGTCCTACACCTTCCGATCTATAGTCCGGTATGCCTGACTCCGTTGATATGCCAGCACCGGTAATAATAAACAATCGTTTCGAACGTGACAAAAATTCTTCCAATTTTGCAATATCATTGGTTGACGGTTTTTCATACGGTGGAACATATTCCTCACTTGCTCGACTGACTTTGGTTGCAATTGAGGCACAACATCTTTTGAAAAATACTCGCTGAATTCGTGTCATCATCTTTCATGTAATGATAAACTAACATGAAGCGATTTCTTCTCTCTTGTTGTTGTTGTTTTTTCTTCCTTAATGGTTATGTCATCGTATGAGTCATCCGAAACAATGTATATGTGTTTGGTGTTTTCTCTTATTTAGACGAGAAAAAGACCAACCTCCGACATACTTTTTGCTTCAGATCAGATTTCCTTCTAATGGATGCTACTGTTGCAATAGATTTAACACCAGAACAATTACAAGCAGGCTTAATTGATGGAACATTGAATAAAGTTGCGTTGGACAATCTGTTAACTGTCAACGTTCATGAAAATGACAATATTGACGGATTAGTTCAATTTTTCTTGCAGTATATACCCGGTAATCGAACAATGGATGAATTTCTTCAACAAAGTAAATTTATAGAATCGAAAATGAAGTACAACAATTCGTTCTTCTTTGTTTAGTTCGAGAGTATAACAATGCACAAATCTGCGGTCTCGTTTGGAATGCTAATGTTATGGCATATAGGTGTAAAACATGTTCAATCTCGCCATGTATGAGTATATGTGCTCAATGTTTTCAAAATGGCAATCATGAAGGGCATAATTACAATATGTTCAAAAGCCAAGCCGGTGGCGCGTGTGATTGTGGAGATTCGAGTGTCATGCATGAATTCGGGTATGAAGACAAGACGATATTGACCGTCTAAAAGGTATATTTTTATTCTAGATTTTGCCGTTTTCACGGTGAAAACCGTCCTCATCCACAAGCAGTACCCCATGAATTGATTTGTTGTGCGGAATTGCTTATTCCACATCTACTGAAAGTTTTCATACGCGCTTTACGTATGAGTGCTGTTAGCGGTATGAATTCGATCTCTGATTCAAAATATTGGTAAATCTTATTTGTGTTTCTAACGATTTCTAGGTGATATTGTAACAGAACAAAAACTGTTGGAAATATTGAATCAGTTATCTAACAGTGGCTCGGCTTTACAAACTTGTATAACAAATTCCTTGACTGATAGAAAACTATATGATGAATTTATTAGTGACCGTACGTAACAAACAAATAAGACAAGATAATTAGCCTTTTTTTTGCTTGAACTTTCTTTTCAGCATCAATTAATAGACTTTATCATATTGAATTTCTCAATGGGGAATATTCTAATTTACCCACGACATATTTTGTTGAGACATTAATGGCTGATTCTGCATCAGATGCTTTGATACCATTTGATACAAGTTTACAAACTATGTTAGATGAAATTATGATGTGGTGTGTGACAACACATTTGCCAGAAGATCTCGTTCGATTTCTACTTAGTTTATTACCTGATTTTAGCTTCAAAGTAATTGATAAAAGTCGTTTTCTCAAAATTTATTCGTCGTGTGTATCCTAGTTATCATTTACAGAAACATTTCTACGTTTCTACGGTGTTATCGCTCAATTACTAGTCGAAGAGTCTCACTTAGACACGAGCGAAATACCGTCACGTCTTGTTCACATTAGTGTTCAGCTCTTTTCTTCAAATATTATTGCTGATTACGTCATGGACAAGTGTCATCTCATCGAAGTCATTCTTTCCTGCATCTGGCGAATGTTTGTCCCTTCAACAGATCAAGATAAACAAGACGATGATGATGACGATGAAAGTATACTTAAAACTCATCCGTTAGCAAGTATGTCTTTTCATTCCGAAGAATCGATTCTATTTCTTTCTTGTAAGTTACCAATGAAGACACCCCGGGTGCAATGGTCATTGATGTTGAACACCAATTGATTGTCAAGAATGTCTACTGGCCATTATTGAGTGATTTTGTCAACATCTTATCTCAAGAGAAAGTCGTGTTAACCATACTTGAAAACAAGAAGTATTTCAATTTGTGGTTACGATTTCTCACATTATTCCAAGGTGCGTTTCATGTCTTATCGGATTTTTCTCTATCTTGTATCTGAAAATGTTTAGGTATGAATGTAAATGAACGCATCATCGGTCATCACATAGAATATGAACCACAAGCATACATGTATGCATTTACCATTGAGCTTGAAATCAGTGCTGCAGCGATGTGGTGTTTCATCAATCATTTAAAAGCAGATGTAAGTAAGTAAAAGCGAGTCTATTCTCTCTAAACGAAAAAGATCTTCTTTTGTCTAGTATCCAGAAGAGAAATTTATTGCAATAATCAAACAAATCCTTATGAGTATTAACGATTGGTTGGAATCACTGAACTTCCAAACGGACAATGCCGATCATTGGAAGTTAACATTTCATTTGCCGTTACATCGTTATTTAGCGATGTTTGCTTATAATGCCATACATAAATTCAATATTGATCCAGCTTCATTCTTACCAACTGATAATCCAACCATGCTTATGAATTTGATGTTTCATCCTCTGAGAACGATTGTAGGATATTAAGATTCGAGAGTTGGAGTGTGAAAATATTTCGTTTAGGCTGGATATTTTGAAGTTTTATCCAATATTTGGCTACGCAATGGTCAACAAGTAACTATACAAGCAAAAACGTATGCAAAAAGTGCTTTCTCAGCATCGATGCATGATGCAGATTTCTTTCTTTTACAAGTATATCAAACACTTTCCTTCTATCGAATATTTTCTGTTTTCTACTTCTAGTTAATTGCGTGTTATCTGGAACCGAACTTATTCATTGAAACGGTTTTGAAGAAGTAAAATATTGATTGATAACTCAGCTAAGTAGAAACCGTTTTCTCTTCTTCAATAAGATTCCATTCATGGCTATTTGATTCGACTGAAAGATCAAGCCTTGATCCAAATCATCAAATAGCGATGTTGGAAAGTGCGTTGATCACCCTCTGTGCACTTGTTGGATTTCAACCGAACAACGGTAAGTAGTGTATTTGGAGAAGGCATAGTCTAACCAAGTATACTTCTAGCTGGTCGAGATAATCAGCAGATTCGTACAGAAATCATTGGAATATTATCTGTTGCCGATCGGTTGTACAGTGAAGTAGAGGAAAATGTACCTGATCCATCACCATTAAGTGCTAATCGAAAAGAAATCGAAACTATTCTAAACGAAGTTCGTATCATTGAGATGTCAGTCTTGTATACAGATCATGTCCTAGGTGTCTGATTTTCAAACACCTTCCGTGGAATTACTAGGTCATCTACATCAAGGCAAATACGTCATCAAAGGTGTTTTATTCGAAACTGATTATGATCCGTTGCATGTTATCATGCGATCTACAAAACGTGCACATTTTCAAAATTCACTCGAACGTTTCACTAAATAGTAAGTATCTGATCAATCGGTATTTTGATTTGAAATACTTTCTATTCTCTAGTGTGAAGCATGAAAACTTGTTCAAATCGGATTATCCCATCTGGCCACCTTTTCGCATGCCTAAATATTCTCACGCATACACATCTAAAGTTCAACGTATTTTGCAATCAAGTGTTTTACATCATTTTCTGTTTTTATGCCTAAATGCAGTAGGTGTTGTTCTCACTGGTACATATGCTCTTCCAATCTTGACTTATTCTAGTATTCAAAAGATAAAACTGTCACAGAGAACATTCTCTATTTCACTATTTACCTTCTGGAGTTATCGTTAATCAGCGTAAGTCATTCAATGTCATCTTCGTACTAAAAATACTGTTATTTCTTAGGCTGACAAAACGTCACCTACGGTAGTCGAAACGAATACAGTAAATTTGATACTTTGCCCACTAATATTGAATCCATCTGAGTTATTTTAGGAAGAAATTGGTGCATTTAAAAGCAACAATATCTTCCAGAATCTGTGTACGCTATTCTCCATTGGAAATGAATCTGAAAGTATGATAACACTTCTTCTGAAAATTCTTCATAAACAACGTTCAAATGATTTCCTTGAACTTATTAATACAATTTCTGCTCGATTAAAAGCAGCTAATCATAATAATTCATCACGCATTGGTGATAGTTATTATTTTCTCAGCAATATTTTATACCTTGCTGCACAAATGAATGTGCAATGTCATGTTGCCATTGAACAAGAAATCGAAAAATTGAAAGGTCAATACCAACAACAACAACAACAACAACAACCTACAACGACGAAAACATCAGATTTAACAGCAGAACAAAAGTAAAGTGTAACCTAAACTTTCATTTCACATTATTTGTTTTAGGCGACAACGAGCAAAGAATCGTCAACAGAAATTACTTGCCGAAATTGCTCAATCACAAAAGAAATTCATTACTCAACAAAATCCTGATGATCAATCGATGCATCTTGGCACTCCGCCATCATTAGGTTCGGATCCCTTCTCGATGGATCAAGCCATGGCTACTGCTACAACTGCCTCGAACACACCGATTGCTTCCGAATATTCCGTTGAATACGAATGTTGTGTATGTCGATTGACGAAAAGTGATAGTCAATCACCGATCGGTCTCATTGGTACAACGTGTTTGTCTCTTTGTAAGAACAATTTTTGAGAGAAACAATCGTTCTATGTGATCGAATTTCATACTTTAGTACCAAGTCTGGAATTTGCGCAGTTGGATGAATACGAACAGCAAAGATTATCAATACCGTCGAATAAAATCACGCTTGAAACTTATTTACATCTGACTAAACAGTGTCTCATACAAATCAGTGAACATCCGGTAGGAACATTGCACAAAATCTATTTCTTTCTGTTTTATATGAAGTTATAGTACATTGCAAATCATTGTCAAAATGATCACTATCTTCGATCATTGCGTATTCAATCGTGTGGCCATTCGATTCATGCCGATTGTCTTTCGTCCTATCTGAAAGCACTACACCCAGTTAGTACTGATTAGTGGAAAATATTTCCATTATTTTCTCTTTCTGTTTAGAATCAAGGTGCTGCCGAAACAATTTTGAATGCAATCCTTCCCGCAACGGTCAATTTCCGTTGTCCGCTTTGCCGCCAATCAGCGAACACATTGATTCTATTATTCGATCATACGGACTACTCGATTACACATAATCACCAACAAATAGCATCACCTGTTGAGCGACTTCATCAATCAATGGTCAATCCTTCGCGTCCGAAACTGGTTTGTTATGAACATTCGTTGAGATATTCCTAGGGTTATCGTTTGTTTTAGACTCGAGTTGCTGACGAAAGATGTTTACTTGCATTTCTCTCTGGTCTCGCAGCAAAATGCATTTCATTCGATCAGTTATCTCCGGATCGGCCATTACTCTTGCCGAATCATCAGTCGACAAAACAACGAGCAGCTGAATTCGATTGTGGAACTTTGAGGTAAATATCGATTTGAAATGAGAGATAATGGGAAGGATTCTTGTCGTAGAGCTCAATTGGTTCATGAACAGATGTTTTATGAAAGTGCGAATAAAATTGATCAAAAAACCATTCGTAAATCATTCTACAGTAAGAAATGATCGAAATAAATGTCGCCTACCATTGACTTCATTAGAAATCCTTCATGAGCTTCATCACCTCGGTTATCCATTTTATCATCAACAACTTTGGCAAGAAGTAACCGGTTTACTATGTCCAATAACCATAGCCGAGTATGTGCGAAAAACAATAGCGAGCTTATTTTTACTAAACTCTTTTTGTTTCATTCAAGTGTTTTCGATCCACAACAGACATTGCCACCCATACTTCTACGTGATCCGCTTACGATATTATTTCAACTACTAATGAGCACACCGATTCACATCACTTCCGGTAAGACATTTGAGTTTTTTTGTTGTGTCGGATTATTATTTTTGGTCATTTGTAGATGAATTCGACGTCATTGTTCAAATTGTATTTAACATTGAATTCTTTAAAAATCTTCTTTCAATTCTTATTGAGCAACCTGTAGCAGAAAGCAAAGATTTTGATTTCGATGTTGATGTGAATTCAGTCATAAAATGCGTAGAACAAAGTCGACTCAAAGAACAAATCACCTATCAAAGAACGATAGATGATCCAATTGGAAAACAACTGATGAACAAGTGTTTAGATTTTCTCAAAACCAGTTCATTGATTAAATATCGATTGTATTCGAAAGAAATGCCCTGGACAGTAAGTTTCCTCAATGAAGATCACATCTTCATCGGAATGTTCGTTTTCTAGACTGGCGAAGAACCATCTCCATTGGGATTAGCTAGTTATTTGAACTTGAACTTAAGCTTGAACGGTTTAGCGATGCCACGTTGGTTTTGTTCAGAACCAAGAGCAGTATTATCGAAATGGTTGGAAGACTTCCAGCTTACCGTCCAACGTTATACAACTGCAGCAAAGGTAGTACTTCTTTTTTTTTTCATTAAAAGAAACTGTATCTAATTCTCTTATTCAAGATCTTATGTCTCGGACGTCCGCAGTTTCATCCACCAGTGTTTGTTGATATTCCGTCGAAATACGGTGATCTATTTCATATGTACAGTGAATATCACTGTGAGCATTGTAATCGAACTTCTTCCGATACATTGCTGTGTCTCATTTGCGGAGAAATATATATCAAGCGCTGGTTTGCAAGCTGTTGTTCTCAACAACGACAGCGCTATAATCAAGTAAGAATTTCTTTGACTCAAATCAAACAATCGTTTTAAGTTTATTTTGTCATTAGCATTTGGTAAAATGTGCCCTTCCTTCTGCTGTCATGCTTGATGTTCAAACAACTTTAACAGTGATATGTTTGCCAACTTTATATGGCTATTGGCATTCGCTGTATCTCGATCAACATGGAGAAGAAGACCCTAAATTGAAGTAAAATTCTCTTCTGGTAGTTCATTCTAGTCAACGAATAGTTTGCTTTTCTTCAGGCGAGGCAAAACTTTATACTTGGATCTCAAACGTCTGGCCATTCTTCGCACACTATGGCTAACTGCTACATTTGATTATCAAGTTCAAAATTGGCTTTCGTATAATTCATTACCAATTGGTCATATGGATGGGCTTCCATAATTTGCTCAATAAGTCATGCGTGATTGTGTATACAAGAACTAATACCCAAGCCTTTCGACTAGTTTTCTTTTCCTTCTGATTTGTTTATTATTCTGACGTATTCGAATTAGACGGTTTACTTTATATATATATAAATTTGACATTGGAGAATAACATCATCGAAAAACTAAAATAAAATTGACATAAGCAGGCAATTCAAAATGTTTCTAATTTAAATCAAACATATTTTTTTAAATATATGAGTTTGTCAACTGAGAAAAAACCTCATGCAACAATTAGATTTCATATCTTACAATTTATATTTCTACCAATCCATAGAACTATAGCACGGATACTATGGTGATTTTGCGCGGGCACTACAATAGAGAAGATACTCTCTAGCCGTATCTAACCGATCCGAAGAACAGATGCTTTGTTCTGTATTGGTCATAACTCTCTTCTATTTTTCCCTCGCACAATACCAATCGCGAAGAAAAAGAACAGAAAGAAGAAAAAACAAAGAAAAAGTGCATATTTCCTACAGGGACCTATTTATTCCATATTTTTTCTGATCTAAACTTATACGTCGATATCCATGCATAAGCAGGAAGAAAGAAGCAACCAACTCACTGATTATCTGTTCTGTATGGATGAGATGGGCAACCAGTTATAATGCTATCATCAATAGAGAAAAAGAGGAAAAAAAAACGGCAGATAAACAATAGTACTACACGTCTAGGTGATATTCTGTCTAGAGCTATCTAACGCAAGCAGGTCGATAATGAGTGCAGTTAACGAGAATGGGGATCGAACAATCGAAGATATTTCGTCATCATCTGATCAACTGAAAGGATGCACGTCGAAAGAAGAATCTGACTTGATATTGCGTATTCGTCGAACAGTTCTTCACTTAGAAGAAGATTCATCAAATGATCGTTCATCACCAAAAAACGATGGGAATACGTTATCAGCTGCTACATTGGATTTTAAAAGTGAACGTGCGAAACAAAAATATGCTGCCGGCAGTCTTGAAGAAGCATTTTATGAATGTTGGAAAATACCACAAGAGCAACGTCCATTAGAAATCTGGAAGTTAGGCGGTGAATGTTGTAAAAAGTTACGTGTTTTTGCTGTAGCACAACGTTGGTTTTCTGAAGCCATTCATGTTTGTCGTTCGAATAATAGTGATTTAAATGTTAAACTTGAGCAAGCGCGAATTGCTCGATTCTTCAACAATTATCTTACACAATATCCAACCATTGACATACGCGTTGATCATCGCGGCAAAGGTTTGTTTCTGATTGTTGAATTTTTGTGTCAATACTCAATTTCACGTTCGTAGGAATCTATGCTAAACGTGTGATCTCACCAGGCGAAGACGTGTTCACTGACATTCCTATCGTCCATGCGCAAACTGTTGATACGCTGTCGATATCTCCAGCTTGTCCTACATGCACAATATCGTTACTGACTCCACCCGTGTATTTCGAAGCAACGTGGTCACGTATGCCAGACAAACTACAACGATATATTGAAGAGCAATGGCCACCAATTACAATCGTTCCGTGTCCACACTGTCCATTTGAACAGTATTGTTCGGAACGATGTCGTGATAGAGCTTGGAAGAGTTACCATCGACTTTTGTGTCCATCAGTCAATCCTGAAACAACGGAACTCTATCAGTTTTGTGCTAATCGACAGATTATTGTACGCGACACGTGGAATTCAATATTTTCACCGATGATTCTAGCGAAACTAGTTGCAATGATCATTCTCAATATTGTTGAATCTGTTCAGAGTAAGATTGATTCTATTCATCATAGCTCATGTTTATCTTTTTTTTTCTAGATGAAACTACAACCAACGGAATTGATTTGAGTCAGTCGCATCTCACCGATCAAACTGATGACGGTCCATTGGAGCATGCCAAAGAAACTTTTTCAGAGTTTATCTCATCAGGTGATGCAACTTATGTTCATACGATTCCACGTATGCTCAAAATCATGCAAAATATCTTCAGTCATTCATCTATGCCCATACACTACGAATTTAATGAGCAAGAATTTGTTCATCGATTTTACCAGATAGCATGCAATGCTCAAAGTTTCTCATCTCCTGTGTACGCCACAACAATCTATACTAAGTTTTTAGCCAATATTCGACAGCGCGGAAAGGCTGCCTTATATCAAGTCTTGCAACCTTTTCTCAAAGGTGAACCTGTCGATCAGGTTTTCGGTGGTCTCTTTCCACTTCAATCGTCATTGAACCACTCATGTGACAATTCTTGCGAGATTATGGATTGTCAAGTCACACCAGAAGTTGCTGGAATTAAAGTAAAGTTGCATTCGACATGAGAGCATTGTACACGAAAGAAATTGTTTTTCATTAATTTAGGTTCGTTGCAAACATCAACTTAAACCAGGCGACGAATTAACAATTAACTATGTTGATTTAGCACTTGGACGTCGTGCACGTCGAGCCATGCTCAAGCGCGCTTATAACTTCTGGTGCGAATGTCAACGATGCGCGTTTGAAGGTGATGATGCGTATTCATGTACAGAATGTAAAACTCTCTCACCAGTTATTGACAATCCGAATTCGACTATTACGAATGAGAACATACCATATCGCAAACCATTTCCAGCTTGCAGTCGATGTCGAAACGCATGGTACTGTTCAGCAGCCTGTCAAAAACAAGCATGGAAACAAGGACACAAGCTTATATGTCGAGATTGGACGAAAGAAAGAAGTTCATCATCAGCGAATTGAAAGAATAATTTTGGACAGTTATTTTTTTTCTCTCAGTATTTTATCATAATGGAGAGTGCAGAAGAGAAAATTGTTTTGTTTTTTATTGAATAACTAATCGTTCAATTAGAGTTCGCTGTATACTATGTTCAAGTCTGAAATGAAGGTTAGTTTTGATTATTTATTCCGAAAACAAAAACAAGAGAAGCAAAACATGCAAATTGATTTGAGCTCGGAAAAAGAATGATTTATATCTTGTATCATATGTTGACCAATAGTGATTCGATGAACTAATGCGAAGCTTCGCATTCCTTTGCAATAGCCGATGATTTTATGGCATCACCACAATGAATTCCATTTTGTTTTACAGATTCGCCATTGACGGGTTCACCTGATTGATTATGTTTGACGATGTAATCAAGTAAATCAATACTTGTTATAATACCAAAGATGTGTGTTTTACTTTGTCGCACTGCCGTATCCTGATCTGCTAAAGAACCAAATTTAGTCAACTCGGCTTAAGAAACGGAAGAAGTCAAACTTTTCTTACAATGATCATGAGCAAACTTGATGATCACATAGTTGTGTGCTTCTAAAATACGGCTTAGTTTGGCCAAAGTATCATCGAGTTGAACCTAGATTCAAACATGAAAGAACATGTGAGAAGGTTGAAAAACCGAGAGAAATCTACCGTTCGAAATTTATCTGTGACAGCTTTCGATACTGGATCTTGTGCTTTTATTGAACCGCGTGACATTTTTGCCATGATTTCGCACATAGTTGTCATACCGGTGAAAGCTCTAAAGTAAAATTTAGTTCTTTTAAATGGTGATCACTTCTATCTTACCCATCATCAGAAATCACTGGTATTTGATCGAAACCTCGCTCATGCATAATATCCAAAACTGCTTGAATGGCTGTGTTCGATGAAACTGTAACCGGTTCACGAAGTTTCAAGCTTGATATGGGTTTACCATGCCACCATTCGCTGTTTGGTTCGTCTTTGACGTCGAGAAAAGCACGTTCGTACATCCAATCATCGCTTAGAAATTTCGTCCTAGATTAGAGAAAGAAGTCACCTGTATTGTCGAACGAAAAGCTATCGCCAAACAAATTCCTACATGTAATTTCGCACTGAATCTGGTAGAATAACCACACATGTTTGATTTTCCGTTAAATTGAAATCTTTACATGCCTGAATAGCACATGACATTGCCGAACCTGATGAAGCGCCACAAAGCATGCCTTCATCTTTAAGTAATCTTCGAGAACATCGAAGAGATGGCAGATCCGAACTTTTGTACCAACGATCAACCAATGAACGATCAAGAACCGTTGGGATGAAATCATATCTACAAGCAAAATATTCTCATGACAAAGTCTTTTGCGCAGTATTTTGGCCACCACTCACCCAATACCTTCAACCTATTGCAGAGAAAACGGAACAATGTTAATAAAGTAAAGAATAATATGAATAAAAATTACTTCATAGAAGGTAATTCCGGTGTTGTTTAATGTTTCAGGTGCAGCTAAAATTGAACCTTCAGGATCAACACCGACAATGATGCAATTCGGACATTTTTCTTTCAATTTTCTCGAGAGACCAGTTAATGTTCCTCCTAAAAACAAATACATATCATTCATCATCATCCATCATACGCTGTCAATTCACCTGTTCCAGCTCCTGCAACAACCATATCAACTTTTCCTAGACATGAAAAGAATTTATTCTTTAATGATCTTGCAAATATGGAACTTACCGTTGCATGCTTCGAGAATCTCTTCTGCTGTTGTATCGTAGTGAGCAATTGGATTGTAAGGATTTCGATATTGATCCAAAATGTGCGAATTGGGTATTTTCATTTTCAATCGATGAGCTACACCTATGTGCGATTCGGGTGAATCGAATGACGCACTCGTTGGTGTTCGAATAATCTCGGCGCCTAATGCCCGAAGTACATCAACCTGTAACAAAAACAAATTTATCGCTTGAAAGCGGAAAATAACATGACTGCCGTACTTTTTCTTTGCTCATCTTTTCGGGCATGACAATGATGCATCGGTAACCTTTGACTGCACATGCCAGAGCCAAGCCAATACCTGTATTTCCTGATGTTGGTTCGATGACAGTATCACCTGGTTTCAAGGTACCATCACGTTCAGCTTCTTCAACCATACGCAATCCAATACGATCCTTGACACTACCACCAGCATTGAAATATTCGCATTTCGCCACTAGAAAACTTGCACGTCCAGAGAAATACGAACAAAAAAAACAAGATCACTAGCTTACAGAGGTTGCACTTAACGCCTGAATCACGAGCCAAACGGTTGACACGCACAAGTGGCGTATCGCCAATCAATTCCAAAACATTATTGTAAATCTTTTGCCGAAGAGATTTTTGTCTGTACAGAAAAAGGTTCTTCTTTATGAGCATAATTACTTAAGTAAATCGACGAAAAACTAACCTGGAACCTAGATTATGTGGACATTTACTTTTATCACCGTTGACTGTAAATGTGCACCGACTTGGTGCATCGGGTCGATTAGCCAAGAAACTTTCCATTATCTTCGAAAACGATATGAAAAAAATAAGCGATAAAACGGGCACACCTCTATGTTAACGTACTATGTCCTTGTCTTGTCTTGTGATTCGTCCGGATAGTGTATTATATGATATAGCGCTTCTTTTTTTTTTCTTTTCAAAGTATACGCTCTTATATCTAGTTATACACGCGTGCCTCGTCGAGAGAAAAAAACATATTCTAAAGCATAACAAATAGCTATCTCCCTCATGCATCACATTCAAATCATTGCTTGACGATAGTTATTTTTCTTGCGAATAGTGTCTTTTAACCTCGCCTGACTCACGATAGTATACGCTGCTGTTATCATGTGATTTAACAAGCTTTTTTTTCTTATGTTGTTGTTGTCTTCATTATTTCATTCTATAGTAAAAGTCGAATATTTTGCAGATCACCATGGATAAGAGAGAGAGAGAGAAGAAAAAAAACAGCACACATACTACAAGACAACAATCAACTGGTAAGAAAGAAAAAATACATAAGTTCAATGTTCTCTTAGAAAGAGGGGTGCGTACATGAATTGACAGAAAAAAAAGACAAATTACGTTTAATGTATAAGATTGATACGAGCAGAAAAAAGAGAATCGTAAGGATACAGAAAGAAAACGACGTAAATACATAGAATTTTGTACAACATCAATGACACATAAACGTACACAAAAGATCAGAGACCGGGCTTGCTTACACAAATCATATTCTTAACTAGATTCTAATGTCATGACCAAATAGCACCGTATCGATTAATAACAAATGATGACAGAAGAGAAAACCAGGTGGTTCTATGATGATGAGGGCGGCAAAGGTGGATCTTGTTCGTCATCGCCTTGTTGCATGGGTGATGAACCACGTGGATCAATAATAGGCATCATTTCAGGTGTAGGATGATGATGTTGCTGTTGTGGTTGTTGATGATGATGATGTATAACAACTGGAATTGAAACTGACGCTCTGTTTGATCGATTAGGAGATTGTGATTGTTGTTGTTCGACAGTGTTGCCAGAGAATGAGGGATAACGATGAATAAGATCTCTAACAGCTTCATCATATCGTTCAACTAGTTGATGTTTATTAATTGACACTGAATGGTAATGTTGACCGATCGGTTGTTCCAATAATCGTTGGAGAAATTCCTCCAAGGATAATGTTCTTTCTGTCGCTAAAAAAAACCGAACAATTCTATTGATTTGCATTCAATTGGTAACATACGTTCAATTTTATCAAGTAATAAACACCATATACGTTGAATTTCTGTGATATAAGCTTGATCTTCCTCGGAACTAAGCTTCAATTGCATTAGACATGGAAGAAATTGGTGTGTCATTGTGTCGAGACGATATTCTGGATCAGTTTTAAAACGATTAATTACAACATCATTCCATCTCTACAAATCGAGATATTGCAAATGAATAGAGAAAACGAAATATTTCTTACTTCAAAACACAAACGACGCGCTCGAAATAGTAGACAACTATCCATTGCTCGCATGGGCAATGTACACTGTTTGGAAAGACGTAAATTATATTCACAAGCCACACAGAAATAAGTTATCGCTTCTTCGAATCTAAATTCAAACAAAAAAAAACGTCCATTTATCTTCACCGAAAGAAAATCGACTGATCAAAATCGTTGTCGTCTGTCAGATATTACTTACTTATCTTCGTTCATCAATTGACATCCAGCTAGAAATGCAGCAATGACTGATCGAAAGTCTTTGTAATCCGTCAAAAGTTTCTAGAATCAAATGGACAATAAAAACAGAACACCGAATCATCAGAATATATACTTGATATTCCTGAACCTCATCGTTGGACATTTGCATATCATTACAAACAATTTGTGCTTGAAGTTTGAATATTCTTAACCTAAACAAGACGAAAAACTAAATAATAATGAAACTTGTTCATCCTACCTTGTATCATCATTCGGAATAGATGTAAGTCGAATTATATCATACATTGCACGTTGTCGATAGATAGTTCCGACACGATTGGCTGAGAAATAAGACAAGACATGTTGCAAACGATAATCGTTATGAGGTAATGCTGACGTAATGATATTTGCTGTATGTGAATATATTTTGATTTCTTTATCAACAATCTACAACGAAAGACTATATGCGATTCGGCTACTACAAATGATTCTCTTACTTCCTGAAGCAATCGATCGATTTCGACAGATAGGATTCGAGGTGCATAGGCTTTTAGAATACGCAATGTTGAATCAAGTACAGGTTTGATAATCTCCGAATCGGAAGGTGCATTTGGTCCAGCAAAAAACGGAATGGCCAGAGCACGATGAATCGGTTGTTGTTTTTCAATTCGTTCACACACGGTCTTCAATTCATTGTGAAGTTGCTCGAGATGAACACTTTCTATTTGTTGTTGTAACAGAACTAAATCATCGTCAAGAACTCTTTGAAGATCAGGCGGAAGCTCAAATTGAATATCTAAACGTATCACCAGAATACGGAATAGTGAGTCAAATATCTCAACGAACCATTCGATAATAATTTTTGATCAGCATTAATATACACTAATAGATATGCACTAGGTACACGAGGTTCGTCACGATCGTTTTGTGTTCGTTGACCGCCAATTCCAGCATCAAACACATCGTTCCAAGTAGTTTCACAAACTGGAATGACGAGACGAGAGTATTTTCAAAAATACATATATATTCGTTCGGAATTACCTTCATTATCATTGTAGCGATACCATTTTTGTCGATCAGTATGATAGACATATGTCCAAAAGTGTCCAAGTGTTGCACTTCCTTCATGTACACAAACAGCGTGTAATGTATAGCGCATCTAATACAAAAATCAGGCGACGTTAATCTTCTATTTTTAACGACTATTACTTGTTTTAGCTGGGCTTCGTCATATAATTGTTTTAGTTCGCTTTTAACACGGCGAATCTCTTCTCGAATACCTAATTGATCGATAAAACGTGTAAATTCTTGCAGAAAAGACTCAATCGTTCTTACCGGCACATTTGGCTTCAACTTCAGTTAACCACGTTGGCAAAGTGTTTTGAATGAATTGAAGTTCTTCGGATGATATGTGTGATGGTTGAATTGGAACTGACGAATGTTGTCGAGAACGACTAGTCGTATTTTGATCAAGTGTAACTTGATCAGTTCTATAAACGATAACTTATCATTTTCAAGTTCACTTCAAAATAGAGCATCTCTTAACCTTTTCGGTAATGTCGGATTGAGTCGACAACCAGTAGCAAATTCATACACAACACGAATTGCATTGGCAAGTGCAAACGATTCATCATTACATGGATATTTCAAATAACTGCAATTAAATATAGATATTCATTCTCAATTGTTATCGTGATCTTAACCTGTTCAACGTCGATTCCAGTTCATGCAATTGAGCATATAGATTCTTTGCAATATTACGCTTATTCAAAATGATGTTCTTATTCACTAACATGTATCGATCGAGATAAAGCTCAGGATAGAATTCAAATGGTGCGATGATTTTCGACGTTTGCTTAGTCGCTTGGGAAAACCGGTAACGATTCAAACAAATGAATAGTACAGGTGGCAATCGTGTTAGCCATCGTTGCTCAGTTATGATCTAAGGGGGAAAAGTATATATATATATATATCAAATTTGGAAAGATTGGCGAAAAAATACTTGTTGACTAGAAAGACTTTCATCAGCTGAACCAAGCCAAAGTGTTTCAAGACCGTCGTATATGTTAGTTGAGCCGATCATTTGAATATTTATTTGTCTTAAAGCTTCTCGAACTGTCAAAAGAAAGACAAGCATGCATACTTGTGATCAACACCGAAATCAGTCATTTTACTTGGTGTATGTTCATTTCTTTCGACATTCACTTCACCTGTAACCAGTGTATTGATAGGATTAATACAATTAATCGATGCCGTATTATCAATGTTTAATAAACTAGAATAGAACAGTTTGGTTTTGTCATTTCTAACAGAAAACAAAACTCTACTTTTTTCCAATTGTTTCATATGCAAGTTCGACAAGATCGATAAGATGTGTTGCAAATTCCGAACAGTCCTAGAAGCGAAGTCGATGATTTCTTTCAACATCTCCGAAAACGTCTTGTTTACTTCATGTGAGAAGTCTACACCACATAATTTTCTTGTATTCTTGAATTTCTTGATCGCACGATCAGGATTAATTGATCGTCGTGGTGACTTCAACATCAATGCAAATAAATATCGTAATTCTTCTGTGAAATACAGAGCTTGTTGTTCCTATTCGATAGACATAGAAGAAAATAGGTAGAGACGAAATATCTTTTCATTTACACTATCGGTTAACGAGTGATTGATCGTCGGACATTGAAAATTCAAAATCAATTGTCGAAAATACGGTAGTGTGTAAAGAGATTGGACAATAGAATTGAACCAACATGTATTGCCAACATTTTTTAAACCTGCTGGCTCATCGAGAGATTTTCTTTTCGCTATATCTGATTCATCGATCATTTGTTCCATTGTTTCACGTGATAGAAGCAATGCACTAAAAATCAGCGAGTTGTTTTTCATTGATACAAGTTAAAATTCTTCGTACCGTTCCAATTCATCATCAGCTGGTTGTTGATTATCGATCTCTGGTGAAAGTTCAATGACATCATCCGTGATTATGTCATTGCTTCGATCATAAGTCGGGCCTGCGGCCGATGGATTATTTACAGGTAGATTAGATGCTGGCGGAGATGTGCTATTGGTAGCTTGTGCCGTTCGTTGAAGATTATTTCTTAGCTGAAAGTTGAAAAAAGAAAGTTGACTTTGCTTGAGAAAAACTTCGAGAACTACGAACACTTGAATCGTCGAACAATAAGCTAATCACTTGTTCAAGTGAGTATCGTCCAGTTCCATCTTTGCATGCTTCAATTGTTTGATTGATCGAATTTTCATCGAGCCCGGTGATTTCTCTCACCTGCCGAATGACATCTCGTCGATCTCGTTTCGTCTAAACATTCACCAAACAAAAACGAACAATAAAGACAAGATTGTTTTGTTTGCATCACATACGATGGATAGATTATTCTTCTTGTTTTCTGATACGGCCGCAGTATCCACGGTCATAATCTACGAAAGATTCAAAACACAAAAGATTATCGTGGGATAAAGATACATATATCTGTATATGTATGTTCCTTTTTTTGCGTTTTAGAACAGAAATAGAAATAGAGAGAACGAATGATTACCATTGGCGCAGCCATCTTTAAAAAAAGCGATTATCAGTCCTCTACGTTAGATGAGCTTTATTCAATTTATCCACATATTTTTCAGTGTGAAAAATCGCATTTTTTTAGTAATATTTTATTTTCAATGTCGAGAAGAAATTTTCTGCACATAAACAAAGCCTTGTTATTTTAACCGAGCCGTACTTCACTGCGAGATTCGAGCACAACGAACAAAAGCAGAAGAATGTATGCACAAGACATCTGTTGTTAATCATGAGCATGGTGTTCACGGAAGAAAGCACAATGTAATAGAAAAAAAAAGCAGAAGATTTTCATTAATGTTTCAATATTAGACAATTTTCAAATTGAAGTCTTTTATTCATCTGGAAATTAAAAATGAACGTTTGTCATTTCACTTGAAATCATCCCTCTTACGCTACACGTGACACAAACTTTAGATAATAGAACTTGCTGTCTTTTAAACAATCGAAATCGATCTGTCCGCTGATTTTTGTTAGTATTAAAAGTATTTAACTCCCCAAAGAAATTCATTCAAATAGTCATTAAATCATCACCACGATTATCCCAATGAGAATGAATGATTTCCGTACATATGAAATCTCATTCATATTACCAAATGAACTCATTGACTCTGAAATAATGCTGAGCGCTATGTGCAGACTATCTAAATAAGATACAAAACTATGCTGACAGGTCATTGTTTGATTGTCACATGAATCAATTGATCATGTTTGTCATTTTTTGTTGTTCATAAATGCAAACAGATTGAACATTTTGACTTCGAATGTAATTCGATTTTCTAGTTTTACAAAGTGGAAAAACTCATTTATCAACTATGACAGATCACTGGTGACATCTTACAGTATCAACGTTGCATACACGAATTCGAAAGTTTTGATTAGCTGATGCAATATGTTTAAACTACATTCATTGATTCATTCACACTTTTCTCGTTTTGAGTTTGGACTATCATTTCTATTTGATAATATTTCTCCTCATGTATGCACATTTTACTTTTGTCACGTTCTTTATGAAGGAAAACTAAACGTGTCATCTCTTGCAGGAAAATTAGTCAGTCAGATAGAAATAACATCATCAATTCTTTTAGAAAAAACATGAGCATGGATGCAACAACGAATAGTGGAGCAAATACCGGTTTTGTTGGAATTAAATTCTGTCAAGAATGGTTTGTGAAAGATCCATCGGTTTCCTTCTCACATTCTTATCAATTTTGCTTTGCTCACTTTTAGTAATAATATGCTTTATCCTAAAGAGGATAAGGAAAATCGAATATTACTCTACGCCGTAAATACAGATTTTTTTCTTCTTAGTATCAAATATGGCTTAACCATTTTTCGTTTTCTTCAGTGTCGACGATGTGACTTCCATCAAGCGGCTGATAACCCATGTATATACGTTAATAAAATTACTCACGAAGTCGAGTATGCATGCCACTAAAATCATCTACCAAATCTCGAGTTTTTTTCCACTTTTAGTGAATTGACACAAATTGTCACTGATGTTATATCTGATCCCACACTACCTCGTACGAGTGATCATCCATGTAAGACTATCTAGTTTGGAATCTTGATTCATGATCATTGTTCGTCTAGGCCCGAAATGCCGTGGTCATGACGCGGTCTTCTTTCAAGCACAATCGGCACGCAGCGAGGTTTGCTTTCCTTTCGATACATTCCATTGAAAGTTGATTTCTATTTTTCAGGATCGTATGACATTGTATTATGTTTGCCGTAATCAGGATTGTCTCTATCGTTGGACAGAATAATTTTTGTTTCGATAATGCAAATTTTTTCTTGAGCAGTTTAATAAACTAAGCTCTATTTCAGATGAAAATTATAGAAATTATTTAATTATGTCGATTGAAAATGACAAGGCACTTCCAACGCCTACAGTTTTACATTTTAAAAAACCAGACTCATCCTCTACTCATTATGAAATAACAACTCCACCTCCGATCACGACAAATTCATCCGTCGATCATGAAAACAATGTCGAATCAACAACAACCGATAAAAACGATGATGAGAAACCGATTACAACTGCTAGTCATTCTCGTCGCGTTCATTTTCCCACAGAAGATTCTCAATTACGCATGATATCGTATGCAAACGATCCATACTTGAAACAACCATTGTTATCCCTCGGTGTGATTTTGCAACGTTATCGTGCTACATGTCAACGGCTGCAAATACGACCAATGAATACCATATTAGATCAATTAAGTATGATGGATGATGGAAGAAAATCGTTCGTTGATCGGCTGGATTGCTTGAAAATTGCTAACGAAAAGATTGATCTTAAGAATGTGGATGCAATTGAAGAAATACTCTCTCGCTGTCGGTTTCATACGTTAAGTTTCGAGTCATCAGTTATAGACGATGCGGCTCTAACACAGTTATTTGAAGTGATTGAATATTACGAATCATGTACACATATTATCCTATCAAATCAGCGAGCCATTGGAGTGCAAGGCTATCAAGCTTTAACGAAATATTTAAGAAAAACAAATTCTTTAGAAAGATTAGATATGAATTCCACACGTTTCGATGATAGTACTATCATCAGTTTTACTCGTTCTTTAAGGTTATCATCAACACTCTATGAATTGCATGTCGAATCATGTCAATTAAATGGCAAACTTCTACAAAAATTCATTCAAAACATACGCTCTTGTGGTAGCCTACGAGAACTTTATCTTTGTGATAATCGTATGTAGAACAATGGGTGCACATTCTTTTGTTTATGCGCTTTTTCACGTATTTAGGCCTTCAAGTTCAAGATTCTTTACTGATAAATGAATTGCTTCGCACATGTGGTTCCTTTTTAACTCTACTCGATATGCGTTCGAATTCGTTGCACGATAGTGGCATGTCTCATTTAGCTTCCCAGTTGAGTCATTACGATGAAAATCATAAACACGAAAGTAGTCTACAAAAAATTAGCGTCCAAGCGAATCAATTGACTCAACAAGGCGTAGGCTTTCTAGCAAAATCGTTACTACATAATCGAACAATACGTTCGTTAAATTTAAGTCAAAATAATATCGGTAACGAAGGTTTGTTTTTACTACGTGATGCATTATTAACCAATCGAACGATCAGTGAACTAATCTTACGAAACTGCCATCTGACAGATCAAGCAGCAATTGCACTAGCCGAATTTATCGCCGAGTCGAGCACGATTGAATATGTTGATTTGCGAGAGAATAATATTCAAGCGAGCGGCATATGTGGAATGGCAATTGCTATTAAAAACAATAAATCGCTACTAAAACTCGATTTCGATCCAATTGTTTCGACGCCAACGAATCTGAGCGCGATGTCTCTTAATAACAACAATATCGATCGAACGACGACGACATCGAATAGTCTTCTTTCGTTAGCCAATCTTCGACGGATGACAACAGGTTTTGGTAGTTTCGCAAGTAATACACCGTCCCAGTCGAGTTTGAGTGGTGGTGGCACGAGAGAATTGTTGGAACAAAAAGCACGATGGATGAATGATATTTCAGCAGTATGTCAACGAAATATCCTGATTTACGAAGAAAAATTACGCCTTCAGGAAGAAGGAGGAGAAAGTACGCCGAATGGCGAAGTGAAAAATAATTCGAACGTTATCAAACCAGAAGATATTCAATTAGATGAAAATCATTCTTCAATCAATGCGGACATTCCAACTGATAATAGTACAAACACAGCCGAACAAATCGCGATAGATTCGAATGATAACAGTCAAGAAACTGTAATATCAATCAGCACTCCTGTGAAGAATCCTAGTGTTGAACAAACAACGATTATTCCAAACGATGCTGATTATTACGAAGTTGAACAAACATTGATGGATCTCATCGAGTAAGTCACGGAACGATGAGAGATTCATTATCTATCAAATGATTTTGTTTTGTTTTCTTAGGTCAGTAGTAAATGATGAAATCGATGAAAATAATCAAAATTCGACATTCCGTGAATCTTCTTCAAATTCTGATCTCATCGATGACTTTGTTCCTGACGACAAACGCAAAATGCATCATTCCGATAGTCTATATCTGTTACGAAAAAAAGTCAAAAATGAAAATGATGATAATACAAGTGATGACGAATCACAATTATCATTGAGTGAATCATAAATCTTATCTGAAGTTTTCGTGGTGCTTATCGCAAAAGAAATATCTATCTATCTATACATGCATACATTCCGCGTTCATATCTGTCCGGTGGGAAAGACAGTAGTATTTTGTGCATTGATTTTTCGAACTTCTCTTCGTTGTTTTCTTTTCATATTTTATTTGCAATAATTTATGTCCATATTTATTTTTGAGCGAGTGTCATCAGTGGGTGCTGCTCAAGCATTTTTCCGTTTTGGTTTTTCTCTTCATTCTTTTGTGATTAACTTAAGTCTTTAACTTCGTTCTCGTTGTTTTTTAATTCGAACTTAGCTAAAATTGATTTTGATGTCTACGCGTTATTTTTTTTTTATTGATCAAAAATTTCTCATCCGTTTCGTCTTCTCTTTTTTTCGTGTATATCGATGGTTTTCTGTTGTAGAGGATATCATATCAATAGAACAAATAAAAATACTTGATGAGAAACCACGTCTTTCTGTTCGGTGTCACATTTTAAATTTTCGTCTTCTCTTATTTCAGAAGTTATGTCGTTTGAAAAAGAACAGACAGTAGCTATTGAAGCATGTCTTCAAGCAGCGAAATTATGCGAACGTGTCCGGTCGACAATTCCGAAAGCAATCGAAAAGCAGGATCAATCACCAGTTACTGTAAGATTGTTTTCGTGAAAGTGTCATTATGAGTTGAGTCTTTCATTTATTGATCTAGTTGGCGGATTTTGGTTCACAAGCGTTGATATGTCAATATATTCATGGTGCATTTCCAGACGATCCAATTGTTGCTGAAGAGAGCCCTAAGGAATTAATGAAACCTGAACGTGCGGAAAGTCTCAAACAAGTGGTGCAATATGTCAAGGAAGAAAATCCCGACGTAGATGAAAAGAAAATCATCGAATGGATTGGTTACGGCAACGGACATGTCAGTGATCGCTTTTGGACATTAGATCCAATCGGTAGGAATTTCACTAGAAGAATAGTTGTTGTTTACAGACAAAATCTGTTGATTTAGATGGTACAAAAGGTTTTATACGTCAAGATCAATATGCCGTTGCTCTTGCTTTGATTGTTGGTGGAGATGTTAAAGTTGGTGTTTTAGCCTGTCCGGCATATGGTGAAGAAGGCGGCCTTCTATTCTATGCTGTTCGTGGTCAAGGTTCTTATACGCAACCGATTCGTTCGTTCGAAACGACAATTCCTACTCGCATTTATATAACATCAAATGCCGATAGTGATAAATTCCGTTTTACAGAAAGTGTTGAAGGTGCTCATGGCGATCAAAGTAAACAGAAAATGATTGCTCAACGTATTGGTATTTCTGCTGAACCATTACGAATGGACTCGCAAGTGAAATACGGTGCCGTAGCAAATGGAGACGCTGTTCTGTATCTTCGTTTGCCTAATCCAGGTAGAGGAGACTACCGAGAAAATATCTGGGATCATGCTGCCGGTACAATCATTGTTGAAGAAGCCGGCGGTAAAGTTTCTGACATGGATGGCAAAGCATTGAACTTTCGCGACAACGAAAAAATGCTACATAATCGTGGAGTTATTGTTAGTAATGGTATCATACATGAACAAGTTCTCGAAGCATTGAAAAATTAATTCTAATCTTAGCCTTAATAATCAATTTTGTAATCAACGACCTTTAGTACAAAATATTTATTTATTTTTTATATAAATAAAAATACGAATCTCATTTTTTTAAATTAGAATTGAAATCGAATATACTCGATTATTTGATGTACTTATAAATTTATTGGCTCCTAATTTTTATGGGAAAATAAACCAGTCGTCAGCAAAATTTTCTCCTCTCAAGGACAAAAAAACAAGTTAATTTTCACAATCATGATAATAACAACTGACAAGGACGTAATGCATTGATATTTTCATTTTTTTTCCTTCTCTCTCTCTCTCTCTCTCTCTTCTCTTTATCGACGTACATTGATTTCATTGACGTAATCAAAACAAAAATATCCGAATGTATAACCTGTCAAAGTTTGTGAGGACCAATCACCACGGCAATATGTTTGTTTTCTTGTCGTCAAAAGATTTTCTTTATTTTCGTACTTTGTTCGAAATAGATTTATACATGATAAAACAATAAAAACAAGAAACAAACTTCACAAACTGTTCTACACAACACACAGATATAGATACAAAGTTCTTGATTTTTTGTTAAGTTAACTGATGGTTACTTGTTTGTTTTGATAGAAGAAATACAATGACGACTGCTAGGTGGTGGCTTTTTAACGATACTTAAAGCATCGAAAAGAGGTTAATTAAAGTCAGGAAACGAAAACGAAGAAGTACCGTTTGACGGTTGATTTCCGGACATAAGAATAAAAGAGAAGACATATACATTGTTTAAATTAGAAAGGAGAGAAGAAGAAGACGAAGAAGAGAAACAAAAATTATGCTAAGCGTCGTCCATTGATGTCGGAATAGATGCTGAAGCTACAAATCGTTGTAGATGCGTATGAATAGGCACACTTTGATGCATCGAGCCCGCACAAAATAGACGTTCGAAGATATCTTCCTTAACTTGATAGATATTGCATAAAAAGAAGACTATTTTGGAATATTTGACACGCGAAGAACACCATGCTGTTAATCGAGCTTGAGCTTGACATTCAGCTTTTTCAAACGAATCGGCACATGTATTTTCGAATAGAGTTTTACCCTCCTTGCATATTATCACTTCACGAATGAGATTAAAGCCACTCTCATCGATCTCTAATGTTTTACCACGTGTAATCAAGGATTCAATTTGCTTCACGTCATTTTCTGTCGGATGCATAATCGTCGCTGGTGATGTCGATGATACGATTGATGGTGGATCACTTGTAATTTGTAAATCTTTGGTTACGTAGATCTCGAAACTATTTTCTATCATACTTATAATCAATAATCGGTGCCATATGCGAGAGAGTAGAGCAAGCTTGTTTCGGTCATTATCAATATTTTCTTGAATAACTGTAAGCGACAAAGCGAAATTTACATTACGTTCGAGCCAATCGTTGATACGTGCACCGATAACAGGCATTAACTTTTTTGGTATACAGACATATTCATTAACGGGTTCATTAATATTTGATTTGAGAAAATTTGTACACGGAGGTGAATTCGTTGGTGAAGTTGAAGATGACGATGATGATGGACAACGAACATTGGATGGACCAGAAGGACCTGAACAAGACGAAAGGAAAGTCATGTGGTATATCAATCGATCAATGTAACTTACTCTTATTTGTCGTTTGATTGTCATTGTTATGTTTTCGCAAGTCGATGGGTACTGGTTTCAATGGTTTCTGTTGTCCTAGTAGACGACTACTCTCTAACAATGTCTGATACGTTTCTCGTCGGTATGGTTGATCATTGAGAGGTACAGATGATTGTATATGATTATTATTATTGTCACTTTCAAGTGTTGGTTGTTTTCGCCGTTCACGATATTTATCCGAACTCATTGACTGATTTCCATTTGCTGTCGAATTGACTGAGGCGGCGGCAGCAGCAGCAGCAGCGGCCATCATCGGTGATGGTATTGGCAAGTAGCCAGATGCAGCGGCAGCATGTAGAAATGCAGCTGGATAATTCACACGAAATTGCTGAGTTAGTGTATGCATCAAGGCATATTGTGCATAACCGATAGCGATGGCTTCTTGTTGACTATATGGAATGTTATTATTGATTGGTGTTACATTGGTTGCTGACGATGATGATGCCGACGATGGCATTGCAAAGCCCGAGGACACTGTTGCTTCACTGGAAAATTTCTTATCTTTATTCAATTCTTCATAGAAATGTGCAAGAGATTTTCGTTTGCGGCTGCTAGTTGACACTTGAGATTGATAGTTGGTTTCACTATGATTTGTTCGAAATACCTAAACATATTCGAAAAACAAAAGCATACTTATGTGGTTTTTAAAGAACAATGTGTTTATAGCTTTACATGAACAATATTGTTATCTGACAATGGGCTAGATGATGAAACACCCGAGTCCGATGCACATGATTTAACAGATGCTGATCGAACAATTTTTGGTGTAACATCATCGAGTGGTGGAGAATTCGATGAAGTAAAAGTTGATGTGGGCAACGAAGGACAAGATGCTGCTGCTGCTAGTAGATAAGATGTAGATGTAGCAATCGATTGCGTGTTTGATGTTATTGATGGAAGTAAGACTGGAGGTGAGTTTCGTTGGTTGAGAGAAGGCATTGGATACGAACGACAACGTGGTGGTGAACAACTCGTTGGAACAACAACATGATTATTAGAAAGGTTTGATGTATGATTGTGATTTGTATTTGCAGCAGGTGAAACGGGCAATGACGTTGAACACTTCGTGTCTACAAGTGTATCAGTTGTGTTTGTACTGGTCGGTGATGTTAAATTTGGTATATTTGTTCTTGTACCTGGTGGTGATATGGCACGCGGTGATTGTAATGTTCCATTAAGTAGAGCGGGAAGAATATTCGTAAGAGTACTTGTCGGTGTGCGATGTGATGATGACGATGACGATGCAAAATCACCTTTACGTAAAACGGATGGGACACTTAGTGATGATGATGTCGTCGAAGTTGAAGATGATTGAAGCATTTGAGTGAGAAATGCATTCTCAGTTGATGAACTCACATTGTCCTTTCCTAGAAATACAATAACAACAAAATTTCATTGTAGCTCGATGGAATCGAAGACACTTACCATTAGTATGAAGATTCAGTTGAAGTTGTTTGCGTTTTTCGCGCACACTCTTATAAAATGCAATTCGATCCAGCGTATTCAATGGATGTGGTGGTACGGCAGTAGCGGGAATCATGGATGATGAGTGGACTTGTCAAACAGTCCACAAAAAAGAAATATGCGACCTTATCGGTCTAGAATTACAAAAGAGAAAAAAATGAAGAGGAGATGTTGTGTAATCGTTTATGTGCAACGACGACGATATTGTTGTTGTTGTCTCACTACTTTCTTCTTTTCGTTCATCCGATCTGTACACATGCGGCGGAGACGATCGTATTGTCCACTCTCCTTCTTCTTCTCTTTTTTATTATTTGTGATGCTTTAATTCCTGTCTAGCCATCACTACTATGCAATAATAAATAGGAGCATACAAATTACTTCGATGAGAACGAGAATAACAAACGGAAGAAGGAGAAAAATGGGATGTGCGACGTAATTCAATACAACTACTAAAGCAGTTGAGAGATGTATATATATCTTCGATGCTCCTCTCTACTAGCTCTCCTGTTGATTAGTTTGAAAAAGTTCAGAAATGATTTATGTCTTTGTCTGCAAATAAGGTCAAGTCAACTTTCTCTCTCTCTCTCTGTCCCTGTCTCAGTAGGTATATCCAAGTAAATAAATATCAAGAAAAATATTCATCAGTCACATCTATTTTTCATGAGAAAAAAACTATTGAAAATAACAGAAACAATTATGGTCAATAATGCTACTCGTGCGTCCTATTTTCTCTTATTTTTCTACTTATTCGATCAATTCTTTCATTTTCTTCTCTCATATTCAAGGACATTTATGCAAATAGAAATATATATACTGCTGACTACACGAAGAAAACAGAAGACAACCTTGAACTGTATGTCAAAAGGCTGCCCATGTGTTTATGCGACTGTCGAGTGCGACTAAGAGCATGCATGTTTTTTGTTTTTTTGCGTCATTACCGAAACGTTTTCGACTGTCAGTTATATGTACATACCTTTGTGTGCTAATAATCAGCAAAAAATCAAGTAAATAAAATCTACAAACCCTTATTTCGGCATCAAAATGAGCGAGAGAGAGTATCGTTAATCTATTCCATGATGTTCTTTCTTCTTATTTGTGAAATGAAAAAAAGGAATGAAAGAACTAATTTTGGAAATGTAAAATGAGACGGAGGTATGTCTGATAGTCTGATTTGTTACTTACATAATGGATGCCGTGATAAGAATGTTTTGGTATTTTTGTCGTCAACTGATATGTGTTCGTAAGTACTTTCCTCCTTGTTTTTCAAACATGCAAGTCAAAGAAGAAAACACACGAAGAGTCTTATAAATACTTATTATTCTTTAAATAGAAGGTGAAGAGAAATAGATTATGAAGAACTACTGCATCGATGAGAAAGAGAATGGCTGACTAATACTTAATCGTAAGAAAATAATATCCATTACGAAGATCATTCGTTGAAGGTTATCAAGGTAGATTAGAAGGAGAAGATCGGTCTTTCGTCTTCTACGAAGAAAAGTCCAGTGAAAAGCAACGAAAACGAACTATATATGGTCGAGGTCAAGGTTCGAATGTTGAATGTATATGCATATGTATATTCGCAACTTTAAAATTATTGAATTTCACTATTCTACTATACCTACTTTATACTCTCGCCTCACAATCAATCGAATATCATCGATTACGACAGGCGCGAGGCGAGGGACATGACATACATCAAACTGAGAAAGAGAGTCGAGTAAAAAAATTTGCTCATCTTCGCCTCGCTCTTACTCTTATTCAATGTCATTTTATGTGCATTGCCTGACTGAGTACTTGTTTCGGACGAGCATCTTACCTAATATATATTTCTACACACGGTCAGTACTTTCGTTCAAGGAAGACTTGTGTTTAAGCAGGAATAGAATAAAAACGAAGGCAAACGAGTGAGTGAGTGAGAGAGAGAGAGAGAGAGAGTAGAAAGAGTATGGTTGCGCAACTTTTCAGCGGAATATGACAAAGACGGCGCCGTGTATATGCATGACGTAAACTATTGACATCATCACTACTAACAATTGAAGAAGGGTGAATTCGAGGTTGACTTAGTAGTAATGTTAACTAACATGACTAATAAAAGGCAGTTCGGTACATAAATATATGTGCATATGATTGAAATCAGTTAGAAAAAAATACGATCGGACGGTAGAGACGAAGAATAACCAAGGTGAAGGAGCGATGGAAAATGGAAGTGACCCAGACTAGCACATCAGACATACACAGTCAGCAATCGATGTATTTAATAAAACAGTAATTATGACTTGTGCTATACTGTACAATCGGTCGACTTGGCTAGTCAGTCGTTCACATTTATTCGTTCGTTTTGTGTGTTCACTCATTTCTTTCTTTCCTCTCGTCTCGTTACTGTGTAAGACAGCTAGACTATTACAGCACTCACATACATATCGTCTCGCCTCTGCGTATATATACATCATCGAATAGACAAACGGAAGACAATCAGATAGGCAAGAAGAGACTCAGGTAGCAAATGCTGCTGACTTTCGAATGTGCATAAATAGACATTAATGTCGGTGATGTATCCGTAAGGTGTAAAAGAAAGTACGGATAACAACTGGAAACTCTTCGGCATCGGCGCGAACAATACAAAGTTGAATTGTAGAGAAAGAAGGTGATTGATTATGATTCTTCGAGAAGGTACATGATGCATACTCAACGAACTACTTTGATAGGAGATGATCTGTAAAACGAAATGGATCTATCTAGTAAGGTTGAAGTCGTGAATCGGATAATTCCAATAAAAAAGCGATTGCGCCAGATGAAAACATCTGAGAAAATACGATTGCGTGGTCTTTGTCGTCTAGTGATTGACCATCAAATAACAACAACTGACCATTTTCTTTCTGTATGTATTTCTTTCTCTCTCTCTCCCGCTCTTTCTTTCTCTTTCTTTTCCATTAGATACTATTCTTTCTCTTCTTCTTGCGTATCGCTGAACACAAAAAAAAAACATAAAAAATAGAGAAGAAGAAGGAGAGAACGAGAAAGCGGTCGTCATCGTTCAAGGCCAGCTGATGGACCCTATCTACGTATGCATCCATACATATATTCAGAGTAAAAAAGAAGAAGAATAGAAAAGAATTGGTTGTCGAATTCTTGTTCTTCTTCACGCTAATGTGAGGCGTCGACAGAGAACGACGTAATCTTGTCTAGGCATACAACACGAGACCACTTGACCAACTGAACCTTTTTCTTTCTTTCTTTCTCTCGTTCGTTCGAACTAGCTTGCTAGACGAACACATAATCGCTAATTCAATTTGCTGCAGTCGCTGGCGCGGTCAGAGAGACGCGTCATCATCGTCTCCGGTTCTTTTTCTCCTTCTCTCACATACATTCATCGTCCATGGACATTGACCATCTGCCAGAGCACGTAACTCATCGTCTTCAAGTAAAGCACGAGAGATGCATCGAGTAAAAGAGAAAAATTGTTCTTTGTCTTACTCTTACGTCGTCGTATTTGACCGGACCTTGCCCCTTCCGTTTATGCATGTCTAACTGTCTGTCTGACTGACTCAAGCATATATGAGAGCGGTCACGATTTGATATCATGTTCTCATAAGTGTCTGTCTTTGTTATGAACGGAGTGATTTGTTCACACGATGACGCTGTCGCGTCCTGTAATGTAACCTTTTATCATGTTTGTGTACACATATATCACGAACTTGCTTTACGTGAACACTTTTTTTGAGACAGACAGACAGAAAGAGATTATGTTCATCGATCGGTTAAATGTTATCACATACATGACGTGTGCAAGACTTCTAACATATGCTTTCTTCGTTTTTTCTCTCTCTCTCTCATCAAGTTAACAATACACAGATTGATGCAGACAGACCAACGTATAGACAGAGAGAAAAGTGACCACTATGTTGATTGATCATTTGGATTGTGCTCTTCACAATAGTACAAGACAACGGATAATCTTGATTACGCCACGATGATGTTGATGATGATGAGATAATCTAATACGATAGATCTCGTTAAAACATGTCTGGATGCATATATACATATATATATATATATGTCAAATCATCGAAATGATAAGAATTCAATCAGAACAAGCAAAAGCGATGAAAAATGAAAGAACAGCACTCAAGACATTTCTTTTTTTGTTACTGAAAAAAGTCATCCGACGTAACTGTATCGAAAGCAAACTGTAAATCCACATGAGAGAAAATACTATTATGAAATCATGCTAAGCCAATCCGCTGATACATTCTTTTCCATCTTTCAATAAACAAAAGTTATACGACTGGAAAGAGTTTCCAAGTACAACTCAATCGTAGGACGTAAACATATATGATGTCGCACATGCCACTGACTAGACACTGATTAATAACTGTCTGTCGATGAGAAATGTATATTAGTAGGATCTTCTCTTCTCAAGTGAGTAACACTAGACAGACAAATAAAAAGAGAGGACCAAAAGTATAAAAAGTAGTAATGACAATGATAATGGCTATTATTTTTTTAATCTCTTCTTACTCAATAGCTTTCGATGTACTGATGTCTCAAGAGAGTGAAACATTAGCATATTGAAATTGCGATGAAAATTTGTAAACGTCATCGCAAAGTGGAATGTAAACGATCTTTTTGCAAGAAGGAATATTGTTGTTGTCTCTTCCTTCTATCAAATTAATGATTCACCTTCATCTGTGACATCACCACGTGTCTATTGCTTTGCGACTGTTATCTTATCAGATACGGTTCGGTAATTACCGAACACTTGCAACGCGCAATGGTTGCTTCAGTATACGAAATTAATTTCCTTCGTCAGCAGTTATTTTTGATCATTTCTTTGGCTTTTTTTTTAAAACATGGATCGAATTCGTTGGAGTGAAAAAGTCATTCCATTTCAAAATCTTGTAGACAATCCAAATATTCACAAACCTGTTCTCGGTAAATTTCTATTTTCAATTTTGAAATTTCAGTCTTTTCCATCTGTCTATTAAGTACAAGCGGGAAGTAAAGCGATTGTAGTCGGTGAGAAAATCAATGGCGAATTCATTCTTGCTTCACCCTGTAAAGTATCCGGTGATCGTTTCGACGTGATGGGACAAGAAATTGTACTTTCAAGCAAACATGCAGGTTTGGCGGGAAGACAGTACGAAAACGAAATGATTGATTTGACAGGTTTCAGGTGTATGGAGAGTGATATCAAAAGCAACATCCAGAAAAGAAGGTCATATCCATCGTTTAACAACAGCAGACCTTGAAAGAATCCATGAACAAGATGTTGTTAATGAACGTCTTACACCTCGTTCGTATATCTGCGTGCGAGATATCGAAGCATTCGAATTAGTTGTTCGAAGTGATGGTAGGAGGACTTAGCCGGTAGATAGTTTATAAGTGTGTTGAATAGATCCTGCTATTTATAATGGCAATCGTATCGAACGACGGATGAAACAGATCGAAGAGAATACGGAATTTGAAATTGAAGAAACAGGAGAAGTTGAATATACACCTTCGGAAGGTGAACGAACGTCTCAGGATTATATCTATGCACCAAAAAGAAAACAACCGACCTTACTACAATTGATTCTTCCAGGAGTTATGGAAGAGGAGGAGTTAATACGAAATCGCGTTGTTCGAGCACTCTACTGTACAACAAAAGGTAGTACACGAAAGCGTCATTTTCTTCTCGAAGTCAATGAACAACCGTGTGAAATCCGTCCGATTGCTTCTGAAGGTTCAACCGAATTGCGTTATCTTCATTCGACACAAAATCTCTACGATTATATGTCAACTTATGGCAATGATACTATTCTCTATGTAAAGCTACTTCGAGGTACAACGATTGAATCTATTTATCAAACGAGACAGTTTCGTTCGAGTTTTTTCTTTCAGGTGATCCGCCTATCAAAGCAATTGAATTCGATGGGTATTTGGTTTTGAAAAACACATTAAATGGTGATAAGGTTCCTATATGCCGTGTAGATGATCTTGAAGTGACATTAATTAGTCCCGATTTTCCATTGAGAGTTCGACTACCAGGTCGCAGTGAACATTCTTGGCATTCACTGTCTGAAGTTCGCGCTGCCGAAGTCCAATGTATGCAATTAGCACTTGCTCTACTCGCCCGTCATGAATCCGAAATGTATGTTTCAATTGATGCTGAAAAAAAGTCTACTAATCGTTCACACTCGACGTATAATCAAGAACAACGTTCACACCGATCTCGGCAAGCGGATGAAATTCGAAGAAAGCATGTTGAAGAGTGTGAAAAAGTCTTTGGAGTGAATTCCAATCAATCCAGCACGAAGTCTCGATCGACGACTGATAGTAAACCGCATTCGTCATCATTAGGTACTACTCAAATGAAAAATCTAGAGCTTGCAAGTAGATCATCTCATCAACATCGAGAGTCTTCTAATCGCGCAACTAGACACTCGTCTCATCCCGCCTCGGACAGATTGTATCGGACGTTCGAAAATAGTGCTAATGATGACGAAAATGCTGGCTATAATGAGACATATGATCATTCACAACAGCCAACTGTTAGAAATTCTTCAAACAGTTCCAGACCAAAAATAAATAGAAATTAAAATAAAAAGTGACAGAAAAAAAACATAATAAACGTCATTGAATCAATTCCGTTTTTTTTTCTTTCTACTATTTTAACGACATACATACGTCAGTCGATTGTTATTTGAACACAATAGCACGTGTTACGAGTAGTATGCAAAGCTATTTGGCAAAGGAAGAAAAATGTTTGTGCAAACATTCTGTTGTATGAGAAGTATGTCTCTCACGGAAGAAGTGCTGGAAAAAATAATACTGGATTTAATATTTGTGTTCGTGAAATACCGAGGAAGTTCAAATCGTCTTCCATTTAAATTCTTCACAGGATATCTAGTTAACAAATCGCTCCGTGCAACTCGCAGTAGTTTTCCATCAACATAAAAACAGTTTTTTTTTTCAGTCAATTTGTGACATTTTTTCTTTCTTCTCTCGCTTTTTTTTGCTTTATAGTCGACATCGTAGATAAGAATCCTAAGTGCTTTGTGATGAATTGATACTCGCGTCATTTTCGTTAAAAGTCATTTGAACTTGCACAATCATGTCCTATTCTGCTGTTGCAAAAGATCCGTGTCGGTAAGCGAATGTATTTCATGATTGCATGGATTTACATACGAAAGGTTCACCTTTCAGTATCGAATCAGATAGTGAAGATGAAAAAAAAGGTCAAATACGCACACCAATTACAACAAGGCGAACAATACCGAAGGTAGATGCAAGTTCATTCTTGGAGAAAATCTGTCAATCCAGTTTTTTAGACTGTGACCAGCTTATCTCGTCCGAAAACACCCGATTGGGATGTTGCATCTAACAGACCACAGACTAACAGTATGATAAACAAATTTTTCTTCGCTTTCACAGATAATCCGTCGCATATGATGGTATTTAGGAACACAATCATCTATTCAAACACTAACATCATCGAATAGAAATGAACGTGGTGAATTAGCAAGCCAGATATCATCATCTTCGTCGTCATCGTCATCAACAAGATTGAACAATGCCTATGAACCAATTGTACCAGCAACGATGACCCCAGAACCTTCATCCGTATACATGTCTTCGGTTTTGATTGATTCAATTTTCACTTTGCGCTTTTCCTAGACATCATCTGCAACAGCAAACACATCAAACTTCGATCCTATTGCATTACTTCAGAATAATTTAACGACATTTATCAACACAGTTATCCCGCAAGATTATTCCTCGTTTGTACAATGTACTCTTCGACGTGATAAAGATGGTCTTCAAGGCGGTTTGTTTCCAACATTTTATCTACATGCTGAACGTCCTGTTGATGGTAAAAAGGTACGGAGTGGTCTACCAAGATCGAACAATTTACCTTTGTCTGTACTTTTCTAGTGCTTTCTATTAGCTGCTCGAAAAATAGCGAAAGTCAAGCGACAATCAGAGTATCTCATTACAACAAACGTCGCTACTTTATCAGAGAAGTCGGCTGGAGAAGATTATGTGGGGAAATTGCGAGGAAACAACGTCACTGGAACTGAATATACATTGTACGATCATGGTTTAAGTCCAAATAAATTACCGAATGGTAAAATTTCGAATACCCGTGAAGGTCTACGACGCGAATTATTAGCAATTGTCTATGTAAGTATTGATACTATTTTAATTGATATAGATAAGATTTCTGGCAGGATGTCAAACTTTCTAAGTTGAAACTAATGTGACTCAGAGACATGATATTGACAGAGGAAGCACGACCTGTTGCTGGGGATAAGATGTATCTGTCGTCGCAGAACGAAACGATCGCACTGGAAGTTTGTGTTGAATTTCAATAGCTTAAATGAATCACGGAGTTAGAAGAGACTGAAAAATCATACCTTCCTGCCTATGTGAGTAATATTCCGTCGTTAAAATCTGTTTATTTTAGAATACGAACATTCTGGGTTTTAAAGGTCCAAGACAGATGAACATTATGATTCCAAAGCTTGGCCATGATATTCAACCGGCTAAGGTAAGTACTAGGAGATTGCATGCTTCTTTCATTTCTCTCCAAATTCAATTGTTTTAAGAATGAACCTACTATTCTCGAACAATGGCGAGACCGACGGTTCAGCTATTTAATGCAGCTGAGAAATAAAACACCATCATATAATGAAGGTAAAACGGAATATTATCCAATGGTGATATAAGTATTCATTGGGTTTAGATACGAAAAATTATGTTCTGAAATTTACTGGAAATCGCGTTGCTCAACCATCAGTGAAAAACTTTCAAATTGTACTCGAAAATGATAATCGTATGTATCGACTGATTGACACGATGTAAAGATTTCTTCGTTGTGTTTTAGATGAAGAAGAAGCCGTGATGCAATTTGGTCGAGTCAACGATGATATCTTTACCTGTGATTTTCGATATCCACTCACGGCAGTTCAAGCCTTTGGAATAGCACTCAGCTCGTTCGACAGTCGACTAGCAAGAGAATAACTTCATTGAAGGACACTGCGTATAAGAAATTTTACTGATCATCTATTGTACACGTGCCTATTTTCTTGTTGGATATGATTAAGATGAATAAAACGTTTCATACCATTTACGTTGATAAGTGACTGACAAAATCTGTCATTGTTGAACGGTGACAAGAACGATGTTCAAAGTTCAATCAATACATCGTTTGTCTTTTTGCATTGCACACGGCTCCCTCTTTCGTGAACATCGCTCATTTTCGCCAATGAGATAGAAGAAAGAAAGTCTATTATTTATTCTATACAAACACAGATGAATGTTTCGCTCTTCTCTCGACTTGTCCGGCCGTTTTGTTTATTGTTTAAATCGTATCATTGTTTGAATTAGTATTCGTCTCTGCAGATATTTTCATTGCATCATTGTGCATCTCTCCCTATTTCTCTCTCTCGCATTGATACGTATCAAGACATTTATCATATTGAACTCTATAATTAACTCATCATTCATCGTTAGACTATGAAAATTTCGGTAGACGACAACAAAAAAAAAAAGAAATTAAAATCGCTCGTTTTCTCTTTGTCACATGCTCGTTGATTTGAACTGTAAGTTTCACCTTTCTATAGCACATATTCTAGATGGCCGCTGTAAATGTTTATCACACAAGTGTCACAACAGACAATCTTAGTCGAAATGATATTTTACAATGGATAAACACAGCATTAGAAGCAAACTTTACCAAAGTTGAAGATCTCTGTTCCGGTAGGAGTTTCAATGTTTGTCCAAAACGTAACCTTCAATGGTCACTTCTCTACATAGGTTCGGCTTATTGCCAATTCATGGAAATGATGTTTCCAGGTAGACGACTTCGTAGCATCTTCAGTTCGTACTAACCTAACCCTAACTCTTCAACGTCTCTAGGAGCTATAGGTTCACGATCAAAACGGGTGAAATGGTGCACTAAACTCGAGCATGAATATATCAATAATTTCAAAGTTCTTCAAGAATATTTCAAAGCATTAGCTGTAGATAAGGTAGTATTTACTAAAAACATATAATCAATCTCTTATTGGTGACGGACATTGTACTGAAATCAGCGAACGTAGGAGAGATCAACGTTCAATCGACTCTTGTTCTTGCTTCTAGGAACCATTCCGATGAAACGAGTGAAGTTTAATGCGAAACTAGAACATGAAAATATACAAAATTTTAAGATTTTACAAAATGCTTTCCGAGCCGTGCAAGTTGACAAGGTGTGCGAACAAGTTTCATTAAGAGATTATTTATATGTTTTTAGATTTCGTTGCTTGTTAATCGATCTTATCGCTATACTTATATTTTTTCATAGATCGTGCCTGTTGAGAAATTAGTCAAAGGAAAATTTCAGGATAATTTTGAATTTGTTCAATGGTTCAAGAAATTTTTCGATGCCAACTACACAGCCGCACATGATTATGATCCTGTTGCTGCTCGTGATGGGCAGTAAGACAATCGGAAATGTTTATTTTCATTCGAAACGCAATCATCTTTCTTTTGCAGACCTTTAGGCAGCGGAGGTGGTAAAGGAACAACTGCCAGTTCCGGCATTCGTGCACCACCTGCCTCTCGACCGGCACCAGTGGTACGAGCTGCACCGGCGCCAACAAGAGCGCCCATAGCTGCTAGTAAATTCGATCTCCATGTATTTCGCTCAGTTCACATCTATTTTTAGCCAAACCCATGCAACAACATCAACCAAAAATTTCGCCATCAGTTAATCGTCCTGGTGGCGGTAGTAGTGGCCACCATATTGATTCTCATCATGGATCGCATAGTCATGACAATCTTCGTCTACAACAAGAAGTATGTCGATAGAGTTGATTGAATACTTCTGTATCGATGTATGTTTTTGATTAGATTGATAATTTACAAGAAATTATTCAACAACATGCAGCACAAATAGCTGGCTTGGAAAAAGAACGGGATTTTTATTATCAAAAATTACGTGATGTGGAAGTTATTTGTCAAGAGCCTGAATGCGATTCACTGCCACAAACGCAAAGAATTCTAGAAATACTCTATGCGACAGAAGTAAGAGAATAATTACATCGAAGCTGTCCTCATCGACTGAAATCTATCAAAATCTCGTTTCTTTTCTCTTGTAAAGGAAGGATTTCATATACCTGATGAATACGATCAAGTCGACGATCCTTAAGGAATGAGTTGTGTTTATGTTCGAACCTCCCCGTCCCCTTGTCTCTCTGTATATACGATCTAGATGAACAATTCATTAATTGGAAACTTTCTTTTTTTTTAGGAGGGTTTTGCCCAACCTGATCAAGAGAACGGTAATGGTGAAGCCGAAGATGTTAATGGTATCACTGTCGGCAGTAATGGTAATGGTTCGGCTCTTGTCGGGGGCGAAGAAGATACTTACTAAAAGAAAAATAGCAAAACTTTCGAATACTTCTTTTTCTTCTGTCTTTTGCTTCTTGATGGTCAACGCTTATACAATACATTCTTATCTGGTGTCATGACACTCAGTTTCTTTCTCTTTCTCTTTTTTTTCCCATGAATAAATACTTGTAATATCTTTATGAGATTCTTTGTATCTTCATGTATGTGTGTATGTATTCAACTCCAAAAACCAAAGAACATGTTTATTAAATTTCAGTTGCTCTTAAAGATTCCTTTGATCATGTGTTCGAAAATGTGACTGCTAATCGTTGTTGTCAGAGAACTAATTAGTTGAATACGTCTGCTGTCTACTATTGATATCAGTCAATGGCCTACTCATTTGCAACTTCGACAATTGCTTCTAATGATGATCTGAACGCATCTTTTCATCAGTGACAATCAAGACTCTTCTATTCTTGATTTCAATTGGTATTGACATTCTAATTGCTTTTTATATGTATCGAACAAGTGGTGAAGTACATGTCAAGATGTTCGACACTATTATCACAATAAACAAAGTGTTAGTTTCTTATCGAAAGAATAAAAACTTTTATTTCATAAGACAAAATGATCCATATGTCATTAAATAACAACAAAAAAAAAGAAAAATGAAGAAAACGGTTTTTTTTACAATTGCTCATGAATATGACGCTGTGAGATTCTTGGTATGGTATATCGAACGGGTCGATAATTGAATCGTCTTGAACTTCCTTGTTCAGTTGAACATGTCGCGGATCGCATACCGCTCCATTTCCAAGCAAATCCGAAACGACTGCTCAAACTTGTCCGATCACTCCAACATGCACTACTCTTTCGACTATGTGTCACGGACAGATTATCATCTATAAATGGGATAGGTTCATCATCGTGTAGATGATGTTTTATCGCTGCTTCGATAGCACTATTAAAATAGGATGTACGAGATGATGAATAGAGATAATTAGATGGTTGAGGTAAATTAGCTGTAAGCGTAGAATTTGATGTTTGTGATATTTCGGTCTCATTACCGTACGACGATGAATTTGTTTCATATTCCTCTTGAGCTAGTCGAATGGGTGACGAAACGAATAATCTAGAAGAAAGAGAGAGAGAGAGCGAACGATCAATTTCTAGGTTGTTTGTTGCATCTGTACTGTGTTTCATCTGGTCGTGGTTGTGATGTCGGTTTATCTATTTGAATCGTTTCTTCTATTGTATTCGTTTTAACCGTTCGTTTCGAGAGAATTGTAATCAACATAAGAATCACAACAACAAGGACAAGCAAAGCAAGTAAACAAACACCATATAACCATATTGGATCTAATGATGTTTGTTCAAAAATTGTCGACGGAAGATTAATCTATAACGGAGGAAAAAACGAAAGAAATCAATGATGAATCTTTCTTCGCTGTCATATATATTCGATCATACATGATGTTTAATATCTTGATAGAGTTGTTGACGATGACGTTTAAGTGCAAGTAGAAATTGATCATTAGTTAAAGCTATGTCTTGACGATAGGGATCTTTGATAAATACAGCGACATACAAGCGCTGATCATCTAACTGTTCTTCATAACTTTGAATAATGACATGGTCAGCTCTAAAAACAACACAACTGAATGTAGACGCGAATATGACATCAATGTTATTCTTTACCTGACAGCATCGGCATCATGACTTAGACAGTTCTGCCGATAGATTGTACAAAACGTTCGTACAATTTTAGCAATACTCTGCCGCAGCGTGCGATAGATATTTTGTTCGAAATTTTCAGTCGTTGTATTTTCGACAATTAATGTCACACTGCCACGGACAGCATATGGCCATAAGTGATGATGTATATGTGTGCTGTTCATTGATGGTGTTAGACAGACTATAAAAACCAGTTGATGCAAATATGATAAAAATTCCAGTTGACCGACTCTTTCTACGTTTTCTTTTATTCTCTTACAATAAAATGAAAAGGCAATGACCGTCGAATAGTAACAATAAAAAAATCAGTTCAATAGACAAAGTATGATTGTCCTTTATATAGAGGTGTGTGCGCGCACGAGTAAAAGATACTAACGGCTATTATTCCATGAGAAAAGTGGGTATGAATGATCCTAATGACTAGTTACATCATCTGAATTTTTCTTTCAACTCATTGTAGGTAAATACTTCATTTGTTTGAAAAGAAAGCAGTACTCATATACGGTTCATTGCGCGTTTGACTGGTTTTTTATTAATGCACACCTTTACGTATCCTATTGTTCTTATTCGATACCAAACATCGATCTAGAAAAGAAGAACACAAAGAAAATTAATTAAAAAGCATTCAACTTCATTTTTTTTTGTGTTTCTTACTTTGGACTATTGAAATTTCATATACCAACAGCAGGAAGAAAATGATTTATATCGTTGCCTATTGTGTGACTGACCGCAATTGTAATTCTGTATTGACCCTTGTACTTTTAATCAAGAGACATCAAATTGTCAACATGTATATGTGTGCTTCTATTGCTGTTGCTATTGATAAATTCAATAATGAGAAAAAAAGAACTGCTTACTATTATTGTCTGAAAAAAAATGAACAGGAGAGAAACTAGGAGTAACAATGCCTGAAAAATGTGCATAGACATACACATACAGTGTGTGTGTGTGTGCTGAATGTTCATTAGTCGAGAACATATGAATTAACTACATTAGACATCCATACTTTTTTTCTTTTTCTTCTTGTTCTTCTTCGTTCTCAAATGTCTCGACACATCGATGTAGACACAAGTATATAATTATCGTTGTTACTATTCTTGTACAAGTAATGAGAACAAGGAGAAGAAGAAAAGACATGAAAATAACGACACGTTCCTTTTCAATTAATGTAACAAGAGCAGAGTGAAGTAGCTGATGATGGATGTGTACACGAATGAGAGAAAACGAAAGCTCTTTCTTCTATTCTAATACCTGTAATCATGATGTATTGTGTTAACACACGAAATGTCGCCATTAGTGCAACGTGCTCAAACATAAACAAAAATCTAAAGAGTGCCGCTTGTATGTATATTTAAATGTCTACTTACTTACTTTTCTTTTTTTCAATAACACAAAGCGAATAGGAAATCAAATACATCAAGCAATTGTACACCCGAAAGCCTTTCACAAATAAGAATTATGAATAAACCTGTCGCAAAATTGCGCTCGGCTCGTTCAACAGTTGCTGAAAATATCTCACCACAAGAAGTAAGACACGATCCGAAGTGACACACGTTTTTCTTGTCTATTCTCGCTTCAGAATATTCAACAAGTGCTCACATGCCGACCGCTATCCTACCGGCGACCAATGCCGACCACGCCGCTATTAAAACAAGCGCAAATGATAGAGAATGCAGTTGATGATGAACTTCTCGCTCATTCGATTCTCGTTGATAATGCTGCACGGCGACGCGGCTTCCTTCCATACTATTATCGAACAGCAAACACATTCGAAGTTATCCGTCGTCAACGTACACATTATAAACCGTCAACAAAGTCTTCACCAACCTTTCTTCCATTGTTTAAACGTTCGCCAACACGTTTAAGTACGAATGAAAATTCAACAAATGTAACAACAACTAAACTGACTGAATTAAATCTAATCATGCATGACAAATCCATGAGTAAAAATTCGAATTCATTATCATTGAATGAGAAGCAAGATGCCGCTTATCTTGACAAAGAATTCATCAGCGAAATTCCGAATACATTAGAGTTAGTTCTGCAACATTCGACCAGAAAATCAATTATGGAAAGAAATCTATTCGAAACGTTGAAACGACAACGATTGGAACATATGCGTTATCGTACTTTACCAGTGAGCCGTGCTTCCTATACTTAAACAAAACAAACACGAGTTACTTTTTTTTTTGCTTACTTACATTTATTTTTCACGTTTTACAATGAAAATCACTTCGAACACCTCGTTTTCTTCTCTGTTCAACTTGAAATAAATATTTAATACCTCTAAATGTTTTGCATCATATTTAACAGAGACTAACATAACTATGAACTGAAAAATGTACTTGAATTCTGTTTCGTTTGAATACAATGAGATTTGTCCGATGTGCGATACTGCTGAAGGAGAAAGAACAAGTCAATTTCGATTGAATAGAAAACAGAATGCTTGATCAAACTGAATCACACAAGTTGATTCAGAAGAATTTTTCTTAGAGCTTCATTATTGTTATTATTCGAGTTATTTTCATGTTCTATATGGCAACCACATGGTTACCGACATGTTATTCCAAACTATTACATTGATTTCAATTAAGTTTCTCTTGGATCTGATAGGCAGATACTGTTTTCAAGCACGCGCACTAATTTCCCCTACTTTATGTTATCATTGAGGGAGAAAGTCATGTTTGTTTTTGAAGCTTGACGATATCGAAGTATGTTTGGTTAATCAGAATGTAACCGAAGTCAAAATTCAGTACAAACTAGTGTTTTCTTTGTTCTAATGATGAAAACTGTTCTCTCCTACAGTTCTTTAGTCATTTTTCTGGCAATTTGATTTTGTTGTTACGTTGTGACTTCTTTTCCGACATGTCTTCTTAGTATTTCTAGGGAATGAGAGGAGAAAAGAAGAAAGAAAAGAGAACTCAAATTTGCTTTTTTGTTTAATAAACAACACTCATACGTTCGATTGAGTGATTGTATAAGAGGTAGTTTCAACATCTATAACACACTTCAGGAGAATATATTCTATTGAAAACATCGATGTAAGTCGACACCATGAACTAATTGATTTGTGAATAAATGTAGTGAGGTATATGAGCGAATTTTTAGAATATCAATGCCAAGCTCACAGAAGTTCAAATGCAATCAATGTGGAATGAAATTTCCTTCGGATGATAATTTATATCGACATAAGAAACAGTTCTGTATTGGGGTGAAAGATTCCGGCATAGGACGACTTCGAATCGAGTCAGACAATGATGAAGCCGATCAGAGTGACAAATCTCGAAATGATAAACACACGAAACGATCAACGAAGAAACGCAGATCGTCTATCGAACGGGTAAGTTGATCGTTTTCTTGAAAGATAGAGATGTATCTCGTTCGTTTTTTCCATTGAAGAAACGAGCCGAAGTCGATGAGTGGAAACGACGACGTGCATTGGTGCAACGCGCCGAAGATATGGAATATCGTATTCTCAATGATCACTACAAAACTGAAAAGCTCACCGATTCCCTTCGAAAACAAGATCATATTTACAATGAAGTCATTCGCGAAGTAAGAGATATTCAATTACGTCGAAGTCGAATTACTTCTCCGATTACATCGATTGCAAGGAATTTTCTCTGATGACAAATACAGCAAAATCGATCGGATGTTTTTCTTTACTTTGAGATATACGATCTTTGCTATTTGAATATTATTTTTTGAAGTACGAACGAATACAAAAGGAAGAACGAGATGTTTTACGACATATGTATACTTTACAAAGTCAATCTCGAGGATTGAAGAATTCGGATAGAAAAACCAAATATTCGTACGAATCAACTGTGAATGATCAATTCGAAGAATTACAACGAAGAAACCGCCGGTTAGAACACGAACGTCGGCGTAAATATTTGTTTTCAATTCTTCTACATGAAGAAAGCTCTTCATTTCTTAGATATTCAAAAGAAACTCGAAGAATTAATTACTCTTCATTATCAGCCAGCACTCATGGCGTCTTATGATCCATACCGACTTCTTCGTGAGATGAAGGACCAACAAAACCTGAATGAGAAGGCATTAGAATATTTGCGAGGACGGTATTTCTATTCACGAGAGTCTGTAGTGAAACCTTTGGAAAACAAATTATGTTTGTTTTGTTTCTTTTCAATAGAACATTGCCAAGTGGGAGTGAATATCTGTCATTGCCATATATTTCGAATCGTTCACGACATCGAGATGGCGAAGATGTCAGGTAAGAATGAAAGCAATTGTAATGATGACAATAGTACGACAAAACAATAGAGACGAACGTATAAGTGTCAATGATGAAAAGAGCATTGCCGGAGCACGGCTAGTTGTTTGTCTGTGTGACATCGAACTGATTGTAAATAAACATGTGTTTGTAGGAGTCTTCGTCAAGATTATATGTATACAGGTGGTCACGATGCACGAACGATTGCTCGTTATAGCGATTTGGAATATCGAGTAAGATCTCGTGAAAATTCGCCCTGGACGAAAGAATATCCTGAACCACTACGACAAGCTCGATGTTTGTATTTTCGGATTGGAAATCAGATAGATACTGGTCTCTTTTCTCTGTAGATCAAACTGACCCACGAATCGATGTGGAAATTGAACAAATACGATCAGCTACGGAAGAAAATTCACGACTCAGGAATGAACTTCATGAAATGTACAAAAAATTCCAAGCGCTCGATTCCCGTGAGTTTTCATTTCCACTGTGTACAGATATTGACTGGGAAGACTAACATGATTCTAGGTACGAAACAGCTAGAAGTATCATTAACAGCACGTGGACCATCGAGTTACATTGAACCACCAGGTCCTTATCAACTACCGACAGCCTACTATCCTCAAACACAAAGAGCACCCTATTCCAATCATAACGATCATGTCTACCGACAACAATATCTGCCCCAAACCGAACCTTTTGCCTACTCACAACCGTCTCGAATAAATCAGAATGGCCAATATGACCAATATCAAACACGTAATCAAGCAACAGCAGCAGCAACAACCGTCTTACCATACGTTGATAAGAATGCTGTAGCTCGTACCAGTCCTCCCATGAGCTTCGTCGATTCAAACGTATATCAAATACGTGATGCATATGTATCAAAACCCTATGAACCAACCAGTGGTTTCGTCATATTTTTTGATTTTATATGCGATGTTCCAACAGATGTTGAGCAAAGTCGTCTGATCACATGTCTTCATCATCCTAAATCAGGATATGGTCCACCATCTATCTTAGAACCGGTCAAAACTGAACAATATGTGGATCCAAGAACGAATGATCATTTGCGTGTTGCAATAATTTCAACTAAACAACCTGTAGCAAAGTATGTAAAGCAAATACGAATATCTTCCTCAATCAATAATATATTCTGTATAAAGATGTCCAGCAGAGCAAGCTTTAACAGTCGTTATCGAAGTCCAAATTTCATCGGACCGCCAAGCAGCGCTCGAGCAACTGAAAACGAATGCTTACGTCAAACTACCATTGTTCGATAATCAAAATCGATTAGCAAGTGGCCGATGGAAAGTTCCATTGAAATCACATCCACTTGACCCAACTGAAAGTCTCGCTATCATTAGTACACGCCCATCGGTAAGTGTGGAGGGAGAAACTGTGTGGTGTAATTCGTCAGCAATGATTCTCACTCTAGTACGAACGTGCGGAATTATACTATCGATTGGTCAATTCGCTAGATGGAGATCAACAAGCATCTGTTCCGCATTCACCAAGCGATCGAGGTCAATATCAATATCCTATACAAGTAAGTTAATGATCTTTTGTTTTCATTAAGAAATGATATTTGAATTATTTTAGTATCGAATATGATAATCCTCACTGGTAGAACAAGTTCAATCCATCGAACTTATGACTATAACGAACTCTTTTTCCTCTATGTCGACAAGTCATTTTCGATTTGTTCATAGACTATTATATTTGGGATTGTTTTGTTTTTAAATGATGATAATGCAAATGAACAGGCAGAGCAAGCAAAAAGAAAGAAAGAAAGAAAGAAAGAAAAAAGAATGAACAAAGAATAGCAATAGAATTAATGATTGAAATTTGACGATCGCAGAAAAAGTAATACGAAAAAATCATTCCAGTAGATAAAAAAAAGTTTCCATTGAACAGATGTGATGTGATCGTCGAATTTTTTTTTCAATCGTTCATACTCTATAGAACACGCACAAAACACAAAGACAGGAACCCAGAAAGAAGAATACATGCACACACACGAAAAACGAAGTTTAATGTCTATCTGCTAGTTACTCGTCGACATGTTGTTGACCTAGAATAGAAAAGCAAAGGCAAAGATAAATATATCAATTGTCAAATAGTGGAAATGTGCGTTTAAGAACGAGTAAAGCACAACGCGAATCACACTTCGAAACAAAAGCGAATAAGGACAACATCGACTAAGAAGAGGGGAAAAGACAAAGTGGTCAGTTACCACTCTGTAAAGTAGTGGATGTTGCCAGTACTGAATGGTAATCATTGGGTATAGATGTAGTAGAAGAAGAAGCAGAAGAAGAAGAAGGTATATGACTAGCTCCCAATGAGCCGGGATACGAAGGATATTTTTTCTTAGTACACTGTCCAACGAATTCGGTTGTGGAAAATGACGGCGTGGAAAATTGCTTTTTTGATTGTGTATTTACAATGGAAGTAAGCTTTGTTTGCATTTGTTGTTGATATATCACAGAAGAAGACGAAGATGCTGACGACGAAAATGATGGATGAATGGAAAGAAATTGATTAGTATTGAGATTAGATTGATGGGATGATGGTTCGAAATGTTCTTCATCGTCGAGAGAAGTTTTATTGGATTTAAATATAACAGTTGTCACATCCGATTGTGAGGATACTGGCTCACTTGATATGGATTTCGATAGTTTATCACTGTTGATTGATTCAACCATATCGTCCAAAAGATTTTTCGCTTCGACATCGACAGATTTTCGGTGAGTTTTGGAAGCTCTGTCATCACGATCGGTTTCGCTTCCAGCATCGTAATCATAGTTTGCCGAAGGTTTTTTCGCTACCGATGAGTAAACATTTATCCGCAGATAATCTTTTTGTGGACTAGCTAATTTCAATTCTGTTTGCAAGGATTCTAGATTTGTCCGAAGGATTCCTTCTTGCAGAGTCTTTAACAAGGACTTTTCAGTAGAATCTTTTGGAGGAGAATCAAGACTTTCCCGGCGCTTCGAATTATCATTCGAGTCAAATTTCAGTGTCAGTGATTCGTGAGCGTTGGTCTGATCGGTTGAACGTTTTCGTCGTGAAATTGGTCGTTCACCACCTCCGCCACTACTATCTTCACCTTCACCGGAGTACTTCTCGTGACGTTTGCGAACAGGACAGTCTTCATCCGAACTGGAATTTTGCATTTGATCATAATCGTGAAGTGACGAAGAGACAGTATGGAAATAGACATCGGTGTCCGATTGAGAATTACGACGAATGATTGGCGGAACTAATGAAACAGGACTTTGAACAATGTCAAAATGTTTCGTGTCAGTTTGGGCACGTCGTAGAACTTTCGAAAATGGAGATCGAGGCGAGATTTTCGGTGGCGGTGGCGGTGGTGGTAGCGGGTCTGGTATATATTCTTCGACTTCTTCTTCATCGATTCCAACTAGCTTTTCAACTTCACCATCGGACGAACTACTACTATTATTACTGATTGATAGACGATCACTGATATTTTCGACGGAAGAGTTATCGTGTTCATCATTCAATTCCGAAACAGCGTCGTTCAAAACTTGATGTACGAGATTATTTGCAACGGTATAAAATTGTTCGTCGCTAATATTATTCTGTTGTCCAGGTGTGCGGAAGGCTAATGGACGTTGACAACTGCTAGTTGGTTCGATAGCATCGGAAAACGTGGATGTTGGAAGTGGATGGCATTCGGACTGTTCTGGGCTTGATTCTTTTTCCAGTACATCATCAAACGGTGTTGAAAGACGTTGTTGTGAAAACTCCATCGAATTTTCTTTTGATAACGCCGTTAAAAATTCGACAGATGCATCGTTACTTGTCGTAGTTAAACTATGACGTTTCGAATCATCACTCGTCAAAGCAGACTCCGATAATGTTCGATGCTGTATTTGTGAGCTTGTTAGTAATGATCTTTGATCATGTCTACCAACATTTCCAATGTTATACAGTTCAGGACTACGAACAAGCTTGCTCTTCTCTTCGTCGTGTAAGTCATGAGCTGACTGAAAGCGTTGTTGATCTAATGCGTTAGTAGTAGAATCACTTGTTCGTTGTTTCCCAAGATTTCCCATTGCTTCTTGAACGATTTCTACCGGCTTGTTGACAAGCAATTTCATTCGATCAAGAAAACCAATATTTGCTGTATCTTGATCATTATCGGATAGTACTAGTTCATCTTTATCGATTAAACACAACGTCGATAGAGAATGTGGCTCGGGTGCTTGCAAAGAAGATGATGTACTGTGAAGACTGTGTTCACTGGTTGTTCGTCGAGGTGTTTCAGTTTGATTGATTTCGACTTCGGTGGAATGATAATCGAGTGAGTCGGACGATGGCTGAGTGATAGAATCTCGGCTAAGATCGATCTGTTGGTCAGATTTACTTGGACGGTGACTTTCTTCGTCAGAAGATGTTCCATCTTCATTAGTCATTGTCATATAACTTGCAGATTTGAAATCCTCATTGTCTTCGTGGCTATCCGCTGCCGATGAGGTGAATGACGGCTGATCGTACGTTTGATTATCGTAACGTGACATTCGTCGAAGATAATCAAGTTGCGCCGCTAGTTCAAATGTTTGATCGACGGAATTGTCTTCATGTGAAAGGCCAAAATCGTCCGAGATACTGGTCGCTGCCGATCGTTGACCTGACAGTCGACGTTGATCAACGATAATCGTTGGAATCGATTTAAGATAAGACTAAAAATACAACAAAAAGCTTTTTAGACACGATCATCTTCAAGGGATTGAATAGCATTCACGAATGGAGTGAACGATAATCTTCTTACCTCTCTAATCATAATATCCCGTGCTTCTTTAATAATATTATCAACCATATCCTGGACAGCTTGGTTTTCATCGAGTTGTTGCAATGCGGCTAACGAATCACGACGATACTTGATAATATCTTCTGATAAGGAATCAATATTCGTCGAAATAAATATCTCTTCATGAATACGGTTGTTTAACTGCTTGGAAACTGTTTGTAGCTCGTTCATTAATCCGCCGAGTTCATTGAAAGATTTTGATGATATAGGAGATTTGATACTTTCAAGTGACTCATCAAGTTGATCCTCTAATTTTTCTTCCATGTCTTGCAGTTCAACGACAAGATTGGTTAATTCAGTAACAGATCTTGCTGTAATAATTTGTGGAATGGCAATATGAGATGTTTTGTTTTCTGATAGACTGGAAGACGATGACGATGATGATGAAGATGACGACGACGATCGAGGACGAGAATGATGAATTTGATGTTCAAGTATTTGTAATTCTTGAACGAGATTACCGAGTTCTTGTGCTGATTTGGATGCGACAACATCCGTGACGAAGAGATAAGGTTGATCAGATATTTGTGGAATTAATTTTTCATTTTCTTCGTTCTCGTCGTCCGACGACAAATACCCATCGGAATTCGCTTCATCATTATGCTCACTGCTCGTTGATGAAAGTTCACTTGGAGTAAGTTCATTATCATATTTAATCAATGCGCTTTCTATAGCATGTTGAACGAGTTGAACAGCTGTTTTGTAATATAATTGTTCTTGTTCGTATTCAATGGCTTCCGAAATTGCGCCATTCAGGATTCTTCCTACAATTTCATTTGATGTCTGTCGAAGACGTGCTTCATATTCGGATGAATAAAATTCATTTTCATTGGGTGGATCAGTTGGCATCGAATTGGCTTCATTACTTTCATCTTCATGTTTATCTTCATCGTCTTGTTCCAAAGATGGAGGAGAGACGAAGATAAAAGCAACTTCATTTGGAGACTTTCTCACAGAGAAATCTTCCTGTGCTGGCTCGCGAACTTTCTCCACAACTGTTTCATCTTCTTCGATTATCGTCGGATGGCGTGATTTATTGAATTGATCTTCGACGAAAGTAGACGAGGGCAATTTCTCGATTTCATGTATGATTTCACAGAGAGACGATTTTGAATGTCGTCGTTCAGTTGTAATGAATGATTCCGCAAGAATCTCTTCTTCTTCGTCGTGCGTTGGTTGCTTCTCGATCTTCGTCGGTTTTCTTGACCAGGATGCAGCAAGCATAAGATCACTCATGATCTCTCGAAGGTTATCAATTGATAGAGATGGAGAGTTTGATTCAGGCGCATTCTCTGCAAAGTTTTTGATGAACAACGAACGCTGCGAATCGCCTTCGTAAAAAACTTCACTTGATACAAGTGGTTTTTCAGGAATTAAAGGTTTCTTCTTCGGTGAATGGTCGGCATCTTTATTCGGGTCCACATGATGATATAGCGAACGATTGACATCGCCTTCGTAGAAACTGGAAGCACTGATTCGAGCATCTTCGGGTATTAATCGTCGGTGATTCGGTGGAGTTGCCGGTGTCTTCTTGGGTTTGAGTGTTTTATCGCCTTCGAAGAAGACATCACTTGTAATAACTGGATTTTCCGGAATCAAACGTCTAGGTTGTGGCTTCGGAGATATTTTGTATTCGTTGGAACTGGTATCTTCGTCGATGATTTGTATCAATTCTAATTTATCTTCGAAATCACTAATTAAATCTCGTTGAGATTGTGTATCATTTGTTTTAAGTTGTTCGATAATATGTTGTAAACTGTTGAGATCATTTTCAAATAAATCAACAAAATCATATTGGTTTGGCATATGGCTCTGAGTGCATTGACTTTCTAGCTCACTTAGTAGATAGTCAACATGAAGTCGATCTTGTTTGCTGAAGTAAAGTTTGTGTAGAATGAATTTCAAATCGTTGATTTTCTTCTGTAATGTATTTAGAACTGTTGGTGTTAGAGATTTATGTCGCAATTGATCAATGATTAAATAGATTTCTTCGATTTTATTTTCGAAGTTTTCAAATTGATCGTCATGTTGAAGTAATGATGATGAACGGATGGTTTTCATTTCAGATAATTGTTCATAACGATCCAGCAGTACACTTTCATCTTCGTCGGAAATGGAACCATGACTTTGCGCTTGTTTTTCTTCGTCGGGAGCATCGGTGTCACTATCGAATTCGAAACTATCGGGTAGTTTGATAGCTGCACGTTTCATAACAGGTGAGGAAAATTTTTGCAAATGTTCATGCACTTGCGAATCAGGAATGGGTTGAGCGACCCAGAATGAGTTCACTGCTTTAACAACGATATAATGACTTTTGGGTGATTGAGCGTCGTAGTGAATTTCTAAACAATCTGGTAGCTTTTCATTGGACGGGGATGTTTGAATAGCCAACGATTGTTGAAGGAGATTTGTTCGAGATGTATCAAACGGTGATGTCGTACTATCGACTTTATGATGAGCATCAAACTGTCCTTTGAGAGATTCAAGTATTGTGCCGGTAATGGCAGTTACACCTTCGTTAACTGCCAAACGTGAACGTAGAACAGATAATTCATGTTCGGCAGTTAGTAGTTCTGACTGTAATAGAGGGGATTCTTTTTCAATCATATTAGTTATATTCTGCTCGAACGATAATTTCGTAGGTAAGGGTAACCGGCGTCGACAATTCGATGATGATGATGTTGATGATGACAAAGCATTATCGAGGTCTTTAGATTTGTCTTGTTGTTCGGTAGTAATCGGAGGTTCTTCATTCATATTTGTAGTTGTCGAAGGAATTTTATTGAATTGTTGAAATGGTACATTGGAATTTTTACTCGGCATTGTTGATGGAAGTTTAGCGGATGTTATGGTAGTAGCGTAAGGAGTGGAAAAAGAAGAAAATGTAGAAGAAAGGAGAGAAGAAGAATTTAATAATAACGATGGTTCTGATAATGATGATGATGATGGTGGTAATAGTGGTGATGACGTTTCTTCTCCTTTGCTGGCAAGAGTAGCTGTAAACAATAGAAAACAAGGAAAAAACGAGTTGTAGCAGCTTAGCAGTCACTTCATCGTCTTCGATTCTTTCTGATTCTCTTTAACAGATTAGATTGGAAAGGAATGCGAGAAAGAAAAAAACAACAGAACGAGACTCTATCTAACATCCACACACAGAAGTGCCTTTTTTTTCTTAGGAACGAGAAAAAAAGAGGACAGACAGATATATACGGAAAAAAAACGGAAAGTTTTCTTTTTCTCGAGCAGGATTCTGTGTGTGATACGGTTTGCGCTGTTGAAGGAATGAAGAGGAAGGGTAAACGGCCATCTGTTAGAGCATGCAAACATGTAAGCAAATGAAAGGAAATAGGTGCAGTAATAATAAAAAAACGATGTTAGTCGATAAGACAAGCATTCAAAGAAAAAAAGTGTCTCTTGTCTTGATTCATTTTTTTCTCTTTACTTTGATGATCGATTATTATGGAAATTTTCTTTTTCTATTGTTTACACATACTCAATGCCGGGAGTGAATGATGATCAAGAAGAAGGAGAATGAGGAGGAGAAAACGACGAAGAGAAGGATAAGAAATACAACAACAACAACAATAACAACAACATCGAGAAAACAACAACCATGCAACACATACACACACGCACAACAGCATTGATTATAAACCGTATCACACACATTCCCTTAGAGTAGATATGTTTCAACATTTATATATACACAGACATGATGCAACAGATGTGCTAATTCGCGCATAGAAAAATTCAGTGAATTTTTTTTTAACTACATGCGATTTATAGGCTCAATCTCGCGGATAACTCCATGCTTTCATCTGTGCTTACATTTATTGATTTCTCGAATCATTTTGAGCTAGAAAAATCATTGATGAGAGTTGTTTGCTTTTCCGTAGAAGTCGAGAAGAGAATGAACATTTCACTTTATTTACCTTCGTGTCCAATGGAAGATTGAAGAGTTGTTGGATCGAGATTATCTAAAAAGAAGAAATAAGTAATCCTCCTTTTGTTTCATTTTCCATTGGAAATTCATCGACAGAAAAAAAAATAATAATAACAAAAGTAGAGATTCAAATCAATCATCACTATCATGCGCACACGGCATACGCAAACCTTGATGATGACTAGGCGGATTGTCTTGAGCAAGAACATTCGTTGCATATGATATATCACATTCATCAAGCGATTCGATAGTATTTTCCATAAGTTCCACTGTGGGTGTCGACGCTATCGTACATGAAAGAAAAAGTCAGCGTTTTTTTTTTAAATTTTTTTCAAGACAAGCAAATTGGTTTTGGCCATGCCATTTGAAGAGGAAGAGGAAAAGGAAAAAGGAAGGTAAAAAGACATGCTAGGAATAGATGAGCGTATCCATGCTTGATGTAGTGTGCACGATCGTTGTCTACCTTGAGAAAGGCTTTCTATCGTATCATCATCACTTGTATCAGAATTGAAATGTTGCGTTGGAGTCAAAGTAACACCGGTATTGAATGTACTAGCTGCTGAAACGTACGTTGGACTTGTTGCGGTCGATGTCGAAAAGTTATCTAAGCTTTCGTAGAGTGTGGCTGTCGATGACGATGATGGTGTCGAACATCTCGTTGTCGATGGTGACGTATCTTGTGGTTGATGATTGTTATCGTCTTGAAAACTTCCGTTCGATACATGTGAATTATCATAATTGCCCGAAAATGAACGAACTGATGTGATATTATCAGCATTTTCTGGAAAAAATACTGTATTATCACGCGCTATGCTCACTTCGAAATTCGCATTACTTTCACGAGAAGTATTTTCGGTAGATTCCAATTGGTTAAAAATTCTATTACTATTAGAAGCGGATGTCACAGGCTGATCTGTTTCATCTTCATTAGCGTTGACAGATGTTGTCGACGAAAGTAATGTCGTCGGTGTGCTGACAACAGTGACTGATGTTGTGACTATTGGTGTCGGCTTGATAGTCACAATCTCGCGCAGTGGCGAAACAATCTTGGGAGTTACACCGGGTTGAGTTTGAAATGAAACAAACATTAATGGACGTGCCAACGAAGGAGGAGTCGGTGAAATATGAGTTGTGACAATCGAATGAGGAAATGATGAAGTATTATTACTAGATGTCTTCGATGATGGAGTCGATGTCGTAACACATTCTTGAGTTTCTCGCAAGATTGTTTCAGCCAATTCGGTGGCGAAATGAATGATCTTCACTGGAACGATTTCTTTAGCTGATTTCTCAACGGATGATGAGATCAGGTTAACTCTTCTTGGCTGTTCTGATTCGAATTCAAATGATTTTGTCATCACTGGCGTATCTGTGTTTGTGACCAGTCGACTTGCATCGACTATGAACGATTGAAGAGTTTGTAAACTATCGGAAACGTGTAAATTTCCTGATTGGCTCATGTCCGGCGGTGTTGTACGTAAAATACTTATATCAGTATCGTCATTGGAAACAATGCCAAACGCATCAGCGAGATTCAGAACTTTTTTTACAGCAGTATCTGTTTGTTGCATCAAACTTTTATTACTATAGAGAGAGAAATGTCGCGGCGGCTTCGCCGGTGGAATAGGCGTGATGTCCACCGACGATAGCGAGTCCGATTCGTCATTTTGACGCGGTGGTTTAGCTGGTGGTGGTGTGAATGTTGTTTGACTGATAGATTCACATGAACTAATGGAGAATTCATTGCCTTGTTGATCAAAATGATCATTGGTAGAAAGCGAATGAACATATGGCTGATGGGAACTTGTCAATGGTGGTTCAGTCGAATGTGCACCATCATCTGATTTCTTTTTCGTGATTGTCCTTTTCAGCGGTCGAACGACAGCATGCTTGAATGCGTTTGCTATCGCACGTGCTTGATCAGGAATTATTCTCGACTTTATAAAACGCTCACCTACAGGTGTTGGATTAACACGTGTAGATGCTGGAAAAAAAACGATGAGAGATAATATATATGTATATATATATGAACTACTAATCTAAGTGATCTACGATGTCATATTTCATGCACTCATTCGGTCAGTTTTCACTTACGAATATCATCTAAAGCTTGAGATGTTTGCTCAGCTAATTGTTGAGTTGTTGTTTTTGATTGGTCAGTGAGTGTATCTGATTGAACCGATGAGATTGCAGGTTGATTATCTGGTAAGATCGGTGTTGCTTCTTGAACAATGTTCACAATTCCGAAATCACCAAATTTTTTTGAAGATTTTTTTGATTGAAATTCTAAATGAAAACATCAGCGTCATTTGGATGACAGGATAGATTTTTACTAATAGTCCGACGTTTTCTTTTGAATAACCCGCAGCATAAGGTTCGATTTCTATTCAAACAGAGTAATGGCATGTCTAATCGATTAGTATTCCAATGCTTAATTATATCGAATGGTTAGTCGAGGCATACAAATCTTGGCTTTTTTGCTACCAGATGTGCCTTCATATCAAGCTCTTGCTTATGTATATATCAGTAATATCTTAGCGAGAAAAAACAGATCATCTCTTTCTTCTTCTTCTTCTTCGTCTCTTGACTTGATGGGAGAGTATATTGACACGAGAATGAGAAATAAATAGTGCAATGATTTTCTTTTATGAGTATAACTTAGAATAACAATGACACGCATTCTGATTCACCTTGTAGATGAATGATAAACATATTTTGTTCGATTATCAGATGAAGAAAAGAAAAGAAGAGAAGAGAAGAAAAGGAGAATTTACATCTATATAAATATAATTATTCTATTTACAGAAATAAGATACGTGACTTAACTTTTTTATCATCAGACATCCTTCTCCAGAAAAGACAAACACGCTGTTATTTTCTTCATTTTATTGACTAGAAACAATGATGAACCCTATTCAATATCTTCTTCGTCAATATTAAGTTTCTAATTTTTTAATCATTTGCATCACAGTTCCAGCCATGAGCAGAGAACTGCTTTCTTCTCTGACCTTCATTCATTCATTCATTAGGGAGTAACATGAAATATTATATGACTACAAAGACCTAACTATACCCTAGTGCCGCTCATGCACGTTCGAAGAGACTCATTATGAATACAAAAAAAAAAGCGTTTTGGCGGTGTTGTCTTATGTTCTAATTTAACGGTCGTATACATTCATTGATAATAAAAGTAGAGTTTTAACATTCTACTCAAATCCTAATTACTATTGCCGATCGTTTCCGCTTTTTTTTTTCTCTTCAGCACAATGTCAATCATTATGTCAAGTACGAAATTGCCTCTTACGACCTTTGTTAGGCAGGAGAGAAAAAGGAGAAACCTAATTTCTACTTGTAATATTACGGAAAGCTTTCACCATAATTATCTGAAAGCAGGAACTAAAAATAAACTAAATCGATAACATACCCTCATTAGCTGTTGGTGTTGTACGTCCTTCAGCCAAATCTGCATTAGTTTGTTGTTTCGATGATGCATGATAAGGATCATCGAGATCAGCTAAACAAAGAAAGGGAAGATCAATTTAAATGAATCTCGATTGATAGCGCGAACGAATTCGAACATCAGACATAGCACAACAAGCCATTCATGCTCAAATGTCAAGCAAATCAAGCCAAATTTCGAAAAGTAAAACACGAAAGAACCTTTATCACGTGATAATCTATTTAGTTTGTCTTTCAACGTTTCCAAATGCATAATTTCAAATTGATGTGAATGACAACTAAGTGGTGTTATTGAACCTGAGTAATTCGGTGGATGATAAACAGAAAAATATCCTCCACAACGAGATGCTGGTGTTGTTGTTTTACTCGAATCAACAAAATGTAACGGACCATCACGTTCACCTTCAACAAACACAACACATAGACACACAGGCAACAAAAACAACAGCAGCAACAACAACAATAACAGTGACTAGTTTTTCAACATTGAACACTTATGAACCTAGACTTTTTCTCATGGAGACGGTCACAATTGTATCAACACTGGATGCAGAAGATGACGAGGGGATGAAGTCTTTGGATAGGTCCCGTTTAACCATTTTCAAAGGTTCTAATTGTTTAAATTGTGGTGTTACTGTTTCACTGCTTGTCTTCTTTCCTCCTAGTTCATCTTCTGCTGTTTCTTCGAATGTGATAGTTTTTATAATTGTTGTCATTGCCGAAATTCGGTTTGAATCATCGATAATTAAATCTTTTATAGTTGAATTCGTGACAAGTAAAACTATCCGAGATGAAAAAGCAAGTTTACTTACTGGATTTACCATGTCGACGACGTTCGTATTCATCATCACTTTCGAAACCTTCGTCCAACTAGAGAAAAATGACACGAAAGAAGTAGATTTGAACGTAAAAATTCTCTCTCTTTGACTTACTCGACGTCCACCTGCTGCAATACCATCTACACTGCCACCGCGACTATGAAGACGTGATTTGGCCAGTTCCTTTTCAGCAGCATCGGTGACCCATTCGATATTAAATACACAATTATGAACAATATTTTCTTTTCCAATTTTACGTAACGCTTGTTGAAGACAATTTCCTAAACAGAAAGGAAAACAGTACATATGTTTATTGTCAATTGTGACAAGAACTTTGTTTATAAATAGACTCAACAGATGGTCTATCTCAACCCAAAGAAACCCATTTGAAAGACTAAACATTCTTTTCTCCGAAATGCATGCACAAAAATCTGACCTTGATGACTCGCTAGTTCTCACTGTAGGTATCATGATTAAAGCACAAGACTCACACATGTATATGTATAGTTAGTTATGTGTTCTATTACAATGATCATTTTCTTACCAGTAGCGTCTGTTCCTCGTGATTTGAGCCAGTAACGTAACATGTGTAAAGAAGCATTTTCTCCAAATTCGTCCATGATTTTCGTGACTTCATCTTCACTCAATTCAAGTTCAGCAGCGAGTGCTGGCCAATCGCTACCGAGGAGTCGAGCAATATCAGTCAAACGGATTTCTCCTTTTCGATACATATCATCCGATTTCCAGCCTATATACACAAAGAAAAACACACATTCATGCTAAATCGATCTGTTAATCTGCAATCGTCATACTTTCTGAATTACGATCATGTTCAACCGAATGTAATGCACGAAGACGTTCTTCATTCTAAATTGAATAATGTAAAACAAAATCGAAATAAATGAATTTCTCAGATGTTTACTTCGAGTAAATCCTAAAATCAAGAAACAAAGTTATGACTAATATTCGAATTCAGTGAGATTTACCTTATCATACGCAGGAATAAGAATATTCAAATTACAAATTGTTTGTAATGTTTGAGGATCAATGACTGTTGTGGACGACAATGCCGACGCTTGTCCATTGGTCATTGTAATTGATGTTGTTCGTTGAATGGATGTTAATTTACCATTATCTTTCGAGAAAATCAATCGACCCGATGGTTCTTGTTCTTGATCACGTAAACGAACAACACATGGTAAACGATTCTCTTTAAATGCACGAAAAACTAATGTTAATTGTTCATTTGTTTTGATAATCGTTTGTAAATTCGTCGATTGTAAGTCGATATAAATCGAATTGCCATTGACCACTTCAACTTCTTTTGATTTGGCTATTTCAGTGAAATGTTCTTGCATCTCGAGAGTTTTATTTTCTTTATCGTCAGTAATGCAAAAAATGCGAACGAGTGCTTCGTTTGGATCGTGTCGTTTAGCGAAGACAATGAAACGAGACATATATGGAACTGATGTTGCTTCACGATAGATTTCATGTGCTAATTTAAGAACATCAGAAACACCTTGAGCGTCGACTAACCAAAATCTATAAAATGACAAGATGACGTTGAAAGAAGGAAGACTCGAATGAAAATTCAAAATTTTTTTTTACCGAGCTGAGACAGTCGTTGTAAATGTTGCACAATCATTTGAGAATGTCAATGGTGTATGTCCTGTAATGTCATCAAACTGAGCTGCATGTGTGCCGCCCGTGATGCTACATAATAGTCGAAGTGTTTGGGAATCACTCGTATAAGCATTTCCATGCTGATGTGGATGTGAGTGTTTTCTTGATGTAGATGTTTTGTTGGGTAATGGAATTGTAATTGTAATTGGTTTATGAAATTTACGACGGCGTGGTTCAACAGTAACAACGGGACTTACATGGATACGTGAGCCATATGAACGTTGCACCAATTGAGCCGATATTGGTAAAACATGAAGCGAGACTCGGATACGCTTTTGCAAAGCTTTTTCAGGTATATGCGCTTGAACCGTTGGAATTATTGTTGATGTTAGCAAACCACCTTGTTCATCAATAAATTGTGCTTCTTGCCGCATGCGTGTAATCAATGCAAAGAATCGTGGAAAGTCATTGGTTATAATTCGAGTGATTCGTCGCGAATGAAGTTCGTCAGCATTTTGTAAATCTAAACAATAGACATATATCGAAATAGATGGAGACTATCAACAGAACAAGATAGCTCACCTTCGGAATCAACAGTATCGCCAAAGACTTCGCGGACAGCTTCATCTGTAATTGGACCGGTATGTTCGGTCCATTTTTCGCCATTATCACTTCGTAGAACAACGATTTCACGTTCATAATTTCGTAACGAAGCAAAGTGCGGTATTTCGAGAATGACAGGTCTACCATTCAAACTATTATTTGCGACAAACACATTAATTATTTTTCTTACCCGAGAAATTTGCAGCCAACAGGCCCAACTTCCAAAACACGTGCTGCCAAAGCTTCGCCTTCGTTAATTGGTGGGGGTACCGTTAATTTCTCTCGTTTAACAAATCGACATGTGATCCGGGTTGGCATACTAGCACGTTTTGCCGGAATAATAACACGAACTCCCGAATGACGACAGCCCCGCATTGCACCACCGCGAGCATCGACCAAAAAGCTTACCAAAAATCTATGTATACACACAAAAAGTAAATACAAATCGAAACCGAAGATGATCATTAGAAAAAATTAATGAATCTAAGAGGATTAGTCGAGCAATAGGAAGAAAACGTGCAAAAACACTTACGATCGGCACTGAAAACGTTCCCTAGAAAGATACGTACAAAAAAACCAGTCAGATTCACTGCAAACACATTCACGTATGCGAGTCGAGAAATGCAACTTCACTCCTGTACATTCGTTTCTTTTTTCATCTTGCAATCATTACTCACCCTCCATGACGTGGTTTGGTGATAACCTCATTATCAGCGACTAAGTTTTGCGGTGCTAATGCCGGTGTTTGATGATCATGTAAATTGTCTCGACTTTCGGTCCAGTGATCTTTACCAGCCAACATCGGGTATTCAGGTTCTTCCTATAAGAAAATGGACGAAAAATGAAGAGAACAAAACGATATGTATGAAAATATCGTCATGATTTCTATTTACTTTGTTAAACGATGTTTGATTAAGTTTGTTCTCTTCTGCTTCAGTCATTAAAACACCTTCACGCAAATATTGCATATGAACGTTCGAGCTAGCATCACCGAGCATATCTAAATAGCAATAAATAACCGTTTGATATGTCTCGATGTCTAAACAACTCCATATGCTTCGATATTGACATTAATCATGCGCGCGTGTAACTCAAAAGGGTAAGAAACATTCTGATGATCTTTCCATAACAAGCAAGAGAAAGAAGAAAAAAAATAATATATATATATATGTGCAAGGCATCATCCGACTACCTTTCTTTTTCTGTTCAGGTAAATTCAAATTGTCAATTACTGTTCCCAACTGATGATATTCGATCTCCGGATAGATTATATCAATCGGTGGAATTTCAGCTGACAGCACTTTGTTATGTTCTTTATCTGTTATCGTCAAGTCAAGAAAAAGATTTACCTGTTTCATCTTCGGAATCGGTCAATGGATGTTCTTCGTGTGAAACTTCTGGTGCTTGAATCTAGATAGAGACAAAAGAACCATAAGAATCTTGATATGCATTCTGCAAACATTGTTTACCTTATAACGTTCTTCAGTGATTAATTCGTGTTTACTAGCAATTGTTGTTTCAGTCACGACTTTAAGTTCTTCAACCACAGAAATATAACCGAGACGCTGTGCTATAGACAGAGCAGTCATGCCATGCTAGCAAATAAATAGATCATTAAGTCGAAGAGAAAAACAAATAAGTTGTTTGATGAAGTTACTTTATTGGTTTTGTTTGGTGATGCGCCATGTTCGAGTAATAATTTAACAATCATAACATGTCCTTGTTGGGCAGCGGAGTGAAGTGGTGTAAACATAAGCTTAAAAGTAAATATATGAAAATATTATTTTTCAATTAAATTACACGCTTTCATTCATACGTTTGTTTCAATGTTAACATTGGCACCCAATTGAAGCAAATATCGAACCATATTGATCTGACCGAAGTGACAGGCGACATGTAAACTCGTGTAACCACTCTACAACAATCAAGCTTTTTGTTTTTCCAGTATCAAAATAAGCATCTGACATTCTCCTCAATGACGATATGTTTTTCATCGTTAATCAAACTCATACTATGCTGATATCTGTCTGTGATAAGAAGTCAGTACTATCGATTGTTTACTTACAAGTGTTTGAGCGTCGATATTGGCCTGTTTATTAACTAATGCTTCGGCACATTTCACTCGATCTTCTTGTGCGCATAGATGTAATGGTGTTAGATGACATTTAGATGCAATATTCGGATCAGCATGATTAGCCAAAAGAAGATAAGTCATATCTGAATGACCATCTTGGCAACTTAAATGTAAAGGTGTAAAACCACCTGATGATTGCGCATTGGTATTTGCATTATATTCTAATAGCATTTCAGCGATGTCCAATGCATTTTTCTTTGCAGCGATGTGTAACGGTGTATAACCGTTGCGTGCTGTTACATGCGGACTTGCGCCATGTTGTAAGAGAAGGAGTGCAACATTGCTGTGATTATAATGAACAGCACAGTGTAATGGAGTTAAATCGTTCTAGAGAAAGAGAAAGAGAGCGAAGTGAAATTGATCTAGATTAGTCAAATGAGAACTTACTTTGCCTTGAATATCGGGTGTTGCTCCTTTCTGTAAAAGAAGATTAGCGACTTTGATATTTCCATATTTGCTGCAAATATGTAGAGCAGAAAAATTTCTCTAGATAAACAAAACAACGTTTTCCATGTAGTTCAAAAAAAAGACCTTCGATCACACGTACTTTTGTGAATAGATTTAGATTCGCTCCGTGATCGATCAGTAAACTAGCTATCTCTTCATGACCTTCTTTCGCCGCAATGTGTAAACTTGAATAGCCATCTTTTGTTTCATTATCAACGAATGCGTTTGCTCGCAATAATAAACTGACAATTTCGATATTTCCTAATCGCGTGGCCAAATGCAAACATGTTTGTGCTTCTTTTGCTTTTGCATCAACAGTTGCGCCAAATCGAAGTAAAGTTTGAACAATATCAACTTGGTTATTTCGTGTTGCTAAATGTAACGGTGTCTCTCCACGAATGGTGACCGCGTCGATATTCGCTTCATGTTGTAAGAGATACACCACGATATCATGGCTGCCGACAAATGCAGCGACGTGTAAACTTGTTAAACCTGATTCTGTTTTGCCTTCGATATCTGCATCGTTAGAAATCAATAGCTCAACCAGCTTTAAGCGATTTTTCTTGCATGCTATATGTAAACATGAGAAACCATTTAATGCTTTGGCGTTGACGTCAGCACGACGTTCACATAAAAGTTTAGCAACATTATAATTTCCACAATGAGATGCTACATGTAACGCAGAAAGATAATCCTTTGAAATAGAAAGAAAAAAGAGAAATGATAATAAAAATTGATGAAAGCATAAGAAACGAACCGAGCTAACATCATCTACTAAAGTAGATTTATAATACAGTAAGATACGTGCGGCGTCGACGTGATCACCTTGAGCGGCTAGAACAGCAATGGCGGCGTTTTTATTATAATCAATTCATTAGAATAAGGACTCACCCATGTGTAACGCTGAGAGACCATTTTTTGTTTTCGCCCCGAATGGAGCACCGCTTTCAAGTAATAAATCAACTACTTGGTCATGACCTGATCGCGCCGCACAGTGAAGTGGTGCTAAGAACGAGAAAACATGTCACATCTTCTTTAGAAACGTGTCAATCACAACTTACTGAGACCATCTTTTGTCTTCGCATCGATTTGGGCTCCCTTTTCAAGTAACAATTTGACAAGATTTTCTTTGCCCCATTTCGATGCCACATGTAGCGGTGTTATATTTTGCTAAACAAAGAGAAAAACAGCTCGATTAATTAACCGTACAAACTTCACTCTTAAACAAGAATCTAATTTTAGACACTTAATTCAATGATTGCATGGTGTGAAGAATGAGAAACTCAATGTACAAATCAATTCAGATGAGACAGACGAGTCAAAACAAGTAGACAAAAAGCATTCTTCAGTTTGAAGCACACTCGACGAATTCTTTTGAAGATTTTCTTTTTCTTACACTAGCTGCATAATTGACATCCGCACCGCGAGCAATCAATAACTGTGCCACTTCCAAATTACCATAATGAGCTGCGATATGTAATGGAGTAAATCCAGACTAATAAAATAAGAACAAAAAGAAATCATTCATAAATTATTTAACCAATCAATTAATTTTCTTTGAAAAAAAAAATGCATGCAAGATAAACTACGTTTGGTATGGTGTTTTTTTTTTCAATGTCTGATATGATTCTTTTTTTTCAAAATCAACTACTGAAATTAGTAATGGGTTAGTTTGAACATTTACGAAATGAAATATGACAACTATGCTTACTCTGCCAAGCTGCAAAAAAAGAGAAAAATTAGATTGAATATCAAAAGTGAGACAACAGAAAAGAATGACAATATATATAACAACAATGAGAAAAGAAACGCACACCATCGACAGACTCCGATTAGAGACAAACCTTTGTTGTACAATTGACAAAACCTCCTTCCTAATCAACCCCGAATGTTTGCATACAAAAATGAATTCAATCGTGAACTTCATCCGTACCTTATAATTGAGATCCGGTTGACTATCGCCTTGCAAAAGTAAAGCAGCAGCTTTGGTATCATTCTTCTTAGCAGCAATATGTAGTGCTGGAAGGCGTACTTTTGACCCTTTCGAATCGTTTTCTAAAAGAATAGCCACTACTTTATCATGACCTTGTTGTAAGCTAACAGCCAACGGTGTAAATCCGTCCTTAAACAAATAACAACAATCAATGGTAAAATGTTCATAGTAAAAGTCAATATCTACCTCAGTGGCCAAACTTTGATTAGCGCCATTAGCGAGCAGAAACTTGACCACTTCAAGATGATTCTCCTCTACAAATAATCAAATGTTCAACGTTATTCTTTTTCGTCGAACGACACTTACGTGCAGCCATATACAGAGGAGAAAAACCATTCTGTGATTGACAATTGATATTTCCATTGTATTTAACTAGAAGTTTAACAACTTCTTCTTGGCCAGCTAAGGAGGCAATATGAAGAGCGGTATTTCCTTTCTAGAAGAAGCATGAAATTAGCTCGGTGTCAGTTTCTCTCTTAGCTACAACTGACCTTTGTCGCTGCATTGACATTGGCACCACGAGAAAGAAGTTCTTGAACGATATTTACATGACCCTCTCTGCAGAGAAGAAGAAAAAAAAGAAAAGCGAAATTTGATACATATACAGATCATGACATGTCTTCAAAGGAAGTTACTTTGATGCGAGATGCAATGCATTCAATCCGTTCTAAACAAAGAGAAAGAANGTATACGAACACATATGATTAAGGACAGACAATTTAGCTCTTTGTATATATTTAGTGAAGGTGAAAGACATGATCAGATTGACTGACATCTGGATATATTGAGCGCTAATCATTCATCAATCTTTGTTCCTAGATCAATATTATTGACTACAAAAAGACTCATTTGGCAAGTCTTTCATTCTTTCTTTTCTCTTGCCATCTAGGCTTTTTACTAAAGCGAACACATTTCTATGTTTGATGACATGACAATCACGAGAATATGATACACAAGTAAACATCGATGAGAAAGAGAGAGAGAGAAAATAAGGATCATATCGCTATCATCATCATCGAGCAAGCGTGCATATAGATACGGGAATTGAATCAGATGGAGTAGATTTATAAGTGTGGAGTTGTCTTTTCGCTGCGAATCAAAACAGCAGTAGTTTATGTACTTAGAAAATAATTCGAACATTCTCTGCAGACAAGTACATCGTTTAAAAAGAAACAAATTCTAAATATTAACAATTTTCGCTGGTAAACAAGAAAGTTTTTACAATGTGTCACAACTGCCGTCGCCATATTTGACGAAATCCAGTCTCCTTCGAAGAATGCGCGAGCGTTCTAACCAAAACCAGATACAGAAAGCAAAGAAACTCAAAACTATATCATAGAAATCAATTCGGCTAGTCCTCAGTGAATATGCCAGTCATATTACCACGCACTATTACTCTAAAGTCCACCAGTTGTTTTCATTCTCATAAAAGAAATCCTCTGTGTATATAAGATATAGTCGATTCGCCGTATGCTTCACTCCTTGAAAAGAAAACTCATTTTCAAATCAGCTTGAAAACAAGAATGTTCAAACTTCTCGTCGCTTTATCGTTATTCGTCGCCATCCAAGGTCAAGTCGGTGGTTTCACCGATCGTCCAGATCTTCTTAACGCTTCAGAAACCACTGCCATGGTTCGTTTAGCTGTTAACAATATCAAAGATAAGCAAAATCTTCTTGTTTCACCAATCAACGTTGTCAGTGTCGCTACCCAACTTGTCAACGGAATCAACTACCGCATTGTTTTCACAGCTCGTTCTCCTTCGGCTACTGGTTTCCTTACATGCACAGCTAAAGTCTACCAAAGCTTCGCCGGTGCTCAATCTGTCTCATCAGCTACTTGTGCTTAAATTGTGCAAAGATATACTTTGAAAGAATAAATTTCAAAATATAATTCTCACTCGACTTTAACCTTGACTACTAACCAGAGAAAATCATTTCTTTTTCTTTCTTCTACCCAAAGGAATAGACATCTTCAAAACTCCACCATCTGCTTTAATTCTCAAGGCAGATATGCCTTACAGTTTTCTTTTCAAATCACAGAAAACTGATTACATACGCTAATGTTCTTATTGTCTAATGCGCAGAGTAAAACTATCTATTAACTTATGCTATTATTTTGCATTTCAATTGTATGCACAAAGGACTACTAATGTTCACATCGATCAAGTCAATTTGATACATTGTGCATCTTTGTCTTTCATGGTAAACTTAGAGAAATCTTCGCGAATCGTGATGCGCTCACTAAAATCAGTGTGAAACAAATTCTACCAGATAATTGTTAGTTGTGCTTGATGGAACCGTTGTATCTTCCTGTTCTTCAATGTTCACGACCATGCCTAAGACTGTATGTTTGATAGGCGAACTAGAGAAGCATATGAAATGACGTGCTGTTGCCTTTTCCTCCCTCCCTCTCTCTCTCTCTTCGATGTTAATGCTTTGTTTCCACTTTTCTAATATAGAAAAACTCTCATGCGCATTGGATTGACTGTCTTTCTTTTCCTTTTCCTTTTCCTGTATTGTCGTCATATATTGAGCAGAACGTTCGCCCTAACATTCAATCCATAATTCATCTGAGACACAAAAGAACACAAGAATATGCTATGACAAATATGAAAAAAAAAGTGGCTCAAAGTTGTTTTTTCAGCTTCTAGTTTTAATCATCGTTATATACGATTTCTTTTCTTGCGACTCTCACGAAGGAAACAAGCAAAAAGGTCCTACTGTGTTGTTGTTGTGCTGTGTTGATGCCGCATACGTTGAGGTGTAGTAGATTGGACTCGCGCCGGGAGGACCATGATCAATATAAGTTGGACTTGACAACATCTGAAGAGAAAAACAAAGAAAACGGAGATAACAAACTAGGCGATTGCTTTGTTTAACGGAAAAACTACTGTTTTATTGTTCTTAAACGAGAAAAAAAAAGAAGAAAACACTGTGAAATCACTGCAGTGAACACACAAAAGAAAATTAGCCTAAGAGAGATTTGTTTAACGTTCTTCTTCCGCACGCCATTCAACTTTTTTACGATGACTTTCAAGTGCATCTCGTAATTTTTTATCTATCATTTCCTCTGTTAATGTTCCATCTTCCGAAGCATAAGCAGATGCCTAAAAGAAAACACACAAAGAATAAAGTAGATTAGTTTTTTTCCGCTGAAATCGACTAACTTGGCAAGCGGCTAACAATTTCGCAATCTCACGACCAGAAAAGCCATCCGTACGTTGAGCTAATTCTTCACATTTCTTCTCGAAATCAAATGCGCCAAGCTTAATTGGACTGCAACAAATCAAATCAATTTCGAAGTACTAAGAACGAATGTTCTCGCTTTGCTTGAAACTTACCGACGGCGTTCAGCTGATTTCAGAATGTATGTGTCGAAGTAGAGATAAGTCATTCGACGACGTTCGGCAAGCGTTGGTAGAACAAACTGAACCATTTCATCCAAACGATCGTTTACGGCCCAATCGAATTGTTCTGGTTCATTACTGGCAAGGACTAACATAAACCTAAGGCAGAAGGGGAAGTTGTGATCCATTTATCACTTTAATTACCAGAAGAATCCTCTTTTTTTTTGCCTATTTCCTTCTCTTTCAACTTACCGACTCGACTGTTCACCAGTGCGATAGAGAAATGCGTTCAATGCCGCACGCATGTCTTCACCGATTTTTTCCTAAATCAACACAAAAGAAAAGAAGTTGAATCGGATAAAAAACGCTTCAATGTGATCTGGAAATAAACTCACAGTGGCTCGTTTTCTCAAGAACGCATCGGCTTCGTCGATGAATAACAGTAAACCACGACGGCTTGTTTGAGACCAATCAAATACCTTATGTATGGCTGTAACTGCCTCACGTCCTAATGGTGCTACATCACCACCGGTCATAATGGCGTAGTCAAGGCCTGAATGAGCTGCTAATTTCTAAAACAAGTGAAATATCTTCTTCTTTGCACGAAAATTCTCCTGCTTAGATGATTTACCTTAGCAAACAGAGTTTTGCCTACAAACAAAAGAACATGAAGAAATGCCAGCAGAAGATTAAAAAACTAACCTGTGCCGGGTGGTCCATGCATCAGTAAATTTCTAAACAATCCGTAATTTTTCTTTGTAAATCTTGTTGCAATCGCAATTTCTCGCAGACGCGATTCAAGAGCAGGATCAAGTACGACTCCTTTCAATGAATCTTCAGCATTAGAGAAAAAGAAGCGTCGAACGGTTTTCACTGGAGCGCGAAGTGCAGTAAGCAAAGTAGTTCTTGACGTTTCACGGATTAACGACGGTTTACCAAGCCGTGAATCAAGATATTTCACTGCAGTTTGAGTAGCACCACGAGCAGAATAGACACCAAGAGCAAGTAAAGTAATACCACCGGTCTAAAAGATAAATACGAATGCTAGTATTCCACCAAGGGATGTCGCTGATCATTTGTGTACTTACAGCCATTAGAATTTTACTTGGATTTTCGAGTAAACTTGTAATACCAGTTCCAACCACACTTCCTGCTGTTTTAATACTGTCAAGAACGGTCTTGCGTTGTTCCTCAGCTTTGAGTTTAATCTGTTCAAGATAAATTTCTCGATTCTCGCGTTCGATTTGTGCTTTGCCTTTGAGTTCGGCTTCGAGTCGTTTCATATCATATTGATGACGCACTTGTTCCGCGTATTCAATAGAACCTAAAACATATGAAAATGATGGTGAACATCAAAGCAATCACCAGAACGAACGTTGTTTCATTTCTTCTTGTTTTCGAACAGATTCTTCTTGTCGGCGACGTTCTTCATCTTGTAATCGAGCCTAATAAATTGAAAAATAATCTCTTTTGAATGTTTATATATAACTTTGCTTTATAGTACTTGTTCAGCAGCTTGATCTTGCATACGTTTACGTGCTAATTGATCTTGAAATTTTGCTCGCTGAAGAGAAGACAACGGACAGAGGTGAGAAAAAGAAATTAAAAACGAGTAATTGCAGATTGATACCTCATTTTGATGATGCGTTTCATCATTCATCATTCGTCGCTTTTCTTCGTTCAATTGTTGTTGATGTTTGAAACGAATTTCTTCTTCATGTTGAGCATATTCCTAGTTGACAAGAACAAATATGTGTACATCAATGATTTGATGTTTCGTACCTTCATTTGCTTTTGAATTTCGAGCTGCTTCGTCTGTTCTTGCATTTTAACAACATCAAACGCTTGATTTGCATGTGCTAAATATAAACAAGATGAAGGTGATGAGAAGATTCACCGATCATTGCACGTACGGGAACGTTCAAGTTCTTTAGCAGCTTGCGCAGCACGTTCGAGAGCCGTTGAATCGAATTTATAGATAGATTCCCGTCCTGCATACGATTTTGGATCTGGGTTGCTTGACGATTTGTTGTTTCCACTGTTATCGGGTGGGAAAGATGAACCACCATCACCAGCACCTTGTGGTGGAAGATCGAGCACCGGTTTTTTATAACCAAATATCCACGACATCTAGAATGAAGTGAACTTTTCATATGCATATGATGTACCTCGACTGAAAGCAAAAATAAGTTGATGCAATGTTGATTACTCATTTGGGCGGTTGGTAAAATCTCTAGAGTCTCATTTCCGACGCTTGGCTAATTAAATTAGTGGCTTATCGGAAAGCTCATATTCGATAATCTCGATTATTTGCCTGGGAATATTGAACAAAGAAGTTGAAAAATGACTTCAGACTGGCGAATAAGGAACGAATGATGATAACAAGTTCAGTCCCCTACAGGTGTCGCCCAGTTCATTTATACTCATGTGTGACCTCCATCAGCCTTTTGATTTTAAAGTAATCCTTGGTACAAAGATAGTTCTAGAAAATAAAGATCACGAAAAAAAACTTTTCTCAAGATGGAGTTTCTCCTTCAACTCGAATGGCTATTGACACAAAAGTGTCCAATTGGATTGGTGCGTTCGTTATTACAGAGAACATCTTAGTGCAATTGTGAAAATTTATTCCAATTCAACATGCCAACGAAGCTATATATCGGAAACGTTCCTCAGGCGATTAATCCAACGGAATTAAAAGAATTATTCGAGAAATATGGAAAAGTTCTTGAATGTGACATCATTAAAGATTATGCTTTTGTGGTAAATTACGTTAGAATGATGTTCTATGTGTTCATTGTCATGTTGTTTTATAGCATATGGAAGATTCCAGTAAAGCCAAGGCATCAATCGCTGCTTTGAATGATTTTAATTTGAAAGGAAATCGTATTAGAGTTGAAGTACAAATTGTTTTTTTTCTGGATGTTGTGTATACTTGCTTATCGCTATCTATTTTCTTAGTTATCAACAACGCAACTTCGCAATGGAAGTCGTTCATCGTAAGTAATTGAAAAGATCATTGAACACAAGAATTTTACTTCGAAATCTAGACGTCGCGAAGATTCACCACGTCGACACTCAAGTTCCACGTCTTCGCGATCATCTCGGTTAGTTCGACTTATTAAGTTTCACCTAAGTCAACTTTCTTTTTCTATGAAATTAGACGAGAGTACCCGACGACGTCATCAAGTCGAAGTGGCGGTTATTCTAGCGGCGGCGGCGGTGGACCAGATCGATCGTATCCGAGTATGCGTAGTAGTTACATGGATGCAAGATCTCGTCCGTATGATTCCCCATTCGAACGTCAACGAATGCCACCACCTCCACCTCCAATGAGCTATGGCGATCCGTACAGTATGCGTAACGGTCCTGTCGATATGTACGGTCGTGATGATCCATATCAACATCGCGGAGCACCTATGTCGATGAGTGATCATTATGGGCGAGGACCATCAATGCGGTATGTCGTTGTTCGTACATAATAACAGAAAAATGCTGTCGCGAGATTTGAAAAAAAAAGAACGCCGGTCTTTCTCTGATTATCTTTCTCTTTCACTTTCGTTCAATCGAACGTCCATATTGGCAAACTCCGTTTCAGGTCAAGTTACGATGCTTATCCTGCGTATTCATCTGGTTCGAGTTCGATGGGATCGTCAAGAAGGTAAGCACGTCAGAATGCGGACATGAAAGAAAAGACAATCAAAAACTAATTTCTTATTATAACGAGATTGCCACGAAAGGAATTCGTTACTTGAATGTCAAAATCAATCTATCGTTTTTCGTATTCATGTACTCTCGTAATAGTCGATATGCATCGTCGCCGCCGCCGTCGTCGTCACGTAATGGATCCGACCGTTATGAATCATCATCTCGATCATCATCTTCTCGACGAACGTCCAGACGATCACCGCCGCCGCCGTCATCTTCGAGTTCGTCACGATCACGTCGATAGTTATACCATCGTTTTCCAGATTTTCTTACGGACATTTTGTTTTTGAACAAATAAATAAGAACCATCATGATCACATCGATTTGTTTCTTCAATTGATCAGACAGAATTTTTGATATTCTATGATTTTTTTTTGAAAATAATCAGTCGAAAAATTCTCTTGTTGTCTTTTTTGTATGTTTATGTGTGATTATATATATATATACTAGTAATAAACAAGAAACAAATCTATAGAGCTACTACTTTTTTCGAATAGACATGTTATCTTGTGTATTCTTTCACTTACTTATGAATCTATTGGCACGCGAGATTATTTTCTTTATTCACGATAGTATTGATTCTCGCTTTTGCTTCAAATGATTCCTAAGTCGTGCTCGTCTTTCTTTTATACGATAGTGTTTGTAAGTTGATAGTAGCATTTTTCTATCGTTGGTTCGCTCATTTATTCACTCACTTGCATGCGCACATGCGGCATTTATACAGAATCAGCGATTTTCCGCTTCCTGTTATCGAAAGTGCAACATAAAAAAAATGATGATGAGGAGGAGGAGAAAGAAAAACGAGTGTTTCTCTTTGTCTGCCATTCGTCATAAACCGTTCTGGAAAATACTACAGACATTTGAACGGAACCATCATGCAGTATAAATTATCGAAAATTACAGCAATATTAATTCTCTTTGTAATCCAACGTATTCAAGCCGTCGATTGGATAGACTATGATCAAGCACCATCAAATATCGATCTTCTATACGATGATGATGCGGATCAGTATTTAAGTGCGCTGACACGTGACGACGAAAAAGAAATTCATAGTCCAATCATCACCGGTTATAAATATGTATCAGGTAGGATTTGCTTTAATGTAATTCAATTTTATGATCGATTGATGTTCTGTTCAGGCGGTGCAGGTGAAGGACGACAGCATTTAAGTCCAAGTGGTGAAATTCCTAATCATCCAGAAGTTAAAACCGACGATGAATTACCATCATTTTGCCATCCACCAAATCCTTGTCCGCTAGGTTTTGAAGGTATATGTTTCTAGAAGAAGAAATATTCTATATGTGAGAAAGAGTTTTAGACGAAGATTGTGATTCATCACCAATGGCAGCTTTCACAGCAGAGTACAGTCGTTTGTATCAATCGAAACAGAACTGTCAATGTGACAAGGATCATGATGCGTGTGGAAATAAGAATGGTTTCGATCAACCATCGACAAAAGCGTCTAATGACAATCTAAAACGATCTAGACGTGTTGGTCGAGTATGTCCTTTTTAGTTTCTAAGAGTGAAAGAAAGCATAGCGGTTATTTTCTTTTCTCGTTTACTACAGAACGTACATTCCGTGCCAAGAACAAAAACTACGTTGAAAAATTCTTCAGATCGTACTTCGCTACATCAAAGTCAAACGTTACGATTTCACATTGCAAAAAAGTCGCCGACCGGTATGAGTCTTTGAACGGCATGAAATAAAAATCGTTTAAATCATATGTCATGCTCATCTCCAAGTTTAAACATACGTTTCGTCGGCTAAATAAGACGAAGAAAACTAATAAAATGAGCAAGTATAATATCATCGAGGGAAAAGCATTTCCGATTATGAAAACTATTAGAGCATCATGGAAAACAAAGAGAATAGTTTCTCTGCTCATGATCTACAGATTGATTATTTATCATTAGTAATATGTTTCAGCAGTGATCCCAAATGGATATGCACTTTTAAGATACTTTGTCATTAGAACAACGTCATCAATATTTGAACCATTTCGTGTCGGATCAAAATGATTGGTACTTTATTAGAAAACCCCACCTCCGATAAAACGCAGAACTCCATGGCACTCTTTTTCACTCTAGCGATGACGCTAAAACAGCAACACCACGCTCATAAAAGTGAAACTCTGAAGTATTCGATTGACCAGCTTTCACATTAATTGTGCAAAGTAGTTCTGTTCGAAGGCCATTACCATATACTGGTAGAGTCACTTCTTGCTGATCCGTTTTCTTGCTTGCTAATGTTGGATCATTGGGCATTTTCCATTCGATCGTTAAAAGAGGAATGTCATCCAGAATTGCACTGGAATAAAACAAAGTATTATTGCGACATGATGCGCCTTGCAATTTCAATCCTAAATAGTCCGAAATACACAGATTTCAATGAAATTGATATATTCGAGTAAGAAATACCGGTAATCAAAAACGTGTTTTCTTTCTTTGCGTCCACCTGTGATGGCTGATCCATCATATGAACATGCATAACAAGCTCTTCTAGTGAAACTTGTAACGTTTGAGCAGCGCATTGACGTGTTGCAGTAAGATATGCTTCGGGTGTAAATAGGCCACCGAGCCACATTTCCACTTTCTAAATACACACAGTCAAATGATAGAAAATCGAACGAACATTCGTTGGTATGTACTCGTAAAGATTGCACGCCTTCATTTGTTGTCAGTGTTGCTAATTTATCAAGTTGTTTCAAGCGAGCAACAAAATCCGACATCCATTGCATGGCACTGATACGTGGCGGTACACGATACTTCTTCCATGTTGGTGGTGTGATACCTAGCATTCAGAAACAGTCACGTGTAGGTTGTGTTCAGCAGTAATAATACCTTACCCTTGGATAAATTATTCAATATATCACGCGTGTCATTTGTTTGTTTTTTACTTCCATCGCATACGGCTTGGATATCCGCAAGGTCTTGACGAACTGCACGGAGTAGATTTGCGGCAAAATTAACTTCACGTTCGACACATCGAAACAAAGGATCTTTGATATTCTCAGATGTGCGCTTCATTGTTGGTAATCCCTACAGTTACGCGAAACGAGGGAACAATTTAGTTGGAGTTCTGCTGGGAGATAGGAGAAGTAGAAATACTTTAGGTAATAGTTTCTGCCAATTCTGTGTTGTATGTTGCACATGCACCATCCATGCTGGACGTCCGGCATCATCACCTTCTTCTTTACGTTCGCTGGTGTCCAGATCTTAAGATGAAAAGAAAACAATTCAATTATTATTGGTTATTGTTCAACTATTTACCAATAGTTAGAGCAGTCTCATCCGCCTGATCACATTTTAGTAGATCAATTGCAAATTTACTTCCTAAAAGAAAGACAAAGTTGATAGTTAACACAACTGATCGAATATTGGCACGCACCTTCACTAATTAATAGCACCTTTTCTGCATTATCTGGTAGGCCAAGCCAAGTCGGCTTCTCATGTGCTGGAAGATTTTTTACCCATTCAACATATTTAGCTTTGGTTGTATCTTGCGGTATGGGTATCGACAATGACGAAGCATCATCTTTAATCAACGGATAGGAGCTATTTAAACTCTCTTGACAGAAGAATTTGCCCACAAAAGAAGCAAGAAGACGCTGATCGAATCGATTATCTAATCGTCCACCATAGATACACGAAGCAACCAAGTATCGAAGTGCATCCCAGGCAACATCCTAATGTACAAAGTAATATTTACGTTTTCTGACTTGATGTACCAACCTCTTTGCCTTCGCCGCGAATCCATTGATCAATTGTGTCGCATGCGAAACGTAAATCACTCTCGTTAATTTCATAATGTTTAGACCAACCCAGTGGTGTATAACGTAAACGTTCTGTGACAAGTGCGTGAAGCCAAGCCAATCGAAAGTAAGCTTTTGCTCGTATATGTGGCACTCGTTCCATACGAGTTCCAGAAAATTCATTCAGTGTACGCATGAGGCTCGCGCGTATGCCCGTCGCTGGTTCGAACACTAAGCACAGACCCATTCGTAACAAACTCGTTGGAAGCTAAATCGACGTTTGACATTAAATAAGTACTAACACAGAAAGAGAGCAACCATACTTTCGGATGGATTTCTGTGGAGAGAAACAAACGAAATGATTCTTGAGGTTTCAATGAATGCAGTTTCTTCTCTAATTCTTTCAGCCATTGTGGCGCCAAATGAACGTTTTTCAACAGTACCCAATCGCCTTGTTTAGATGCACTAGTGATTGCTTGTTCGGCTAATGTAAAGCCTTCCGCAGAACCTACAAGAAAACAGTGCACTGGTGAATAAAAGCAAAGTAATTCTTCTCTATACCAATAGCAATGCTTGTCAATTTTTTATTCAGATTGGTTGCTAATTCTTCTACACGATTTGATGCATCATGGCCCGGAACAGAGCACAGCAGAATAGGTGTTAAACCATGTATCTACAAATGTTAATAATACCGCATCATTAGATATTATGGAAGAAAATGAATCCGTTTGCTATACTTCTTCGTTGATGATTTGTTCCAAGTTTAATAATGCGTCAGCTTTTTGAGTGAATTCCGGACCGAAAACGCTTTCCACGAATAATTTCGCTGCAAGGATCAAACGATCGGGCCGTACAGCACGTGTCAATAACATTCTAAAATCAATCGAGATTTATATACGAGATCCTTGTTTTATTCAAACTTACGCGTAAACAGCCGTATTGATTGGATTTGTTTTATCCCCGGTATTTTCCCAAAAAACTGGAACTTGCGTTGCAACATCAGTACTACTCACCCATTCATCGAATGCAACTGAACTCGATTCGATTTTCCGTTGGAGGTTTTTAAACGGTGGAACATTTGCTGCCAAATGTGACAACGCCCGTTTCTAATAACAAACTAGAAGTGAGTCGAAACAAACGAGCAACCAATTACCTGTGGTTCTGATAGCTTATTTTGAATGTTGAGCATTTCTGCATTCTCTTCCAGTGCTTGAGCCATCTCAAAAAATTCGTTTTCAAAAGCCATATTTTCCCTAAGACGGGCGATATACTATAATGCAGTACAAAAACAAATATCAACATACCCGATGATATTCTTCAAATAGATTCTTGTCAATTGAACAGCTAACGTGACTCGATCTCGATGTAACATACCACGTGAAACACGAACGAAGATTGTCTCGAATAAACTTTTCAAAATAATATCCAATCGTTGGGCCGAATCAGTAATCGACTCTAAGCGTTTGTTATGATAGAGAATATGTTCAAAAATTTCCATAAAAAACCTCAACGAATACTGATACAGCATATGAATCTAAGAGAAAAAGGAACAAAGGACGAGTGTAATCCAGCTGACTCTTTATCTTACGGCGGATAGTGATGAAAGGGTAAAGAAGATACTACTACATGCTTTTGCCATTGGTAGGTATTCGTGTGAAACCTTTTCGACTTCATTGAGAATCACGTCAGTTTCTTCCACCTTTTGCATGATTTCGGATGCTTCTGTTTTGATCTTTTCCAGTGTAGCAATCACTCTAATAGCGTGAAAGAGAATAAAATTCAAATGTAAACGAATTGGACTGATTTACTTGTCGTTATCCAAGATGGTTCCTTCAGATTCGTTGAGTACTTTTAATAAATTATCTTCTAAATGACGCAATTTGGCTGCAAATTCGCCTTGTAGCTTCATCAAATCAGATCGTTTTGCATCAATATCGGGTCGTTCGGCTCGTAAGATCTTATATAAGCATTGCGATTGTAAACTTGATCGTGTAACAGTGAAATTAACGAATGTCACACGTGAGCAAACATCTGGCCCAAATTCCGCCTTAGAAAAACAGAATTCAAACAATTACTAGCACAATCAATGATTTGTTGTGTCTTACATCTGAATCCCGTGTAAATAGAAACATGCGAAATGTAGGAGAAAAGTCGATATCTTTATCGCCAATTGTAATGAGAACTCGACCGGATGTTCGTCGAAGATCACGAATAAGCACTGGATTGATCAAGGGATCGAAATTTTCAGCATCATGAATGAACAAAGTGGTACCAAATCGAAGAGCACTTTCAAGCTGTTTACGAAAGTTGACATCCATGAAACTGAACTGCACATTTTAGAACAATAACATTGATAATAATCAGATTACCTGGTTTGTACAATGTTTTTCTCTCGATATTCTCGGTAGAGAAATTCAAATGCTTGTCCACTCGGATCAATAATTAATGGATAACGAGTAAAACGTTTCAACATCACCGCATTCTCTCGACATAGATCATCACTTGGTAACATATTCATTTCCCATCGGAGTCGTTCATCAGCATCGGATACATACTATATACACATTATGAAATCTTCTATCGATTTAAGAAATAAACGACCTTACTTCTACACGAGCTAAATCATGCTTGAACGGGATTCTAGCTTTATCTAAATGATTTTGCCATTGTTGATAGAGAATTTGTCTCGTCATTTGATCGAAATAACCCGTATAAGCTAAGAATGTTGAAATGAGAAATCCATCACCGATCAATGTTGCCAACTGGGTCTGATAACTTTCGCTCGTTGTTTCCCAACGCACTTTTTCCAAACTTAAGTTCTTAATCAATGCAATCGACCGTTCGACTTTCGATTCAACTTGCGAAAGATCTGTTTTAATTGCCTGTGCTGCAGATATCAAATCTGCATATTCAGTTTTATACTGAGCGATGCTTGTTTCCAATGTTGCAATTAAATCGTTCGTTTGTTGCATATCCGCTACCTTTTTCTCGGCTTCCTTTTCTAAACTCTTCAATTCGTTTCGTAGCGGTTCGACTTTACTCAACATATCCGCATAAGTCAACTGGGCTGTCGCCCATTTCACCAATGGGCCACATGCAGCAGAAGCACGATTCACTTTATCATACGAATAATCAGGATTGTTTAAATATTTCGTCTTCATCTTATTGACAATGGCAGGACTGAAGAAAAACATTTGATGAGTTGACAACGAGCGATTAAAAGGAGAAATTTTTCTTACGTGATATTATCCGTGTCGAAATTAACGATTGTTGAAATAAAATTTTCACGCATCATTATACTACGGATCGATTTCCAGTCAGTTGTTTCTTCACCCAACAGTAAACAAATCGATTCCAATGTTAATTTGACACCTTGTGGAGGATTGTTCAGATTTTTGATTTCGACTAAGTTCTGTTTCTTGATAGATTTCACCGCTAGAAAAAATCATCTACTGAGAAGAAAGATACGAATGAAAAATTTTCAACCTTGTTGAGCTTCTTGCACAGCCGGTTCGACTTTATCCAAATCTTGCATGACTATCTTGCGTTTTTCTGCGATTTGCTCTTGTTGTTTCTACGCAAATAAGTATCAGAACTATTTCGAAATACTACATAGCAAATGAATCTATATACCACTAAGACAACTTGTAGTTCTTGTGAACTGATTCGTTTTTTTTCGGCTTCTTGTTGATCGTGAACCATTTGCTTTAATTTCAAATTAGCTTCTTCGTTTTTATCATTCAATTCCTTTCTTTTATCAGCTAATGACGTTTGTAATTGTTCCACTTGAACGACAGTTTCGTGAATCTTGTCGAGACCGACAATTAAATGCTGGCGAGTCTCTTCGATTTCAGTTCGTTTCTCTGCTGTGATTTTGATCTATACGAAAACAAATTCAATGAAGAATTCCATACAACACACCTCTGTCCTTACAAAATGTTGAATAGCATCAAGAAAGTGACTTGGAGTAATGATGATTGTTTTCGTCGTAGAACCTTTTTTACGCAATGTCTCATTTAATTTGTGCAGTGATTGATGAACGAAAACAAACGCATTGTTGATCACATCACGATAAGTTGGTTCAACGGGCAAACTCGCTACTAGACGGCTCAATGTCTTCGGAGCAGTATACTAAAACAAAACAGTAGTCTTGCTTTGAATCAAATCAAGTTATTTACGTCAGCTTTTTGTATGTCAACGCTCTGTGCTAATTCACTTGCTACATGATAGTAAGCATCCAAGGACCAATCGCCAAGCCAATCTAAGACACATCGATTGAACAGAGCAGGTGATGTCGATGCTCGATCACGTAGACCATTAGCACTCGGATTCATTGTGAAAACCACATGGAGATTTCTCATCACCTAATAGGGTTCAAACCGAAAATGTTATGATCGTTTCAATCACTCGTCAAAACATACTTGTATTGTAAACCATTTGTAGAGTTCATCGTTGGAATCCAGCATCAAGCCTTGTCGTTGTGCGCCTTCTTTACATAATGTTAGCAAAGCGGAATATTCATCGCCTTCGAATAAGCCAGGAACTTCTCCATTAGCTAATAGAGTATTCATTCGTTCGAGAAAACTACTATCCATAACATTCGACTCATCGAGAAGAAAAACAATCTTTTCTCCTTTGCAACCTGAACGACGTAATAGCTGACGTAAATCATCGTCAAAATCAGCGGCGGTATATTTATTGTGTACCTAAACGTCAGTTGGAATCTGTACGTTTCCAAACATTCGATTAGCAAGTTTTACTTTCAATTGAAAGAAACTGATTTGATTTAACCACGAAACAAATCGACAGAGTGTAGCTTTGCCAGTGCCAGATAAGCCGATCAGTAGAAGATGACCTTGTGGTTGACGAAATACCCGATCAATTCGTAGGACTTGATCGAGCACTTGATTGAAAAGTACGAGATGAATCCCGACTTCTTCTTCGTAGTATATCTTCAAAAGATGCAGATAAATCAAACATTCAAATCAAACGAGATTTGCACATACTTTTAACCTTCCTTGAATATATTGTCGTAATTCTTCTTCATCGATCGAAGCATAGTGTCCTGCTAACCAATCACTGAATAGAATTGGTCGTTTCAACGCAACATTCAAATCAACATTGCCAAAATGTTTAGCTGCGATGTCGTCAATCGCTTTTTCTGTCCATTGACGTTCATAATCGTAGATCAATCTAAAATTCCCAACAAAGGATAGTCTTTAAAAACAAGTCCAAAGTCTTCGTTTTTCAAACCGATCATGGAATAAACGTAGTGCTTCATGGGCCCAGAGACGAACCAGATCTTCTACGTTTAAACTTTGAACATTGCGAATAGCTTCGTTGATACCCCGTACCCATCGAGTCATCTCACGAGGCGAATAAACATAATGAGGTTGTTGATCAACAGTGAATTGTTCCTAAATAATCATACACATTGGGTCTAAGAAAAATTCGATGGTAATCTACTTGTGTCATTAGAAAGAATTCAACCATCGCATTTGTTAGTGCATCTGCTGACGACTTCAAATTGCTGAATTTCTTCAACATGGCTCGATTGAATGTGCCGTAAATTTGTTTTAGCGATAGTTCACCTGGGTAATCCACATACACCAATGGACAGTGCCGTAGAAATCTTGAGCAAAAAGAAAAATTCTTTCAGAAAAATACAATCCGTCACTTACCTGTGCGATAATGGTTTTCGTCCAGGATCTGTTGGTGGATTGCACGCACCGACGAATTGAATTCGTTCTAAACGTATCCATGTATGATCTGATGTTCGATAGAATCCACCATGTTCAATACATTGTCTTAGAAAAGCAATCACACGCTGTGTGCCATATTTATCTTCATCGGGTAAATTGATTTCGTCACAGAAGACAATAATCCATTTTCCTAACTGACTAGGCGCAAGAACGACACCCGATGTAGCAGTTTTCTTGTATTCACAATAATGTGCAAAAGTTTTCAGGATCAATTCTGGTGTTGTAGCACACGAAAAATTCAGACCAACAACTTCACATGCTGGTAATGAACGAAGTGCACTGAACAGAGTCATTGTTTTGCCACTAGAATAACACGATGCGAGAATGAATAGATGAATAATTTAAATGAGAAGAGTTCGTTCACCTTCCAGGTGGCCCACAGAGTAAAAGAGGTTTGTGCTCATTGAGCCATGTATAGAGAAGAGTTTCATGTCGAATGGTATCGATGGTAGGTATGACCAAATCGCTCGCATCAACCTTATTTCCTTCAAGTTCCATTGTAGGAACTTTGACTAACCATGATTCCCATTCGCCTTCACTATTAACCTTCAACATCAAACAAGATACTACTCTGTTTAACTATTAGTAACAGATTAATCGTCCTACTTCAAAATCAATGATTGGTAAACTTTTATCTGCCGGTGATGAGATGTTGCTGTTTTTGATAGTATTCATAATGAATTCACCTAATTGTTGTCGATATTTCAATTTACTATCGCCTGAGAATGACCAAATCATTGAAATAATCAATGATTTCACCAAATATTGTTCGATCTGTTTGTCACTCAGAGGTGTTGTTCGATCGGCTGAAAACAATTGTCGTTTGATAATCGTGCGTATCACATGATTGAGCATAGAAAACAATGTTTGTAAACATCTCGCTGGTAAGAAATCCATAATATGTGCTTGTTTCTCTCCTGCATAGTCCAATGTATCAAGAATTAATCCATTTTCTTTGCTACAATATGGTTCGAGTAGATCAGCGACACGATTTTGTATTTGTAAGATGTTTGCCTTGTTCTCATCAGATGATTGAATGACCGTATCTTTACTATTTGGATCATCCTGATTGATGACATCGAAAACAGATTCTTGTCGAATGCGATTCAGGTAGTATTGTAATAGCATAGCTGATGTTACTGTTTGTTGATTGAACCAGACCATACCCGTTCGAGATACGGTTGCCAAAGTTGCATGACGTAGATCTTGAACTTCGAACATCTGAAATTTCGAGAAAAGTGTAACTGATATGAGAGAAAATCGAAAGAACTTACCACTCGAACATTGGGTGGAAGAGCAAGACGTTCACCATTGGGTAAGGTAAGCAATTTATTATCATCAAGAACGGAGTTTAAATTTTCAACCCATTCGGGATCGACATCGCCATCAAAGATAATCCATTGACGTTTTGTTAATTCGCCACGAAGATTATCAATGATCTTACGCAAAATATGTGTAAATAAACCATCCGTCCATTCACCTGTAAATCAATAACACTACAAAAATCTAGATGAATTCAAACTCACGAGTATTTTGATCCATATAACCGTATAGATCATCTTTAGAAATTGCTTTGGGATCGATGATATGTGCTTGACCGTCAGAATTCTCGATACGATTCAATGCAGTTAGCAATACACGCCAGGCCATTGTTTTACCTGAAAAATCAAATTTAACACATTCACTAGTGTTGTGTTATGCCAAAGACGACTTACCACAGCTTGTAGGACCAACAAACATCAAACCATGATTGAGATTTGTGATTTGATACAGTTGTAAAACCTTCTCTACCCATAAATCTTCACATACTAGAAAGAGCTCTTTGGCGGCATTTTCAATTTCTTCACGAAGACGCGCCATCGACGGTCGATTGTATGTGGCGTTGGGAAAAACATCGTTCAGCAGACTATTCAACAGAACTAAATCATCCGCAACAAGACGTGGAACGAAACTATCCATAATGGCTTGAATGACAATCTAAATGGAAAATAAATTTCTAGATATATTCTTTTTCATTTTGAAATCTCATTACTTCTTGTTCATCTTCGTTTGCTGTTTCATTTTTAATTTTCTCACGTTTGATATTGCCAGCCATAACCAGAACACTTTTCAATGATCGTAAACCGAAGTCATAATGAGATTGATTGGAGAGTTGTTCACTTAATAATGTAAATAATGGAACGATCTTCTTGGATAAAACTTCAGCTTGACGGAAACCTTGTGAATAGAGCATCACTTGTGCAATGAGAACTTTATCCGGTACTGTCATTGCTAAACTGCGGAAAAGCATTTTAAGATTGTCAGGTAAATTCGAACGGCCGGCATAGCCAGGATTCATTGTAATAAAGATCGCCATGTTAGAGTTAACAGTGATTGTTTTACCGACCAGTTCAATTTTCAGTGTACCTAGAAGGAATAGTTTTTAATTTAGGAGTGATAAAAGCTCGCTGGAAGAGTTTTACTTTTATTTGCTGACGATTGTTGCCGAAGCGCTTCTTGTATAGTTTGAATCTGTTGAGAAACAGCGGATAGCATACGTTCTTCCAAACGATTGAATTCATCGAAGCAACCCCATGCGCCAACTTGACATAAGCCAACAAAAATACGGCCCATAGCTTGAAAATCGAATGCTTCATCGCAATTGAACACGAGAACAAATCGGCCGAGAGCGTTACCAAGTGCTTTTACCGATTCAGTTTTTCCCGTTCCTAATACAAAACATCGTTAATGTCCAATCATTCTTCATTATGGGATTACGTACCAGCAGGTCCAAACGGTGAACCACCAAATTTTGCATGCAATGCTTGAGTCATGGTTAAGAAACATCGATCGGTCAACGGTGTTTGAACGAGACGATCCTGTAAACCTGCAAGACGAGAAATAGATTAGACCTTCATGGATCCGGTTTAAAAGATTTTACCAAGATATTCAAATCCATAATGAAACTCTGCGTTAGCCATACGGATTTTCAACTGTTCCAGTACGTTCTGATTGCTCGGTTCAAAGTATAAACGCATCTGAGCAAGCCATTCGAAGTTCGTGGCTGAGTCAACCTTCTTATCGATCAAGGATCGAGTGACATCACGTTTGTGAACATGTTCAATGATCTGTAGTAAAGGATAACAATATATATCCATCGATAGTCAAATTCTGTTGCATACGAGATGCTCAAGTTTTCGTCGACGAACAGTCGGTTGATCAGCAAGTACGAGATCGGCTAACATGCCAAGTGTTGCTTCGATTTGTCGAAGTGCTGGTTGTAGATCAACATTTTTGTCATGGAGGAAACGCTCAATACTTTCTGACCAAGAGACTTGAAATGCAAGTACAACTAATTGAGCCTAGACGAAGAAAAACAAAACGAACGTCATTAATCAACGAGTAGATCAGCCTTCGAACCTGGTATTGATCAAGCCAGTTGATAAATCCTTGAGTATCGTTGACATTTTTCTGCAATGTGATCAATTGTGGGATTGATTGTGCTAATAGTTTGGCTAAAGTTAGACTAATCTCTTTTTCCACGCGAGTTAACCAATCGTTTATATTCGGATGTTGTTTAATCGATATTTGATTGAAAAATTTCACTAGTTCACCTTCTTTCGATTGCACACCTTCGATAACGGACGAATCTTCTTCATTGATGATCAATGCATGAACACCAGCGAACATTTTCTTGAAGTGCTTCTGTAAACGTAACAGATTATTCGAATTACCGATCATTTCTAATAAATCTTCATCACCAATGAAATAGAATCTAAATAACATAGAAACATTTTCTATCGGAGAAAATCTCACAATGAAGTCTCACCGTGGAAAAGCTGCACGTTGTCGTTCGAGATATTCTCCCAATGCTTTCTGAATTTTCGTTAACGAATCGGCCAAACGCTCGAGTAATTTTTGTACGTTGGGTATCGCAATCACATCGAGCACTAATGATGATTTTTCAACTTTTTTCAATAACCCAACGAATTCATTGGCTACACTTTGAAATTTTTGAGATTCATTCGGCGATAACTGTGCAATAGCGGTCGAGGAGGTAAATATACCTTCAAGATAGACCCATCGTCGTTGCACATCAATCCAAATGTCGAAGATATTTATGATTCGATTCAGTTTATCCTCCCANCGAGCACTAATGATGATTTTTCAACTTTTTTCAATAACCCAACGAATTCATTGGCTACACTTTGAAATTTTTGAGATTCATTCGGCAATAACTGTGCAATATCGGTCGAGGAGGTAAATATACCTTCAAGATAGACCCATCGTCGTTGCACATCAATCCAAATGTCGAAGATATTTATGATTCGATTCAGTTTATCCTCCCAAGAAAGTGTTTCTGCTTCGAAAGCCTGAAATATTCAACAAAAGAGAGTGTCAGTAAACGTAAATAACTCGATCTCTTACTTTGAAGTAGGGTGATAACTTCATACTCAATATGTTACTAAGATTTTCCTTTGCTCGTGTAAATAAATCATCCCAGCTTTTGATCACTTTACATTTCTTTTGATAATCAATTAATTCTAACTGATAGACCTTCCATTGTTCACTGATTTGTTTCAAAAATTCTTCCAAAGCCTTTTCACCTTGAGCACTGGTCATGATATCACGTAATTGCTGCTCGTTTTTCTTCAGATTATCAGCTTGTTCCCAAATATCTCGTAAAGTGACGTCGGCCATGTTGTTCCATGTCATTGATAAATCAAGTATCTTAATCATATCCTTCCAATGACGTTCTTTTAAAGCTTCAGATTTCAATTCATTGATGAATGGAATCATCTAAACCGTATCGATTTTGTAAAATGAAAGAGTAAAATAAAGTCGTATACTTTGAGATAGTTTTCGATATTTGATTTCACGGCATTGTATGAATGATAATTTTTCACAGAGGAAACCATTGCAGACATTGAGGCGAGTTGTTCTTCGAGATTGGCTTTGAGTTTTTTCGGTTGAACAGTGAGCCATTGGATATCTTTGAGTTCTTCTAAACGATTGCAAACATTCTCAAGAGATTTCCAGACATTACGAATCTCTTCAAGTTCAGCAAGGTCAGCACGTAACCGTTTCTCATAATGATCGACATGACCTGAGGAAAAAAGATTGATGAATTCAGTTCTAGAGAAAATATTCACAATAGATTACCGGATTCTTGAATTTTAACACTTTGTTTCGCTTTATTAAGCGTCGCTCGTTTCTCCAACTGTTCATTAAGTTTATTTTCATATGAAGCTAGTTGTCGAATGGCATCGCGAGGTTTCAAATCACCCTAACGAAACAAATTCAGAATATATACAGTCATTCACATCGTCTATCCTCCTACTCCGATCGGTTTTTTCGTTGACCAATCTTCCAAGATTTCCTTTGTCTTTGTGTCGATAATTTGTGCTTCGACTTTGACTTTCTCTTGAATTGTATCCAACTAGAAAACCACTATCAAGTTCTGTTTACCATATTCGACAAAAACAATGAACAAACTTTAGTATTGATGACTTGTTCCTTTCGTTTCAACATGTCATTCATCGACACCCAGGAATTTTGTACTGTATCGATGGATGTCCAGTTATCTGGAAATGAATAACGTTGTCGCTCAAGTAAACGTTGAGCTTCAAGCAATTGTTTAATTTTGAGTTCATTTTCGGCTTGATTTTCGCGAACAACATCGATTGTCTCCATTAATTGTACACTTTCGTCGAGACTACCCGACTCGAGCGATTTTGTTTCGAGATTATTTTGATGCTAGACTATCGATAGAAGCAAGTGCTAATGAAAACAAAGAAGTTACTTCGGAAATATGGGTGTAGAAATCATTGGTAACTGTTTGAATGATCTGACCGAACTTTCGAAGAAGGTCCTGATGCCAATTGTCATACTTAACACCAATTTTTGATTGTATCTTCGAAAAGTCGATGATTAATGGACCGAATGATTTGTATGTTTCCTGTGTATCAAGTGTTTTGCGCGATTCCCTAGAATAGATTCGTGTATATACACACAAACACAATTCGAACTCTCCGTTCATACTTGATATCTTTCAAGCATTCAAACCATGATTGAATATTTGTACCCAGACGTTCGAAAACAACGTTCGGCTCCAAATCCCAGAGAACTTGGTATTTAAGCCAACCCTACGAATTACAACAGTGAACGACGTTTGTATCTATTAGACAAGATTTTACTTGAAAATAAGTTTCCGCTTCCACAAGTAACTGCTCGATGGCATCATAAGCTGCACCAATAGATATACTACTTTCCTCAGGAAATTTGAGAAACAAGTCATTGTAAGTCAAATCTTCCTCTTCCGGTTCGATATCTGCGTTGACCTGAAGAGCCAATTGACTACAATTATATATTAATAGAAAAGAAAAACATACATGATAACGACTACTCTTTATGCGCTTTTGTGATGTAATGACTGAAACATAATGAAGTTAAAACTATCCATTCATAATGAAAAGCGTTGTACCTGATTGACAATCGAAAAATGAATTGAACAGTTGCTCCCGAGCAGACTCAAATGGAGGAACTAATACCAACATTTGATTGACAATACGAATTTCCAGGATAATTTTCTAAAAATCAAGACAGTGATTAAGAGAATATAAGAAGTGTATTACCTTTAATCGCATTCGTCTCTTCTCTTTCAATTTGCCTTTTTCACGCCTGATCAATGCCTGATTCCATAGTGTTATCGCGGCTTGTAAACGATCAAAAAGGTTCCTTTCAACTTTGCCGTCGATAACCGCGATCCATTTCGGAAAATTTGAATAATCATGCAAGCAAAATTCATCTACGACTTTCTGCGTCTGTTCTAATAATTCAGCAAATGTATTGATCTCATACGAACACTTATTCAATTGATCAATCGATTCAAACATCAAGTTATCCAAACGAATGATTTCATCAACCTAAACGAAACCAACATCAATGTCTACTGATGTTTGCTATTCCTTCTCACAGACATTTTCGTTATATTTTGTAAATGCTTCGATACATCGCTGAACGTATGGTTCTAATTTGTACGATTCCCAGGTTAATTTCGTCCCTTCGGTGATTAGATTTTGAATGTCTCTTTTCATACTTCCGACCAAGTAATCTTGTCCGTGATCGGTATTGAGCTATGAGAAAAACATCGATGCATGACGAGCTTTCGAAAAGCGTACTTACTTTCGAATTGGATACATCATACGCTCGAACATTTTCAAGTAAACCGACAGCATACGGATACAGCTGATTGGCTTGGTGGGCTTTGTTGACCAACGGCAATGGCACACGGTAACCGAGCCATTTTAAATTCCGAACCTAAGAAACTATTGAATAAAATAAAAACACACTGCAACACTCACCTCTTTTGTTAACATAATGATCTCAGGGGTAAAGTTAACTTTCAATCGAAGTACATTTCCTTTGGCTGCTCGAACAGTTTCCAAACTAAATATGAAACCAACCACACTCATGCTTTTCTTTGAAACCTAAAGAACAAACGAGTTTATCTTAAAAAAAAAGCCGCTTTTGAATATTGAAATACTTTTTCCAGCCAGTCTTCAAAGATGGGTGCTGTATTTAGACGTTGTTTAAAACTATCTCCTTCGAATTTCAATCGTTGTCCATCGACATGTTGCTCCCATCCAGATCCGAGCACATCTTCCACACGTTTTAAGTATCGCACCAACTGCTTCTCAATTTGTTTTGCCCAGATAATCGATCCTGTTGTTACCGGAATATCCACTGTAATTCGGCTCATTTTCATTGCTTTACTCGCCGAATATTTCGCTTTGAATTTTTCGTGTAGTTGATCGATGTCGATTTTCACTCGTTGAATTAACTGAGTTTGATACTCACGAATCGCATTTCGGATGTGTTGTCGAATGAGTAGATCGTGAAAGCGAGCGAAAATTTGAAACATTTCATTGGCATTTCGAGCCTTGGCGAGTTGTTCTCGAAGACGCGCGGTTATGCGTCGTTCAACTTTCTCAATTCGTTCTTCATAGATCTTCATCGTATCGTTCCACATTTGTGTACCTTCGGGTGAACATTCGAGAATATCGATATGTTTTAAGCTTTCGAAAGCTTGTTGGATTTCTTGAACAGCATTCGAATCTGTCTGATCAACAAGTTGAACAGCTCCTGGTGAAGATTCAACGACGGACTGTTTCGATAAGAGACGTTCGATAACAGAACGAAATTGCTCGTGTTGACGACGAAATTGTTTCACTTGTTCTAAACGTGCCTGTAACTTTTTATGTTCAGGAGTAATTTTCCATGCTTGTTTCAATTGTTGAGCATTAACTGCATTCTTTTTCGTCATATCTCGAAGTAAACCTTGCAGTTTTTCGTACTCTTCATCCTAAATTCATTCATTCGTCTCTGCACACATTTCACCTTCGATATGTCTTACCCATAATGAGAAGATTTCCATGCATTCATTCACTATATGATCGAAATTACTAATTGGAATTTCAATTAAATGTGTAGTCGATAGAATCTATATTTATAACAAACGTTCTGTTTGCCTCTGTGTCGTAAACTATATTTACCTTAATCATTTGAGTGTTAAGATCACGTGAGATCGCTTCAATTAAACGTAAAATCCGATTGATGGGATATCGTGTATTTCGAACACGTTTGAGATGATTGAAGATGACACTAATAGAATTCTTTATTTTCGGTAGATCATTTGCCGAGAGAAGATCATGCATGGGAAAATCTTTCATTAACATATTGTAGTTTTTCACTTTGTCCATTGCTTCTTTCAGGCCAGTATCCGAATCAAAACTAATGGTTGCATGAAAGCGTTTGCCGAGTTTCAACGCGTCTAGAGTTAATTGAACTTCAGTGCTACCCATTTGTTCTTGAATTTTATATAATGCACGTTCGATGTTCAACCAAAAAGTGACTTCTTGCATGGCTGATCCGGTCGACGGATCTCGTTCTAATTTCGTTACCTGCAAGAATTGAATATGTGAATAGGCAAGAGTTGAAGGGTGTTGATTTACTTTTTGAATTTCTCGAATCCATCGATTCACCGTTGCTTGTAATTGGTTTAGAAAATTGGAATCTTCGACTTTCTCACGGAAAAAGTCAACGTTTGGCCGTTGATTCTTTTCCTGACATTGTCGAATAGCTTGAGCGACCGATGCATGAGGTACAAGAATGACATCGGGAATGCTCACTGTCTGATTCATTTGTAAAAGATTTGCTTCAAGTTCATTCAACTTTTCTTCTAAGACTACAATAGACTTTTCACGGTCACTACGATTGATAAAATAAACCTCGTGAATTTGCGAAAAAAAAGAACACTTGTTTTACAAACCGTTCTTTCTGTTGACGAAGAAAACTCTTCAGATAGGGTGCCATTGCTTGAGAAAGAAATGTTCGAAAGACTTCCGCTGGTGCACGATTTGTAAATGTAGCCAAATGAATTTGTTGAGATATTTTCTTGTCCATGTCAATTGTAGGCGTGATCTTCATTAGCGCTATGCTGCAATAATAATCAATCACGATGTTTTTCGATGATGAAATCATGTCTTTTCGTTTACCTCATTCCTTTTTGCGCTGCATAGGTTGTTTCAGTTGAAAATTCGAATTGAATCGAACTGTTGCCATTAGTGTCAGCCCCGTCAACGCCATCTTGTTCCTCGTCTATAGTTCAAGCAATATCAAAGTTATAACAAATCATCGTTCGATAAAGATAAGTACCTTTTCCTGGTTGAACAATTCGAATGAAAAGCACGACACATTGCGGATCGCTTAAGAATCGTCTGACTCCGTCAATAGCTGATGCCTTTTCTTCCAAAGCTCGTTTGAATTCTTCCGTTTCATTCATCGAATTCAAATCCGCCGCTAGAGGAACTACACGAAGCAAATAGGCAGTGAATTGTTGAATTTCAGCAGTGGACTGCATTTTGCCCGTGGAATTCGGCGCATTATTATTATTCGTATTCGTCTCGTCGCTTAGCATCGTTTGTTAGTATACCAAAAGTGTAATAAGAGAAAAAAGGATTTTGTTGTCTTATATTGGAATATTAAAAAAGAGGCAATGTGCACAGCTGTAACCAACACTGTCAGTATTTCGATCGCGAGGAATTGGCAACAGCGGGCTTGTTTTATCAAGTAAACATATCAAGGAAAAGAAAGAAAATAGGCTTGCGAAAGAATATCAAATATTGTTCGCACGATAGATAATCGTTTTCAATAGTCAATTGTTAGTTTCTTTCCATGTGTTCATATACTTAGGTTTTTGGTATTTTTTTTATTAAGAATAAAGAAATGAAAAAAAAAGACAAAGAAACGCACAGTAGTTTATATATTATATACAAATTAGAAAATAGGGAAGTCGTAAATACACAGAGAGAAAAGAAAGGAATAATCAAAGTAGCAAATCAGTGACTAGAAAATCGAATGATTTCGACTGAATATCCTTCCACTGTTCGCTAGAAGTGTCGTGTTTTTTTTTTCGTTTTATACATGAGAGGCTCTAATATAAATCAACACATATAAGACTAGACATCGTACATGCACGAAACCGGGACGAAGAAATAGTATGCGAATACAAGTAGGAGTCTTTTTCATAAGAAAAAAAAAGAACGAAAGAAAAGAAAACGAACACGGAAGTCAATGCGAAGAACTTTGAAACAACCTGAGGTGAAAATACATGTAACATATACATATGTCGAAATTAATCTGTTGAATCGCCAGTATCAGGAAATGGCATCATATTTTCAATTGAATGGTTCGCTTGCAATGGTCGTACGACTGTACTACTGCAAGTCGACGAACTTAATGAATCATTTATATCGCCGCAATTGACAACTAAAAATCAATCGATCTCATGATTATTTAAAAATTAAACAGAAATGTTCATCTACAGACCATTCTTTAATGGTAGATCCATAATTGCATCTGCTAGTTTTTTAACTAATTCTACTTCAAAATCGGATTTCAAACTATCCAACGAACTTCCATAGATACTCAATGAAGGTGCATCCTATAATACAACATAGAGGTCAAGATTCCTCCTCGTAAAAGAACATCGATGGAATTTCTTACTTGATAACTGCCCGAGCCGACTTCAATGTAAGCTGGCGCGATATCTTTGTGAATACTCGGAACATGCATCGGTGTAGTTCTTGACCGTTCCGTGCTACAAAATACGTTGTAGTTAACTTTGAGCGAATAAATCAGACAGTGCTTACTCTAAGGTTTGCAAATCAGCATCGATGACATTCATCGATGTTTGTGGAGAATCAGCTGTACATACATTTGAATCGGGATGGCATACACTCACTGTTGCTTGCGAATAATGCTTAAATTGAAATTGCGGTCCCATCCAGAGACGACGATGAGGACCAACATGTGTATTCATTTCCACCTACCAGAGAATAAAAACTTTGTATGCAGAAGATCGTCTTTTTAAACAAGAACTATACTTGACGGAGCCAATCATCTTTCGAATGAACCCGATTGACAGTAGTTGGTCGCTGTCCTTGTGATAGAAACGAATAACCAAGAGACATACGAACTTCTGGCCAAGTTGCCAATCTACCATAAAGAAGAACTTCAGATTTCTACGAATAATAATTGAATAACATTACTTCTGAAGTGGCCATTGTGCTTTTGGAGTAGCCTTCAATGCCACTGGCGTTTCGGGTGTGACTCGAGTACCATGTTTACTCATATCTAACATAGATTCGTTTCGTATATCAAAATTGGTTGCATCTAAAGCAATTACCTGGTAAAGGTTCGAGTACATATTCAATCAATCGTCCATGCCAACTGATAACGAACAGTGAACTACATGCTTTCGGTGTATGTTCTTGCTGATTGATCATCTCTTCCGGATTGAGGAATCCACGCGATATGCCGAATGTTGCCGCCAAACATATTGAATCAATATTAAAGGGTGCACTGAGTCCACTAACAAAACTATCCGTTGGTTGCCGAATTAATGTAATAGCTGTTGAAAAGACACATTCACTATTAGCTCGTTTCGCACGGGTAGCATTGAAATAGTTTGCATTCTGATTATGCGGCGGATTAGTTAACGTGTTGGTTAATGTATTCGTCGATGAATCTTTTGTTGCACTATCATTTGATGGACGAGGTGTTTGTTCATCAAAACCGGCTGCGCGCTGATCGCGAGTAAGTTTATTGACAACATGAGTCTTCGTATGTGTACGAACATTGACTGCACCTAAAATTGAAAATGGCGATTATTTAACCGTTGTGCTAGTAAATAACCATACCTCCATATGGATTGATAGCAAACAGATGTGTTGTGCCACGCTTTGTCGACACAGCAAGCCATCGACTATCGCTTGTAAATGTCATATGTGAAACTAAAAAGAAAAAATTTTCGTTATCTCAATTCTATATGTCTTCTAAATGATCTGAATCGTCTTTACCTCGACAATCTGTATCGCCTCGAAATAGGGTATACAAATGCTTGATATACGTTCGAGTACAACGATAAGGTGACGCTCTAACTTCTAATACATTGAAATGGTGTCCACCATTATCACATGTAACAAGTAAATGGCCACTTGGATTGAATTGCAGATGACCAATCGGTTCTGTATGTGCTTGAAAATGTGCAATAATCCAATTTTGTCGTTCATCATGAACAGATGCCTATGAGAGAAACGAAAATGATCATGTCACATCAATCTACTCTTCTTACTCCAAATAATTTAACTGTATCAACAATGGTAACCATGCCCGGTTGCGATTCATCTTTTCCTGATCCATGTCGATGTCGCGTGGAATTCGTATTTCCGTTCGTCGTAACTGACGTTTGTTGATTTGATGTTTTCTCATTTGCCATTGCATTATTTACTTGAATACTACTATTACCATATCCTAGAACGCTTTCACCAAGTTTTACTACACTTTTCGATAATGTTTTCGCTGCATTCAGCATTGCACCTGTGTACGAACTGTGCTGTTCAGATATCGCTCCATCGATTCCGCCTGATGATTGATGGATCATATATAGACGAGAGTCAACAAATGCTAACCATCGTGTTGATAACGTGTAAGGAATCGACGAATAGCAATTTGAAATGAAGAATTTTTCATCGAATTTCATCACATCATAACCGATGATAAATGTGTGTGTCGCGCAAACTAACACAGATTTGTTTGCTTCGATCCATAGAGGTTCACTCTGAGCACCAATGCCTGGCAGATTAATGATTTTCAAAGCTTGCTGATCGTTTTTTAACGAACGAATATGTATCGAAGGTGGACCAGCAGATTTAGCAAATGCAAATAACGGACGTTGGGATAGGTAAAGATCATCTTGAGAAGGAGCGCTTGTTAATAAACATACAGACGATAGATTATGTTCTCGAATTGAAAATAACTCATTGGCGATGCCATTGGTTTCGATTGTCCATAATGCTAGGCCGCTCTTATATGCAATTAACAGAACGAGTGTATCAATACGTATAGACGAATGCCATTCATGTGCGTTGGGAAGAAATCGCATCCATTCGATTGGTTCTAACTGATCCGTATTTGCCGGCCGAGATGATATTGCATAAGCCTGAGTGAGAATATTTACGAATGGTTTATCACGATTGAAATCAAAAAGAAAGAAACGTACTTGAGGAACTTTTTCTACGACATCGTGGAAAAGATCGACAACTGATTCTAAAACACTTTTCTCACTAAATCAAATGAAATCTATTGTTAATCTTTTGCAGATGGTAATAAAAAAAATCTTTACTTGACTACTTCGGGACGAACTTTTCTTAATTCAATAGATGATACATAGGACATTCAGGCAGTTAATTTCAATACAAAAAATAATAATACATAAATAAAATTCTAAAATATGTAATGAATAATGTTTCAGGTATTTCAAGCAAGGAACAATTATCAAAATATGTGTAGACAATATCCAGAATAGAATCAAATCAGCTGACACTCAAAAACTAAAAAATAGAAAGATGAGTCATGCATAACCGAAAAATAATAACAACAACGAACGAGGGTTACAAAGATTCACTATTGATTGGCTGCCACTCGACAGTTCACAGGCTAATCAGTATGTGTTTTCGCGACAGATGGCGCCCACGATCATTATACCCACGGTAAAAGCACTTTTTTATTTTATGTGAGGAAAAAGTTTATTGTATTATGAATAAATAACAGAGCACGGTCACATCGCTGGAGTTCTTAATCATAGTCATTTCGCCTTAATACTATGACTCTGTCAAGCTGATCGTTTGTCATCTCTATCGACATTGCCATTCCTCACTATCCATATTCGTTTTGTTAAGTTCGCAGTTCGAACGAAATAATTGATTTCTGACATCACACAAACGATGAACGTTGGATTTGAGCACTTCCACCTCGATTGTTCTGTAATCCAAAGTATATTTATTTGCGAGAATAAAACTTAACAAGAAAATATGCACTGTCTTTACAAAAAAAAGTGCGTAGAACAATCAGACGGTTTCAACGGGTGCCTCTGTGGCACCTAATACTCTCTCAGCTGCATCAGGCAGATCTTCAGGGCCAGTTACGAATATAAGTTTGGCTTTTGGTGAGTGTTGATGTACAAGATTAACAAGACGATTAAACCAATGAAGAGTTGTAACTTCATGAGGAATATCTGCAAATCCATTCACACCAGCACCTAGAAGAAAGGTTCTTTTTTATTATGTACCATGAAAATATCAACATACCAATTGACACCGCATCCCATTCATTACTCTTGAGCATTTCGATAAATCTACCATCACTATCTTTATCATTTTCGAGTGCAATAGCTTTGACATTGTCGTAATTTGATTCATGCATAAAATGTTCAAGTGCCTCTGCTATTTTTGCTTCGCGTCCTACGGCAAGTATTTTCCATTGATGTCCTTTCGAGCCAGGCATGTCTTTTTGATTGAGCTTAAAATGGCGATGTGTAATGGAAATAAAATGCTCTGTGGATTTTCATTTTTCGAGGTTAACGAGTTGAGACAGATCAGAACAGTAAGATACGATTGGTTGATCATTGTTCTTTCAGAAACCAGTAAATGACGAGTAGCATAGATTTCGACAGAGTTTGGAACGTATACCAGGTTTATCAATTTTCAGCACTCTAAAGCTAATGCTAATAAATTTTCTCTAGATTTCCCTGATCATCCTGAGCATTAAACATGGATATTTTCAAATATCCATTTGACGTTGACACTCAAATCCGGTACACTACTGTTTCGGTAGATTTCGATTCAGATGCAGTAGATTCATGTGCTACAACATCGTTATCTTTTTCACTTTAAAAAGTACAACCATAGCCATCTATAAAATTTACAATTGCTGCAATGAATCATCAATCGAATTCGAACATACTACAGAACAGCAGTTTACTACAGTGACTATATACTGTCGTAAGAAATATAGGCCGAATTGAAAATGGCTGATTCATTGAAGAACTTTCGTTCAATTTGTAAGAAGATCATCGCTGTTGGTCGGAACTACAGGTAAAGAGAGATTTACCACTTTTTGATCGAGGATCATTTCTGTATTGAATTGTTATTTAGTGAACATGCAAGTGAACTCGGCAATGTAGATTCGTTAAATTTTTGGTTTTTCGATTTCAAATGATGTTTTTCCTTAGACTGTTCCTACCAAACCGATAATCTTTATGAAACCAACCAGTGCTTTCGTAACTGAACCTAATGATATTCGAGTACGTTCGTTAATTTCATCGAGAATATTGATTTCCCGACGTTTGACGATTAGATTCCAGCTGATTGGGATGAACTGCATCACGAAGTGGAATTCGGTGTGATCATCGATAAACAATGCCAAAATGTCTCGAAAGAAGAAGCAGAAGCAAGTATCGGTGGTTATTGTTTAGCATTAGATATGACGGAACGAAAGCTTCAAAATGAATTGAAAGACCAAGGTCTGCCATGGTTACTTTCCAAAGGCTTCGATACATCTTGTCCATGTGGCGATTTTATTCCGAAAGAGAAGATTAGTCTTTCGTCATCTGTTAATCTATGGCTAAATGTTAATGGCAATAGAAGACAAAATGGTCATACGCGCGATATGATCTTTTCAGTTCCGGATTTGATCGTTTATATTTCTAAGTATATAACGCTTGAACATGGCGATTTGATTTTAACAGGCACACCCGCCGGCGTCGGTCCTGTCAGACGAGGTGATCAAATCGAAGCTGGAATGGAAGGGGAACATGATTTGAAATATCTTATGAAGTTTAATGTCGTCTAATTTGCTTTTTCTTGATTGATTAAATTACTGATTAACACGCATGATTACCTTGATTTTTAGATATGTCAGAAGCAGCAAAAGAAAAGCTAGCAGCATTGATGCGAGAGCATCCCAAACCAACTGGGATTATCTTAGGTTATGGTACTGCAGGTTTTCGTTCTCGATCAGACATACTTCCTTGGATAATGATTCGAATCGGTATTCTTGCTGCACTTCGATCAAAAGTTAAACAAGGTTATTCGATCTTACGTTAAGAATTTCTATTGACTAATGCAATCTTCTTTGTAGCTTGTATTGGAACAATGATAACAGCGTCACATAATCCAGAACATGATAATGGTGTAAAATTGATCGATCCTCATGGCGAAATGCTCGACCAATCGTGGGAAGTTTTTGCAAATAATTTATCATCGCTCGAGTAAAATCGTTTGTGTTTGAGTTAAAGAAATGTTCTTTGATTCGTACTGTTAGTGATGACGTTAATAAACTATGGAAGTACTTGGAAACATTAATGGCACAATTGAATGTTCAACTACATGACAATGCCATGATTGCCATCGCATACGATACACGGTTTGTCGAATGATTGTCAACTTATGCATCATCTCTTCATTGAATATATGATTTAGACAGAGTAGTCCTCTTCTAGCAAGCATCGTTCAACGAGCAGCAGAAATTTTCTACGCAAATGTGATGAATTTTGGTAAGGACAATTCTGATTCAATCTTGCAAAGACGACCATGTTTATTTTGACTTCATCATAGAATTATTGACTACTCCACAACTTCATTACGCTGTTCGATGCTACAATGATGACGGACTTTACGGACATTATACTGAAGCCGGTTATTTTACGAAACTGTGTACTGCCTTTCAAAATTTAATTGAGGTAACAGAAAACGATCGAACCATTTGCTTTGTAAATTTGTTTCCCATTAGATGACACCGAATACCAAACCTTGTGAAACGCTCGCTGTTGATGCTGCTAATGGCATTGGTGCTCATAAACTTACCTATGTAAATCAACAATTGCCAGGTTTACTTCATCTTGAAATATTCAACGATGGTACACGTGGTCATTTGAATGAAAAAGTAAAGGAATAGTGAACGAGTTAGTCATCAATCGACACTCTTTCGAATCTAGTGCGGTGCAGATTATGTTAAATTATATCAGAAAGCTCCTGAGGGTTTACCATTGACAAACTATTCTAAATACTGTTCAATCGATGGTGATGCCGATCGTTTAGTGTACTTTTTCATGGATCAAAATCATCAATTTCGTATGCTTGATGGCGACCGATTTTCAGTTCTATTCGTAGCATTTATTGCAAAGAAATTACAAGAAGCTAAATTACTTGATCAAGTACAGATCGGCGTTATTCAGACGGCCTATGCCAATGGAAGTTCAACGGATTATATTATCAATATATTAGTACAATCCATTGACTACCATGCTACATAGTAGATTCTAATTCTTTTTAGAAAGTGCCAGTCGCTTGTGTACCAACTGGTGTGAAACATTTACATCACAAAGCACTTGATTATGACATTGGTATTTATTTCGAAGCCAATGGTCATGGAACAGTAAGTTTGTGCTTTGTTTTATCTCGCGTCTTTATCAGGGAAGTTTATTTAGATACTATTCAGTGATAATGTAAAGAATAAGATAAAAGCTGCAGCAGAAGATGCAAAGTAAGTCTAATTGGTTGTGATGAGGGCGTTGAAGCTGGTTGTTTAGTCGAACTGAAGCCGAACGTTTAGCTGCGAATCAACTTCGAGCATTTATTGATATTATTAACGAAACTGTTGGTGATGCGATTGCTGATTTACTTGCAACAGAAGCTATTCTATCTGTGTTGAATCTGTCCATAGAAGGCTGGTTGAATTTATATACTGATCTACCTCAACGACAACTAAAAGTTCCGGTCAAAGATCGAACAATGATACAAACAACCGATGCCGAACGTCGTTGTGTGGCTCCAGTTCACCTACAAGATTGTATCGATGAACTAGTTTCAAAATATCCATCGGGCCGTTCGTTTGTTCGGTAGGTGAAACGATGAAAATTCGACTTCTACAGACTTTCTTCCTCTTTAGGCCATCAGGTACAGAAGATATCGTACGTGTTTATGCAGAAGCTGCAACGCAAGAGCAAGCCGATCAACTAGCTGATGCCGTACGAAAAATTGTAGAAGATATGACAAAATGAACCAATTTTCGAATGCAATTATTCTCATTTTTTTGTTCTCTTGTGATCGTTCGCATTTTTCATCAATTATTATTTTAGTAGTATATTTCGAAAACTCTTAAATAAAATCTTCATTTGATCATCTATTTATCATCTGATTTCGAAAAACTAGATCGTAAATTTTCTATGGAAACCAACGAGACGTTATCAATGTGATATATCGTTGTCAAGAGAAACAGAAAGGATGTCAGCATAGGTCTTTTGCAAGATACATTTTTTATTCTTGTGAGTGTCAGTCATCCACGAAACAAAAGGATCATCAAAACAACGAAAAAATGACGTCGAGTTCATCGTCGAGCCAGAAATCATGTTGTTGCTGCTTGATTCCATCGATATTTTGTTTCAGTTTGGACGAGCCAAAGTTTATTTGGAACGCTCACGCATACCTAGAAAAAAACAAACAAACAAAAAACAACAACAATGATACAAGACTAGAACAGGAAAGACATGTTTCTTACGTCTTCTTTTGCGTTTCAAACGACGCATACGCTTCTTTCGCCACTTAGCTCGCATTGTTGATCAGTCAAAAATGCGAGATCTGAAAAAAAAACCGAAAAAAAAATAGTAAATAGCATCCATCGTGACCGTTTGTTGATGTGAAATAAAACGACTGAATAACTAACACGAAGATGTGTAGGAAGAGGAAGAAATACATTTTCATTGGTGTTTATTACATGACTGGTTGAATGTAACAGGCCTCTATTTGGCGACGAAAACCATCTATGCAGATGGAGGAAAATGTCGTGTTTTTTGCGTTATTTGTGAACGAAGAGAATTCAATGAAAAAAATGTTTAATTTTCATCGACGAGAAAAGTTTTTTTCATTTATAGCCCATTGTTCGCGGCTGACGATTTCGTTCATTCAAAACCGTCTGTCTCTCACAAACTCGGCCATTCATTCATTTTAAACATGCGTCCATCAATCAAACATCCAACAGTTGTTATGCCTCGTCCGACAAAAGCTTCACTAGCTCGACAAACCAAAATTCGAAGTTCGATGTTAACTTCAACAACGAATACAATGTTGAAATCCATTCAAAATGAACAGATCAAGTCGGAAACTGATCTGCGCACAGTCGGTTTAACGAAACGAACTGGTATCATTTCGAAAAATCATGTTGTTTTCAAACGGCGAAGATCTTTGAACAAGCTCGCTGTCATCGTTTCGGGTTCGTCATTGGATAATTCAACAAGTGATGGCGAAACGTTAAAACAAGTCATTGTCGCTTCGTTAACTGAAAATGTCAAAAAAATGGATTTGATCGGATCTGATAACAAAGAGAACTGTTCTGTAAAATCAACAATCGCACTTCGTCAAAAAACACCCAATCTCCTTCTGGATAATTATCTTGCCGAACAAATCCATATCGAACAAATCGAGCCACCCTATGTAAATGAAGCAGGAAATGATGGTGACGATGAACCAATTGATCCGTCCTATGCTATAGATTATATTTCTGATATTATGAATTTATTGTACACATTGGAAAAAAAGTATCCTGTCCGTTCATCGTTTTTGACAAATCCATCATTAGGAATTATAACAATAGCGAATGGAAGTGCAATACGATCATGGAAACTAACCGCGAAACATCGTTTGATTGTTGTCGGATGGCTTATACAATTATTCTATTCGCGATTTCATTTATCTCAAGATGCCTTACACATGTAAGAACATGAATTGCTAAAAAAAAACGTTCAAATAGTTTTGTCTTACCTTTCTATTCAGTTGTATTGGTTTACTCGATCGTTTTCTTCAACAGTGTATCACCGGAACAAATGGAGACAAGAATTTTGTCACTCAAAAGAATTTACAATTGATCGCTGTTGCGACATTTCTTCTAGCGGCAAAAGTGGAAGTAAGTCAAGGTTTCGTTGTCAACTTGTATTCTATTCTTGTATGTGTAGGAAACACACCATCCACCAGTCGATGAACTTGTTTATGTTACTGATCATGCTTATACAAGTGATCAAGTCAAACGAATGGAAAAGAAAATTCTTCATGAACTACATTTTGAACTCAATCGACCGACAAGGTAAACCTTCCATCTCTTCTTCCTGTTCATCTAATCAATTCAACATTTATTCTAGTCTCCAATTTCTCCGCCGTTTTTCGTTTATATCGAGCTGTAGTGATGAACAGCATGCGATTGGTAAATTTCTTATCGACATGGCATTACTCGATGTGTCCTGTATTGATTTATCTCCGTCATTGATCGCTGCGAGTGCCACGTACATTGCTCGATATATTCTCAATCCAGATCAACCATCGCCATTCGAATACTGTTGGCCTCCTGATCTACAACAACGTTCACCCTACAAAACTCTCCAATCCTTATCAAACGGTATTCGAATTGTAGCACAATGTATCGATAATTCTTTATCAGGAACCAGTTCGAAGGAATATGAGATTCTCGTCAAACGTTACGATCATGAACAATTGTCGAAAGCAAGTGTTTATTGTGCTCAACAGCGAATGTTGATTCATCAATTAGCGCATGAATCGTTCGAAAAATAAATCACACGTTTTCCTTTTCCTCTTTTTTTTTATAGATTTTCTTTGTTCTGTTTGTGATTGAATCATCGTTATGGATGATATTGATATGTATTTTTTTTTCTGTGCAATCGAATGAGAAAGAAGAATCGAGAGATATGAGAGCTGTTTTCTTTTTTATATATTCACTAGACATATCCATTTTCTCTTCTTATTGAATTGTATCAGATTATTTTTCTTATTTACTCGTGTAACTTCCCTCTTTTTTTTTCTCCAATTTCTCTCTACAATGGAATAGAATAAATAAATATCTTAGACTTTGCAAAAAAATATCAAATATTCACGGAAATTGTAAGAATTCATACGACCGAACCCTTGATCCTATTGTGACAAGCGTCATAGTTTAGTGTCTCGACGGGTGTTTTCCTGTTTGGAAAATTTGACAAAGCGCAGTTTGACAAACATATCTTCGTTGATATTCACCGTCTACTTATTCAATAACAAAACCCATTTTAGCATAAAATAGATTAATGATGTATGCGTCGAGTGTAATATAAAAGAAATCTTAGAAGATCACGAGAACAAATGCTTTTTCATCAGTCACATGAAACGCTGAAACAGTGAATATTAAAACCATCTTCGCACGCATATTTCCAACAATTTCGTTGCTAAGAAATTTTAAGTGACATAAGCAATGGAGGCACCTTTTGTACGCACATAATGACTTGTTTACAAAATGATTTTCTTTGCGTTAGTTCTCTCAGTTCATCATCATTTGTAAATGCTAATTGAATTAGTTCTATCTTCATCTTGAAGGCAAAGAAATAATAATGAAACTGACAAACCGTTTTTCTGCTTAGTGATTGACTAACGACGCTAGAAATGATGAAGACGAGACATAAACATCAATTGTAAAAATAACAACTGAAAACGTTCGCAAAAGAAACATTGTAAGACATTTTTTCTTCTTCCTGTATATACTCATTCACTCGACGATTAATCGAAAGAAAATCAGACGTTCACGGTTAATGTGCACATGGAGAGAATAGTTGAACATTGACCAATTAGTTTGTTTTTGTGCAGTATTATGTTACAATGACAACCTCGTCAAGACGAAGAACAATTCAAATACTTTACACTCATTGATGTTGTCTATTACAGCAACAAGGTCGATCTTCTAGTCAATTGATGTGGGTCAGGATTGAATTTACTTAATAAATAAATCATCATCGTTATCGATGCCGACAGCATCTAAACTATCGTTCTATGCTCGTTTTTCTTTCTTTCCTGTAGATGAAATATTCATCGAGTCTACAAACGTTTATCACTTAGACATCTTGCAATAGATGATTTAGTTGTATCAATCTTGTATATATTTGAGAACAGAATCAAAGAATACGTGATCGTTGTCATTTACATTACGGCCTTCTTCCTACTCACGTTCTTTGTTTTTAGCATAAACTCAACAACGATTCATTTCATTAGGAAAAAGTATGAACAGATCTATTCTAGTAAATTCATCGTATGTTAATTGAATTCAAGCTCGCCATTCATGATTTCTATTGTTCTTGGTTTCTTCTTTCAATTATATCTACTCACTCAAGGTAAGACAAAAGCATGTGTTCTTCGAGATGGTCACTCTCATGACAATTTAGGAACATCACCATTTCTTCAACAATTGCAAAATGTAACGATTATACATAAACCTAATTCGTATATTTATCATCTCTGTCAAATATCTCATCCAATTCATGCAAAGCGTATCCGTTGGCATTATGAATCTCTCGATCATACCAATCAGGACATATTAACACATTGTAAACATTTGATAAACAGCTCGGATTGTTTTGATTTTTATTATGGATCCTCGTTAAGTCTCTTGATTGTTAAAGAGTCTAGTCTATTCAACGGAAAATACACATGTCATATCCATGTCAATTCTACGTATGAAATCAATTCAACTGCGTGGGTCAATGTGAAATTACCATCCTCGAATGTCAACGAAGACGAAGAATCAACAGCGATCTTTAACGAAAATTATGCTATACAATTAGCTAAAGATTACGATGTACCATTTATAATCGATGACAACGAAGTGACATCATTTGGAAAACGTATACAAATCAATGGTATATTTCATACGACATGTCGATCGATTGAAAGTTCGCATCCGATAAGTTTTCTCTGGTTACAATTGAAGCATACATCGAAAGGAATCAAAACGATTCGACTACTACACGATGATGGACATCGAGTTCGAATTCAAAATGCCAATTCTTCAAGTAAGTTCAATTTGATTAAGAAGCATTTCATTTTCCTGTGGAAAACATTTTTACTACATAAAAGACAAGATTATTAAAGTGATTCACATTAAGTTTTTCATATTTCCTGCTCATAATTAATCTCTATTGAGAAAAAGAGAAACATGTATGAGCAAGTAATAAGACTAATAGAATAAAAATATCCTCTATTGAACAATCTAATGTAATTTGACTTTTATTCTTCTACTATTTCCTTCCTTTTCTCGTCTTCATCTGATAATTTACGTTTTAGATAATTATTTCCTATGTTTCACAGGAGAGAACTATCTTTTTCCATTAAATTGTTTCATCAAGGCCTAAAAAATGTTTGACATATCACGCTCCCTTGCTCAGAAGTATCACATCGATAATTAGGTCAAAAGAATCTTCTGTAATATGCATACACTAGTATCAAATGACGCGTAGACACTTGAGATCACTTAACGAAGTGCGAACAATTGTTTCGAAACATGCAATTAGACGATTGTTTTGTATTAATCGATCAAGATCAAAATACGCAATCTAATTTCTTCTTCTCAAGGTTCACTATCGATATATTCCGTGGGTTTTTTCGATCAAAGTGATTATGTTTGTATCGCTTTCAACACTCTTGGCCGATCGTATTCGAGTAAACGTTCATTGATTGTTTCCGGTAAGAGTCCAATCATATTGTTTGCAAATATCTGCAAATTCTATCCTCGTGCATGTATATACATCTTCCTAGTATTTAGAACGCATGGTTTTACCACGTATACATGATAATCTTGTGAATAACACTAACTTTCACGTTCAACATTATGAGAAAATATCATTGAATTGTACTGCGGATGGTCATCCGTCTCCTGAAGTCGTTTGGACTCGAGGTTTTACTTTCTGCTTTCGTTAAATTCTTTTTTTCTACTCATCGATTGTATCATAGTTTCCGATTCTCTTCCTTTGGTGCAGGGACATTTACTTGCCAGTTTGCAGGTTGCTAGTGAAACGCATGGATTGAATCAGTATATGTGTGAAGCGAAAAATAAGCATGGTTTGACACGAATCTTCATTAATGTTATCGTTCCAGGTGGGAGACTTGTGCTATGTTTGAACATGAATTAAATCTATTTTTTCGTTCTTTTTGGATAGATGTGCACATTCAGCCAGTACTGAATTATGATCAGTTGCAAAGTCGAAGCGTTCTTCTCGATTGGTATGTGCCGAATGAACGCGATGATCGTTTCAATCATTATATTGTCTACTATCGTGCTTTGAATCATTTTGATATCGATATTGATGAACATGACGAGCTGATTGATATACAAAATTATCAACAAATATTCATTGATCCAAGTCAAACATACTACAACCTTACCTATCGAGTAAGACCGGAAATTTTAAAGTAGAATAACTGTTCAAATGTTCATGTAGGTGACCAATCTGATACCATACACGAACTATGAATTTCGATTGAAAGCTTTCACAGGCGCTGTACCATCGAACTATTCCAATCCAGTTTTTATTAAAACTCGCGAAAGTCTTCCAGAAAAAGTCGACAAATTGCATGGTTATATTTGGAATCACACATCTGTAGTCGTTCATTGGTCGCCGACAAGTTCAACAAACGGTCCTGACTTTGTAAGATTCACTAAATCTGAAGTTCGAAAGATAGAATACGACGACGATGATGATTAGCCTTTCAAATACTTACTCTGCCATTTCTTTGCAAACGCATCATGACATATTCAAATTCACAGATGTTGTTTTTTTCCCTCATGAGATGCATCTTTGTCGTTTGTCGTGAAATTCTCAAGAGATTTCTATTCTCTATTTTAGTATTACGTTCTCTATTATACAATCAATACGTCTATTCCTTTTGAACAATGGTCAACTATTCGTATTCACTCGCGTCCATTCTATATTCTTCCAATATCAATACCTGCGAATGTTCAGTTGTTCATTCGTGTGGCCAGTGTTAATGCGAAAGGCTCGACCCTAAGTGATTTCCATATGATTAATCATAGTTTATTGAATTCACATCTGATCTCAAGTACAATCGATAATTTTCAATGTATCTCGGACGAACCTAATCAATCGATATCATTGAAATGGTCTATCGATTATCGATCTCATAGATTGATTAAAAACTACATTGTCTACTATTCTGATTTGACACAATCCAATGACGATTGTCTTCGCACACATCTTATTCCAATCGATACCATTAAAATTGTTCGACATTTATCCAAGGATTTCTTCGAATACAAATTCAACACGTCTCTACTCAAACTCAACTACAATAAATATCATATCTTACGCTTTGATTTAGCTATTATTGATCAAAATGAAAATCAATTAGCAATGACGTCCTCGTCGATTTATTCGACTTTTCCAAGAAAATCTGGTAAGCAGAGCACAAGAGTTCTCTTTCTGATCGATTGATTTTCTGGTAGAAATTGATTATCAAGGATGCTACAAGATATCTTATCTGGTGTTCATAAGAGCACATACATATCGTTGTCTCCAATACATAGAAATTGACTTGTTTGATCTTTACATGTGGTAATCAATACATGCATATGTATAAGCGATTTCTTAGTCTGTTTCTTGTCGGGTAATGTCCTCTGCATAACCATTTTTTATATTCTATTTGGATAATTGTTTACATTGATAACAGTTAAGTAGTAATATGTATGTGAAGGAGAAATGAATTATAGGCAGAAGAGAATGATAATAATCAAGAAAAGGATTAATTATACGGTTTTCATCGTTTTTCTTTGTTTCTCGTCATGTATTATTATACCTCTTGGACAAGTTTAGTCGGCGGTGATAAGCAATGAACAGGTGCTTGTTGAACGTGCGATTATTAGAAGACGTTTTGATCGCCTGATGAGCATCGATTTATCTTAAAAGGCGATCTACTGTATTTCTATACGTTGCATGCCATTGTTGTTAGTATATACAAAGAATAGAAAGCCTTGTGGCTAGTACAAGTCTGTCCTAGACAACATCGTTCAGTTGGCTAAACAATCCATGAAGATAAATGACAGTTAGCAAGATGAAATAAATAATTCTAGAGTAATTAGGCGACCAGTGGTCGGCAATGATCTCTTTTTTTCTCCTTTTTTCCTGTTCTCTCTTTCGTTCTCTTGTAATTCATCGTCCACGTTCAACATCTTCATAGGACAATGCAATGATATTCAAACAATCATTCTCGTTTTCTTTCTCTCTCCTCGAGCCGACCAGACGATGATGATCGGATCGAGGTCGTGTTTCTCTATTCTCTATTTCCTTTTGCTTCGTCATTCTATTCTTTTTCTATACGTGTCAGAAAAGAAAGGAAAGAAATTTTCTTCGTTTTCTTTCACACTATCGAACAACTGTCCAGTTTGGCTATTTGGCTGCTTGTTTATTTGATCAATACGAAATCACTAAATGACCGATCGTTTTCAATTAAAAATAAACAATTAATCGCAATTGTCAAAATGATTTTTCGACTTCTTGTTTCCATTATCTTCGTTTTTATCACCGCCAATCTCGCTCAAGTCCCCACCAACGTACGAATCGTTGCTACTGATAAAGACTTCATCCGCTTATCATGGTCTAAACCTGATCGTACACCAGCAGTTCATGGCTATACCATCAAATATCGTCCCATTCATTCGAATCAATCATGGATTGTTCGACAAACTGATGCAACGCAAATTCTTCTAAACGAACTTCGTCCAATTACAAAATATGAAATTATTCTACAAGCGTATGCAAATTCCTCCTATACAGACTCATCAGGACCATCAACGCGCATTGAAGCGATCACAGATGAAACAGGTAATTTCCTGTTCAGTGGTTTTATTTCTGTCTAGACAACAGTCGCATATTTTATCGACTAAAATCGAAAGATATTCCGAATATGCGTGGAGTTGCGTATGAATCGATGATACGATTAGCACCAAGAGAAAACTCATTACATGTGAATGTATCTAACTTAATACAACGATCGAGATTGATGATGATTTATTTCCGGTTGTGACTATTAAAGCTCTTCAATGGCTATTAGTGGAATGAGATCTCGTTGAACATTAAGTTCGATCCTGGGCAAAATCACATCATCAATCAATCCTTGTCGCTTTCGAGTTGAACGAATTTCAATCATTTGTATGGATATTCATACAAATCTGACTAGATAGATCGCCTAATTTTCTCGCGTCTAACACTATAATCCATCATGTGGTTGAATGAAAGTCATTCGTCGTGTTGACAATCAAATCGATTGACACGTATAAAAAAAACATACGATTTCATTAATCATTTAGTATACATGCACACATGTCAAATATTAATGAAAAAAAGTGTCTTTTTATAGTAAAGACATCCTCTCGCCTAATAGATTGATTTAAATTTTGAAGAGATTTCTTTTCGAAAAAAACTTCACTACGGATAGAATCGTTGTTAATGAAAACGTAGTATCTAAGGTTCTTTTTAATAATCCTGTATTGACATGAAACTTAATTGAATTAGTTAATAATATAAACGATTATTTAGTGTAAACATCGATGTACCAACTTCGAGCGGAGATTGAACAATCTGAAAAGAAGACAATGAAATACTTGCTTAACTTTCTTATTGAGATTCTTTCATGCGCGAAGGTGAGACAGGATAACACAATTTTCTTTTTCTTCATCAAACTTTCCAATGTCGATCCAATAGAGCAAACTTTTCATTCATGTAAAACATATGTACTCAATTTTATTAAAGAACTCTACATCTGCTTTGTTAGATCATCAGGTAACTGTGTGCGTGACTATTCGAGCAATGAGAAAAGAAATATGAAGAAACCTTTCATACACACAGGACATTTCTTGAAAGTAGAGGGGAAAAAATCCCTGTAGAATACATGCATTGCTCGTCATCATCATCGGCATTTAACTTCTTTCTTTTTTCAATTACACCGAGTCGATTGAAAAAAAGAAGACGATGATGATGAAGAACAGACTCGATAGAGATATTAGTCGGTTTGATTACTGCCGACAAATGAGTTTAGTAAGAACATGGTTTCTGAAACTATGTCGAGCAGCGAGAGAGAGAGAAAGCGAACAAGAAAGGGAAGCGTAACTAAAAAATAGATGACAAGTGGATTTGTAACGGAAGACAACGTTTCCAAGGTCGATTGCTTCTTTTTCTTTCCGTTTTACATATAAAAAAATATAAAAGAGCAAATAATTAGTTATTTTCCACTTACAAATCAAGTCTGTCTTAATCGTAAATAAACTCTCGACAAGAAATCGTATCTATGGTCGATGTTTATTTCCTACAAACAAACGAATCATTGTCAAATCTATGAAAACGTCTGATCAAGTTTTTTCTTCATTGATTTGATTATCAATCTGATTTGATTCGAAATGAAAATGAAAGTTTCAAGAGAGCAGCGCACTTGTGCTGCTAGTGGGATAAACTGTTCTCATATTCTGTAATGTATAGGAGAGATAGAGAGAGAGAGAAAGAGAAAGAGAAAAAACAAGAAAGAAAGGAAAAGGGAGAAGCAGTTCAGTTAGAAAGAAAGAAAAAAAATGCAAGCAATAGTCGTTTAGTAGTGTAGAAATTTTGAACACCAGCAAATTATTTCCGATCGCAATGTGGTCATTCGTTATCATACTTTCAATTCTAGTTCCACTTGTCGCACCGATCAATGTCAGTGCACGTATGATCAATCAAACCACAGCGAATATCTCGTGGATTTATCCGTTGGATTCCAATAATCCTGATGATATAGCATTACTCGGTGGAATGATCAAGGGATTCTATGTGATTGTCTTCGCACCGGATTCGATTCAACCACCCATTGTTCATCGAAACTATGAAGGCACCATTGGTACTCAATACTGGGATATTGTTGGTAATTTAACACCTGGTACAACTTATCACGCTCAAGTGAAAGCATTTACCAAGAAAGGTGATGGCAAACCAAGTGTACCATACATATTCACAGTAGCCAAAGATGATTTCGGTAAGTGAATTAGTGAGGAGAAAAAAAATCGATCGATTATGAACTCACTTCATTTATATGTATATTCAACACTTAATAGATAGGAAAAATCAATAACGGGTATTGTTATGTAATTTTCCTGTTGATGAGTTATATATCGAGTAATAATTGTCTTGAAATATTCTTACGAAAAGATTTGTATATATCTTCAATGAAGATAAATGAGTAAGAGGCCGAATTCAGATGGCGATATATCGATAAATTCAATTGAAAGAAAAAGAAACAAAACTAAGAATGCGTGTTTGTTATATAATTAATTTCATGAGCGGCTGGAGATGTTTGTATCTAATTTATTAGTAGTGCTGCTGGGAAAACTTGTTTTTTTTCCTGCTTTTTTTTCTCGCTCCGATCAGTTTTTACATCAGATGCACACACATGTTATAAGGTCATTAGCAGCACTAGTAGTCGCAGTCAATGAACGTAAACAACTGGTCAAAGTATTGCCCAATTTAACATGCCGGATGTATTGTCGTTCTTACTTCCATGTCGTACGTGACACTAGTATCGACATGCAACTTGTTCGAGTTCTCAAAATGTTTTAATAAGAGAAGAAATCATAACGGATTCACTGGCTAAATGTTGATGATCTTTCAACACGAATGAATATCATTCTTATGAGTAGTACTTGATCATAAGGTCTTATCAACTGTCAACAAGAGAATAATGTTGATGAATATAACAAGGTTCTTTTACATATATATATGTATGTATATTACACTTGATGAACATCGTTCGATACTCTAAAGTGTTCATTCTAGCGTATTTAATGGATAGGACTAGACTTTTCTCTTTTTCTTTTTGCTCTAGCTAAAAACAGTTTTGTTGTAATAATAATGCGATCATCGATGAATGACATTGGATGAGAAATGAGAAAATGCATTGATAAGTGAGATTACGCGGCGACAATGAGAAGAGAAAGAGGAAAAGTGATCTTTTGAATTAGTCCTATTAGAAATAACAAAGAAGAAAAGAATGGATAAACCAGCCTTGGGCATTCTTGACCGGATGATGGACAATGCTTGATAGAGTAAAGATTCAATCGAACAATAGACTGATCAGGACAATGATTGAATTTGGCACTCTTAGACAAATGTTACAGTCTAGCATATCCGATTTTTAGACTAGGATGTGTCTCATATCGAATATCTTCGTTTTTCCCTTCTCGCAATAGAGAAGTTGATTAGTCGGTGTATAGATATACTGTTGTTTCTTTTCGTGTGAAACTAGGAGAATGATTAACAAGTGTTGATTCACAGAACAGAGAGAGATTAAAAACTAGAATACTTTTTCTTTCGCAAAATGAAATAATCAATAGTACGTTCGTTATTTGCTACATCATTGAAATAGACTTCTACTAGAATAATTAACTTGGATAAGGAATTTCATCATCATAATGAATTATTGATGACAACTTGAATGTTTTCTTGTCAAAACAAACATTTTTTTTTGTCCTCAGAACATCCATCACCAACCGATCTAGAAGCATATGTTGTCGATGCTAACACGTTAAGTGTCACATGGGATTTGCCTGGCGATCTACATAACATTGATAAAATCTATATTACTGTTACCGAACTCGGCGAAACGAATCGAACGATTCAAACACAATCGTTTGATAAGACAATTAAGAAATTTGATATTCAAATTAATGATAAAGACCCAAACAGTATTCATACAAACACAACCGTTCAGTTTGCGGCGCGTTATTGCGATCACAGTGGTCAAAATTCGTCGACAATTGACTATCAACTTTATATCAATACATTAAGTGAGTTTTCTTTTTTCTTTTTTTTTTATGCAACTAATTGTGTCTGATGTTGACAGAGTGACATCCTGTTAGAGAAAACTTAGACACACATTTTCATCTATGTTGTCACCCTTATTATACACGGCAAACGCAGAAGGACCAGTAATAGGCGCGGAGTGAGTAGAAAAGAGGGAGAGAAAAAGCCGAAGGTCTTCCAGATTGTTTGTTCAGTAAAATATTCTACTAGATAGCTCAATCAAGCAAATATCTATGTATGACTAAAACTGCACGGAACATGCAAGAATTTGCCATTCCTTTCATTCTAACACGCATTAGGTTTTTACATCTCGCTCTCCCTTTCTATATTTGCGTGTTCGGGGGAAGACAAAAACTGTAAGCGGAGAATTAGATATCTCTTGTTTTTTTTTCTTTTTTTTTCATTCTACGGTATTAACTATCCTCAAGGATCATATGAATATAAAGGGAGAAAAAACGAGAGAAAAAAAGAAGGTTTCTTTCTTAACATTGCACAGATGGTAGTATTTATCGTTTTCTAAAGAGAACAAAAAAAAAGTCGAAGACGAAGAAGAACTCTCATGGATCCAATAACAGTTTTTTATATTCTTCTATTAACTTCCACTAATTTGAAACCAATTAATAATTCTATTGTGCGCTCCAGTATCTATTATGTTCAAACGCCTGGTTCATCAATTTGTAATTTTTAATTATGATTATGCATCTATTCATATGTTTTTTGTTTTCATCATAATTTAGATCCATCTCCGCGTGGTGTGAATGTTACTCGTATCAATGATACGGCAATCAAGGTGTCGTGGTCACCAATCTACTATCCACATGTCGAACGGTATTTGATTTACTACAATGACAAAGCGGAAAACAAACCAGAAAATAAATGGTCACTCTATACACCAACGAATCAAAGTGCAACCACGGCGGTAATTGCTGGTCTTAAACCTGCTGCGATGTATAACGTACGCGTCAGTGCAGAATTTTCAAATATCAATATGAATGATCCATCCCATGCAATCGGAACTAGTCCACGCGAAGGTTATCTATCAGATGTTCATGTTGCTGATATTTATCATCGTAAGTTCATTTGTCAAAATGATGCTCCTTCTTCATAAGCATGATTTGCCTAGGTACAAAGCATACCATTCAATATGATAGTCAATTAAGTCGACCCTATAATATGAGTTATACGGATCTGACATCAAGTAGTGTGAAATTACTCTTTTCTTTCAATGAATTGAATCTCGATCCCCGTCGACAAATTCAAAAACTCGAGGTACAGTTATTACGATTTTATGCAAATGTTTATTCATGTTGGTCTTTGTTACAGGTGCATTACGAAGGAATACAAAATTATATTGATGGGTTAGGAACAGCGCGTACAACAACCCATCACAATTCTGCTGGTCTTATTACGATTCCTCCCACGCAAGGTACACGCGAATGGTTAGTCACTGGCCTAGCGCCCAATACGCGTTACACTCTTAATTTAACCGGCACACTAACGACTTCCGAACAATCATCAACAAAAATTTATAGTCAGCCTGCGACAATCCAGTTTTCGACAGACTACGATGTTCCACCGTACGTTGATCGACCGGATCTAGACCGGCGAACCATTTCGGGTGGAACTCATCAGCAAGTTTATCTTCGTTTACATCGTGCGTCAACCAAAAATGGTCCTATTGATCGTTACTATGTCGTTGTTTATCTGAACGACTCTGCCACGGCTTCATCATTCACACCACAAGAGGTAAAAAATCAAAGGAGAAAAAGCTGTCACATATCTAACGATTTTTTATTTGAAAATTCTAGGGCCGACGAGAATGTTGCTATACTGCTGCGGTATTCAATGAATCTCAATTACCGGAAATGTTTATTCTGGGCGATGGAAAGGAAACTCGAGACTGGAATCCCTTCTCAGCCAACACCTACAATAATTCTCCAATAACTACTACCAGTCGAGTTCAACTTATTTCATGGGGTTTCAATCGTAAAGGAGAGAATTTGATAGCATCGAGTCCAACGATTCTCGTCAATGCTCTATTCAAGTCACCGCAAACATCGAACGAAGAAACATTCAACAATCTTCTGCGAATCTTCGGAATCATCTTTTTATTATTTTTATTTCTCATTATCGTCATATTTTTCTCATTGAAATTCAATCGAACCAAAAGAAAGTCGTTAACACCACCTCCGGAATGTGTACCGTTCGACCTAACTCCAAAAGTTCTAACAATGGAAATGCAAATGCCAATTTTACCTCCGACAATATCACCCGCTTCATCGGGCGAACCCGTGGAAATACGCCGTGTGCAACCCGTCACAAGTTATTCTCCCATACCAGTCGAAGAATTCTCTACACATCTCGAACATTTGAAAGCAGTCGATAATTACAAGTTTTCTCAAGAATACGAAGTGAGTAAACATGTTGACTGTTGTCAATCATTGTCTCAATAACAGAAAACAACACAACAACTAGAATGATTATCACGATAGTTCAGGAATCGTTCGTCGAAGGATGAATAATTTCTTTAGACAAATATTAATTAACGAATATAAACATGTAAAAGAAAAGGATGTGCATTTCATGAGATGAAACAATCTTCCGAACTTCCGCTTTCATTCTACTCGACAATATGTTTTCTAAACAAATTGCTATTCTTGAACGCTAATGAGAATAAGACGATCTGATCTCAGACGAAGTTTTTGCCGTAAAACATGAGAAAGATAGTTCACTATTAGCCAACGTGTTGAAGCATTGATCAAATAAATCTTTTCAATTTCAGTCTATTGATCCGGGTGAACAATTTTCGTGGGAAAATTCGAAACTTGAATGTAACAAAACGAAGAATCGCTATGCTAATGTGGTCGCCTATGATCATTCACGAGTAATCCTTCGTCCGATCGACGGTGTTGCTGGTAGTGACTATATTAATGCGAATTATCTCGACGGTTATCGAAAACAAAATGCATACATAGCGACGCAGGGTCCGTTACCAAATACTTTCGCTGACTTTTGGCGAATGATTTGGGAAACGAATTCCAATTGTATCGTAATGATGACTAAGCTAGAAGAACGCAATCGTCTGAAATGTGATCAATATTGGCCCAGTCGAGGAATGGAAACTTATGGGCCTATTCAAGTTACACTGACTGATTTTATTGAACTCGCTTCATACAGTATCCGAATGTTTACAATCGCTTGGGTAATAGACAGTTGTTTTCATTTCAGAAGGTCAGAACAATGTTGTGAATATTTAGACTGGCCATCCAGAAAAACGAGAAATTCGTCATTGTCAATTTACAGCATGGCCTGGTAAGAGTGAATCATTTGATTTTTGTCTCTTATTCTGAACTTATTCGATAGATCATGGAATACTAGAACATGCAACTGCATTTTTAATGTTCGTTCGCCGAGTCAAAACACTCAATCTGTCGGAAAGTGGTCCGACGGTTGTACATTGTTCTGCTGGAGTTGGCCGAACTGGTTGTTTTATCGTGATCGATGCGCTGTTAGAGAAACTCAAATACGAAAAAACAGTTGATATTTATGGGCATGTCACTCTTCTGCGCGCTCAACGGTAAGGAAACATTGTTCCCATCCATAATTGAAAACTTAACTTTCATTCTTTTGAAGAAACTATATTGTTCAAACTGAAGAGCAATATATTTTTATTTACGAAGCGATCCATGAAGCCATTCAGTCAGGATTTACCGAAGTTCCTGCACGAAACCTACTTACACATTTGCAGAGACTGCTTCAACCACTGAACGATAGTTCATTGACTGAAATGGAATTAGAATTCAAGGTAAAAACAATTAAAAGATGCGAAATCCAATCCATTTTCTATGTTTGTTCTCCTATCATTTAGCGATTAGCAAATATTAAAGCTCAACCATCGAAGTTCATCAGTGCCAATCATCCCGCAAATAAGTTCAAAAATCGTCTTGTGAATATCCTACCATGTAAATCAATTTTTCTTCTTGAATTCAGTCCTTTCCAACTTTCTATTGTCTCAATAGATGAAAATACTCGCGTGTGTCTATCTCCTATACGTGGAATCGACGGATCAGATTATATCAATGCATCCTATATCGATGTAAGTTGTTCATCGTTTAGGAGAAACATGTAATCATGATCGATTCTAGGGTTATCGTCTACGAAATGGCTATATCGCTACTCAGGGACCATTGAACGAAACCATAGATGATTTCTGGCGAATGATATGGGAGCACAATGTAACGATAATTGTGATGCTGACGAAATTGAAAGAAATGGGAAGAGAGAAATGCGCTCAATATTGGCCTGTAGATCAATCAATGCGTTCAGGATATTTTATAATAGATCCTTCAGGAGAATATCATATGCAACAATATCTATTGAGTGAATTCAAACTAACTGATACACGAGTAAGATTTTACGAATGAACAAAATTGGTTTTCCTAAGTTTGATCTTTCAGGATGGACAATCTCGAACAATTCGCCATTTTCTGTACACCGAATGGCCAGAACAAGGTGTACCTAAAGTCGGAGAAGGATTTATTGATTTCATTGGACAAGTACATAAAACGAAAGAGGGCTTTGGTCAAGATGGACCGATTGTGGTCCATTGTTCAGCAGGTAAACGATCATCCTTGTTCAAACGATAAAAGTGAACTTTCGGCGTTATAGGTGTCGGAAGAACTGGAGTATTTCTAACGTTAAGTATCGTTCTCGAACGAATTCGATATGAAGGTGTAGTGGATGTATTTCAAACGGTGAAATTACTACGTACACAGCGACCAGCACTTGTTCAAACCGAGGTAAGCACGAAAATCGTTCTCTCTCCTATTGCATTTCTTTTCTTCAGGATCAATATCAATTCTGTTATCGTTCAGCATTGGAATATTTAAGTTCATTTGATAATTTGATATGATCTTAATTCCTAGTCAACACAGTGACTTGTAGCTACGAGTTTCTTTTTGATACGACGAGAATTTCATGTGATGTTTTACAAGAAAATTATTATTACTATTATTATGTTAGAGCTTCTTTTCTTTTCTATCATCTGTGTAAATATCTGTTTGCGTTTTTGATACTATTTTTCTAACCAAATGAAGGTTCTGCCTTTCTCTTTTTTTTCGTGTCTTAATTATTGTGTGATGAATGCGGTTTTCTTTTGTGTATGTGTGGAAACTTTAATTATAAATTTCGATATTATCTTCATCAACCAATTGATTTGTATAGAATAGAACTGTTTATTCATAGGAATTTGTATGATATAATACAATCATTGAGAAAAGCTTTACTTCGAAAAATCGAATAATAGTTTATGAGGTTTTACGTACAAAAGTCAAATGACACTTTATTGTTCACGCGATTCGACCTCTTCAACCAAACGCAAAACCCATTCGGGAACTTCTGGTGTGCGATAAGCAACGTAGTCTCCACGGGTAGTGTGGCAAATGACATAATCACCATTTTCGCTATTCTTCATGGTCACAGGACGTATGCGTTCAATGACACCATCGGATGTACATTTGACCAAAGGTGCTGTATCCGCTTGTTTCTTTTGAATGGTCGGAAATGGCGATGACATACGAATGGATTGAGAAGATGAGACTGAAGGTAATGATTCAATCAATGTTGACGCAGACGAGCTGAAATCATTGGAAGATGCATTGTCGACGTCAATACTAATACCCGAATCGTCATCGATATAGGGTGTAGAATAATTATTCAACGTTATTTTTGCCATCTTTGTTAGATTTGTCTAAAAATAAGATTGAATGAATACAAAATCTATCGATAAAAGAAAAAAGAGTGTGCAAGCTGATGCCAATTTACAACTGCGTTATTCCTATTAGTCATTGTTTGATTCGAAGAAGAAAAAATACCAAGTTCCTACGCACGACTCTAATCACAAGCGTTTTTATCACATTCCATAATTCTGTCAATATAGTGAAAGGAGAAAAAAAGAGAAAAAGAATGCGTCAGGTATTCTTTCCTATTTTAGTAAGAAAAATGACTCATTCGCAGCGCTGTTGTTGCGCATGACTCAGTTAATAATTCAATTCCATGTACTTATAGGAGAAAAAACGAACGAGGATAAGAAACCTTGTTTTGCTCATAAATAGAATAAAGCATGATAATATTTTCATACTCATCATGTAATAGTACATTGCATTAATGTCGAACAAGACATATTTTCATCGGGCAATCTACGATTGACACATAAGAAATCATTTCTTATTTTTCTATGCAAACAAACCCATTCCTCTTTCTGTTACCTATCGAACGTTTGCCGTGTAGAAGAACCCATATATTTTTAGAATTTATTAATTCAACCAGTTAAATCGACTGAATAGTACTGATGAGAGAAAGATTTTAAGAAAGCGGTGGGATTTTCATCTATGTTCTAATTCTGTATTCAACGAATCGGATTTCTAATTTAATGTCTGAATGCATTTTGTGTTGTGAAAAATGAGCGTTTATTTCTTTGTCTGCACTAATTTTTCTTGACCATATTAGCAGAATAAATCGACAAACAAAGTCATGTGCTCCAGTGGACTGATACAAATCAAATCAATTAATCATGCCATAACTGAAAAATCGTGTACGATATTTATTTTCTGTCATGACTTTAACTACAAAGACAAAAAGAATGTTGATGAGAAGTTTCTGTTTGCTGCTTCATGTCAGACGTTATTTATATTGGTATTAATTGCCATCGGATCTGAGGAGGCGAGTAAAGACTCCTCTTTGAAAGAATTTTGTTTGATTGATGCTAATTGAATCTTTTCTAAAGTGTTCTTCTTCGTATTGTGACCGTTCGATTTGCCATTCAAAGACGAATCTCGAGGCATTTGGTACGTCGACGCACGTTCAATATACCCATCACCATCTATAATCATATTACCACTCAATTGTTGATCATTGAAACATGAGCAGATTCTGAATAGACACGGGATTGTCTGCTGGAATTCTTTACGAAAATTATCATTCAACCAAGAATATAGAAATGGATTATAAATTGTTGATGACATTGCAATAACATGCGTACTTAGAAATAAAGCTCGATAATGGTTGACATCTTGACGATGAAATTCATTCACCATATGAACAATGTTCAATGGTAACCAACATATAGCGAAAATAACCACCATAGCAATCAACATACGGTTTGTACGTTTTTTGCGACATATTTCTACTTCTTCACGTACACGCGTACGTCCAAGTAATGAACGACGTGCTAACGCTACCCAAACTTTATAATAACTAAACGATATGACTGAAAATGGTATGAGGTATTGCAAAACTAATGATGAAAAGTTAAAAAAACGTCGAGATGTATATTGTGGCCAATATTCCTAAGCAAAGAAAACGTTTCTTGGGATTGTACTTCGTCGTCATGAAGAACTTACTTCACATTTTTCGCGATCTAATCGCATGTAAATAGCCAAGGGTAAAGAAATTGATATACCGACAATCCAAATCACAATAATCAATAATATACAAACACCTAAACGCATACGAGAACGAAACGGATGTACAATGACAAAATAGCGGTCGACAGCAATTGCTAATGAGGTCAATGTTGAAACATAAACTAGCAAGAAAATCAAATTCAATAAACATATTCATGTTGTCTCATTTCCTACCTGAAATTCCTAGCGACATTGGCACAATATGACATAGGATTTTCCCCAAATACCACGTATGTCCATAGGCTGATATCGGTGTAAATGGTACAGCTAAACAACACATCTAAAATGAACAGAGTTGTTTTTCGTGGGAGAGCGACGAGAGATGTTTCTTCATACAAGAATGTCTGAAAGTGCTAAATTGGTAATGAAAACATTGGTCACCGTTTGCATGGCTTTGTTTCTACAGACAACATCTAGAAAGTAGACGGTTGTGTATGAAGACAATGACAAATCGGAACTGTATAAACACTTACACACAACCAGTGCATTTCCGGTTATACCGAAGAAGAATATGAGAGCGTATAATGATATAAATGTTGCCATAATAATCGGCCGATTTTCTAAAGAAACTACTTTGTCTTCGACTGTACTTGTTGTTATTAATAAGCTTCTTGTTGTGTATGTTTCATTCATTTCTAACGGATTTTTACTGAGATTGAACGCCATTAGTGCACAGACTAATCTATAACATGAGAAAAACCGTTGTTAACTTACGTGGGAAGCCTACGGAAAAAGAAAATGAGTCTTCATGTAGATTCCTGAATAATCATGCCGTCAGTGTAGCGTTTCCTCTTTTTTAATAAATATTTTTCTAGTCATTTTTTTTCTTTCTTCTTTTTTCCGTGCAATATCATGTTTGATGGAATGGTTTAGTAAATATACGTATGCATGCAAACGCGCCATCCTTTTACCATTGGACTATTTTTGATAGAATTCTTCTTCGTTTTTGCAAGGTTTCTTTGCCGTCTATTCTTCTTTAGGTTCTCTCTCTCTCTCTCTCTCTTCTTTCTTTTATTGCTGACATTAAATGTGATGAAAAAGAACAGAAAATACGAAGAGAACGACAAGATGAAGAGTTAGGAAGGGAAATGAAGGGTGGTTTATATCTCTCCTCCTGACAAACAGAATCGAGTATGAACGAGAAAGGGCAAAGCTCACCATTTGCATGCTTTACCGACACCCATGAGAATGCTTTATTCGAGATGAACATAACAGAAGATTGGCGGAATTAAAGCAAGATGTTATCTAATATTTTAATGACAGTCAGCACGAACTGATCATGTCATCGATTTATATAATTTCTCTTGTCTTTAAAACTGTAAAGATAAGATCGTTGAACAATCGACAAATCAGTTGTTAATATACTAAGTTACCTATTGTTGTTCGACACTTATCGAATATTGCCACGATTATATTCGGCGTATTTTCACGACAAAATAAGATTGTTTATTAAAAATATTCATATTGTCGTGACACTGGCAAAGCTTAACATTTCATTGCATTCTTAAGTCTTATGCATGTGTATCAGTTGTTACACAAAAAGAAAAGAATATTTAAGATTTGTTCTATGTTTTAACGTTCTATTTTTATCGAGAATACAAGACATAATATAATACTCACGTAAAGAAGAAAACAGAAGTCTTCAGTGCGTTGCCTTCTCTTGAGATAGTCAAAACATCGACTAAGCATGTTCTTCTTTCCATAGGAAAATTAACATATGCCTCATAATGATATTTTTATTCTTGCAAAGAAAACCTTCTTCTCATCCACAACTATGTCAATAAAGATAGATAAAAAGTTCATGCATTGTTAATTAATTGTGAATCAACAGAATAAATATTGATAATCCTGTTTGTTCTACAAGCATTCGCTTGAGATAGAGTATCGATTTTTTAGATATAAATATATCTTTGAAAAAATAATTACCCGTAGATCATGTCTACGTAGATATATAATTTAAGATCATGGAGAATTTCTATACTTAGACAATTGACTTATAGCGTCTACATGATTATGTATGTTTACATTAGGATCGGCAAATTAGAAGGCTGACAATCGAGATGAGGTAGAAACTGTGGGTTTCTTTTTCGCATGAAGATTTTTTATCTTGGAGAAATATCATAATTAATAAAATAATGACACATGTGCAGAAAACAAGAAAATAAATGAAAAAGAGTGAAACTAATCGAGCATTCAGGTTGACATTGCCAACACGGACAATTATGTTAACTTCATGCCAAATTTTCTTGTGAGTCGCATCGATTTTTTAACAAAGTTTCTTTACAAAACAACTGAAAAGAGTAAAGACAACAATCTTAGTATTACTAACGGGATCATTCTGTTTTCCTACGATAATCAAAAGATATTTATTTCAATGCGCGAACACGGACTGTTTAACAAGAGTAGATAAACGTATGTATATTCAGTTTATTTCATTTCTATCTACAAAAAAAGTTTTGAAGTATTCATCAAATTTAAAAAAAAATATGCACGATTATACAGAAATAAAGCGTTTATATGATTACTACTTAGTTTTGAAGATTTCATATAAAGCAGAGAAGACGATGAAAGAATGATATTGATTTCACACTGTCGGTTGACCAGTTTTCGATTTTTCTTCACGGTATCGGTCGAGCGATAAATCACGATGCATTAAATGTTCAGCTTCTTCCTAAAACACGAACAAGAGTATTTGGAAGGATGACTTCGGAATCGTAGTTTTCTTTAGTTTAATCTAGTGTTGATGTTAGTAAGTGAAAGCGAGAGGAAGGACGATCTAATAGTGAGTCGAATAACCTGTACTAAACATCAACGATAAATTCTTTGATTCAGTAGCTGTTAAATATAGTTCAGAAGGAGTAATTGATAAAATTCTCGGTCGATTCTGAAAACAACAATCAATGTTACTCGTTCAGAAGAATTATTTAGTTGCAGTGAGAGATATCGTGAGCTTTGGTTTGCAGGAGAGGGAAAAGAAGTGAGGGGGTTAAAGAAAGGAGTTTTACAATTATCTTTGCTGATGATGCGTCAGTAATAACAATTAATGGATTAGATGTCTGATAAGACGTTCCATTCGGTTTGTAGCCATCGCTACGATGTCGTTTGAATACCTAGATGCAAGGAAACGGTTGATAATACATGCATTTTGTCATTTGTCTAGTTATCTGAGTTGATTTCATGCGATTTGTCTTTTGTCGATCTGAAAACACTGACCTCAGTGATATTTGATAGACTATCTTCTACGATATCACGATTTATTCCATCAAAACTATGGAATGATGACGTATGAAAGGTATCAGGTAGTATCTGTATTATGAATTTGCGTACGAAAATGATTTATGGTCGTCAATATGAAAGCGACTTACTGATTTCTTTTGAGCATTGACATCTTCCGAGATTTTCGGGATTCGTACATTTCGAGGTGCCGAAAATCGACGAATTCGACCGACATTGGTACCAGGTAGAATATCATCAAGCCAATAAAGTTCTTCTTGCGTGAAAATTCTATCCATTAGTTTTCTCACGAAACATGTGGCTAATACCTAAGAAAGATTTGCTTATGTCTCACATTTTCCTACGATTTATTGAACTATACTAGTAACGGGAAACAGATAGCAACTGATTTGATGCTTTTCACGGCAAACATGCCAGCTAATGCAACAACTTGAATCACAGTAAATAGATGAACACGTCCGATGCGTACGTGTCGTAGATATGGATGATCCGGTTGATGCTTTTGTGGCATAAAGAACAAGAGAATACGATCGAAAACCTAAGAATCCAAAAAGATTATCAATAGACACCAACAAGAATAAATCTCTGTCTGACTTGCATATTCCGTAAAGCCGTTACACCCATGAACATGAAGACACCATAAAGAACCGGCATTGGAATGAACTAAATCAATCATCTATATTTAACGTGAGCTACTTCATAGCGGAGAACCTTTAACATATGACGTCGTTTGCATACAATCCTCAAAACTACTTCCACAACCAATTTATAGTAATACGCACTACTTGCTTCATGTCAAAAATATCCTCTTGTTTTTCGTTCTCCTGCATGAATATATATATGAAGACGAAAAACAAAAGGACACTTCATCCGGGGACATTTTCTAAAGGTTATTCTTGACATGAACTCATTACATAAGTAATCGCATGTTTTAAATTCAATTTAACACATACAAAGATATTTCCTCTCTGTTATTTACACATTTCCATAGGAAAAGAACATTAGGAGGCTTCTGTGTTAGATGAATGTTCGATGAAATAACATGCTGCTTTACGCATCATTTGTGAGAATTATACTTTGAAGGAAAAGTAATTGTTGTGATCCTGCTGTGTGATGCCGCCGAGTTCTCAGTTATACTCAAGGACAAAGTCTCATCGTACTATTTAGAACTAATCCAGGTCAAATCGAAAATTCCGCTCTCTCTATATGTAAAATGGCAACAACTTACACCTAGAATATGCGTGAAGAAAACACTTAAACCGGTAAGTATAGCCATTAGCAAGGCGCTAACACGTTGTTCACTAGAATATGAAAAGTGAACATTCGATATTAACACTGAAGACAAGAACAACATACAGAATTCCTTCGAATTTTGGTTTTTCTCCCGGTGCGGAATTTTCACTCATGATCTTCAATGCATTGACATGTGTCAAAGCTAACACTGTGGCGGCAACAAACCATGGTAAACCAAGTATGGATTGTATTAGAATTGTAATCGATAAAACAAATAAATCCAGATGATAGCCAAGTTTTTTCTAATTAAACAACAAAACTCTTATGATTCAAATTAATCTCAACTTGATTTACTTTTAATTTGAATTCTTTTCGATTGATTATCACCGCTGTTATTTGCTGATCCATGAAAATCAAGATCGTTGCTATCATAGCCGGAATGCTTGCTAAAGGTATCGTCCATAAAGCGTTCTTGCCAAAAAATGGAATCAACCATCCTCGATCGTGTGGCCGTGTTGGGATGATATCTGTTGGGACATGTAATTTCGGTGTATTCAGTCGTAAATACGCATCCCAAGAAGACATAAGAACAATAGCAATAAGAACAGCAAAATCACTGAGAATCGTTCGAATCTAAATGTCAAGAATGTATTGCGAAACTTCGATCATAAAATTGCGCACTTTCGTTGGAAAGAATGTACTCTGGCGGAATTCTTGTAGTCCCATGCAGATGAAGAATGTAAACACAAATAGAAGTACAGAAAAGAAGAAGATATCAGCATGATAGACGGGCGTTGAACAACCGGAGCCAACAACAAAACCGCCTGCCTTTGTGCATACGATCTGCGAAGTTTTATTCAAGTTAGTTCCATTAAATAAATAATCGACAATATTCGTATCGTTGAGAGTTGTCTCATTGTATCCAATATCGGTGAATAAGCATGAACACGAGTAATCCAATAGTACATTAGGTCGGTAATTAACAGGATAAATTTTACGAATCTTCAAAATTTCACGAATGGCATCGTATATGAAGATCAATGCGACTAAAGATGCGAAACAATCTTCGGTGAACCGTGTAATGTACTTAACAAGAAAGCTAAGATTGAATGTAACGAATATCAGAAGAAATAAGAAGATCCACATGCCAATCCATAAACGAAATTCCAGATAATTAACCCGGTAGTCTCTGAAGAGAAATGTTAGAAAATAGTGCGTCAAATCAAAGTACTTACTTGCACATATGTTCAATAATTCGTTCGAGAATTAACATGGGACCAGTAGCAGAGAGGATATTGAGAGGTTGACCAGCAAATAAACTAAATAAAATACCACTAATCGAAGCAGCAAGAATACATTCCATAGTAGCCTAGTAAAAGCAAACAAACAATGATTCATCAGTTCGTTAGAATATTCTTACCATATAATTTTCTGTTGCTGTCCCTAACATACCACCAAATGCCACTACCGAACAGAGACATACGAGGTAGAGATAAAGTGTAGCTGCTAAACATTGTAAACTAGCACAGTCAGTGAAATCGGATAGAAAAAATGGAAGTTTAGTGCGAATATCCATTATTAGTCCATGAAATGGTCTAAACAAATCAAAAGTTACTGTGACAGAATTCATCTTCCATTTTTCTAACTGTTACCTTTTTGATGCGATTAAATTCGGATCTGTATGAGGAGTTAAATCAATTTCTTCAACTTGTGCAACGATTTCCTCCGCCGTTTGTGCCTGTCGTTCTTCCTAGCAAAGACAAGGAAAGCTATTGGTTTCTACAGAATAATGTCCGATTTACTTTGCTCGTATATTTTGGTGGTGGTTCAATACGAATTGTTGGATCCCATTCGGATGGCGGAATGACATAGGTGTCTTGCATGAATCTATCCATCATTTTGATAATTTCGCTGAAATCTCTTGCCACATAAGCAAATTCCCGACAAATATCGTCTGTTAAAATTGTCGCCATTGTTCGTCCTATTTGTAGTAATTGCTTTTCGCTGTCTTCAGGTCCAATAATGACAACAAGAAAACGCGTTGGAAGCTTGATTTCGAGCATGCCAGGAATATCAGTTGCTTTTTGTAAACGAACGAACACCACTGTTGGCTTACTAACAAAATCAACTGGACAAACGAGAATGGATGCACCTTCCGATTTACTATCGATTTTCTTTTGTAATTTCACATTGTAGTCCTAAGTACAGGGAAATCATTTAGATTGTTATCAATGTCAGTAAGGAAGTTCTTGTTAATAACCGAAACCATCATGCAATATTAGTGAAAATGTTATTTTCTTTAGTTTGACTTTACATTCATATCTCTTTCTATAGCAATTCGGTTTAGACTTTTCTGAAGATTCCTATTGAATTTTGTCCAATACTAAATTAAAATCGAGTTCGGCGTGTTTTCCCCCTTGGATCTTACTTTTGGTGATGAGGGTGATAAACTATTTGTATCTTCTTGATCAGCTGGTGTTAAATCGGCCGAGCCTGATGGTTTTCCAGTTGAACGTGTTGCTAACACTTCAGCATCATCACCTAGAGAATTCATCAATTACTAATGAAGATGACACAAAAAAATGAACCAAACCCGGTCGATTAAGATTATTGTTAATAACAAAACTAGGACTGGGATGAAGACCTTGCCTCGAGAGACTAACGGAACTAGCAGTTTTGGTCACAGAACGCTTTTCGTGATGATGAAAATGTGGTAAACCAAGTATCCATACAAGTTTCTGTGCATGTGCAGTAGATTGAAAATAGTTTTTTTCAATCATTGACTGAACAATAGCTTCTGAAAGATAGACAAGTCGATATCAGTACTGTCGACATGACATTGCGGGCAAAGTTACGTGAAATCGTTGGTAAATCGCTTGCTGTTGGATTAAGTAGAATAACACCCTCTTGAAGAAGATTTTTCAAATCTAATAAAGCGGATTGCATCAATGTAGCAACATGGGGTTTCGACCATCGGCCAAGAACATTTTCTGCGATTTCTTCGAATCGCACCCATCTGGCATAGAGAATAAGAGAAAAGAACAAAATGCAATGAAATTCATCTTTACACTCAAATATGTTACCGAGCCTTTTCTTTCCAATAGGCATAATCTGCGTCTTCCGATCGACGAAGTATATCCAACTGGCAAAATAATTGTGGAATTTCTTCGTCACATGATTGCAGAGGCTCCCGAGGTGACTATTAGAGACAAATACATAAAATCATCAACTGATGTGAGTATCAAGGAAAACCGATAGTTTTTCCACGACTTTTTGAAATTGCAATCTTAACAACTGTTTGACAAAAAAAAACTTACCCTACCTCTGTTCTTTTTGGTAAATGAGCCTGCTGTACCATTGTGTCAGTGTCAGAGTGACGTCGATTTGCAGTGTCTATGAAAATCAAATGTAAATTTCATCGTCATTTGAAAAATCTAATCTTTCTATGTGAACAAAACAATAGCATACAAGTATCAGTCATCTCCTTGCAGTCGTCGTCGCCGATGTTCATAGTCTCCTCACAAGTGAAAAGAAACGCGTGAAATATGACATTAATATATTCATCGTTTTCTCTTCCTTTGCTGACTGCACTCTCATTTACTAAGTTTGCTATTAACTATTCCGCATATTAGAACAAAGAAGAAAAGAAGGAAGAGGAAAATCAATAATCAGATTGATGTCAACAAGCACTGATCTCTATAAAATGGGTAAGAAATACTTGACAAATATTGTTCTAGATATGTGTATCAGTTTAATTATTACTTACTACACTAATCTTCTTGATCGAACAATGTCACGAAGTGGAATGAAACATTGAAAAAATAACAAGAACGTCTTAACTTAATGTCTATTACTTACATAAAAGCGTCCGCAAATGTCCTTGCCTTTATCGAAAGTTCGTCATGAAATTCAAATTATTCATTATTAACTCGACATTTTTTCTTTCGGCAAAAACCTTTTGAAGATATCTGTGTATGAAATTCTTCTTGCTGCATAATATTCGTGTCCATCATCGCTTGTTATGGGATGATTCAAACTTAATTTATTTAAGTTGTCTATTAGTGATGTCAACGACTCATAAGTATAATCAATCAAGCAATGTGATCTTTGAAAACGTAATTATGACATGACGCTTACATAGGTATGCATTAATCTTTCGATAGAAACTACACCTACACGAACTGAATAATTACTCTTAGAAAAACGAAAAAATACAGTATTTTTCGATTGTTATCAACTCAGTCGATCGAAGGCTCGATTTAGGTCTTAATATTTATTTGCGAACCTTGTATTTATGTTGTTAAACAATGAGAGACAACTTTGAAATGTACAAATTGGAGTAAATATCGTAGGCGCAAAAGTTGTGTAAATAGGAACAGATTATCAATTATATTCGATCTTTTGCTTATTCTCACAAGGAAATGATATTGGCGTCTTTTAGAATTTGTCCTATCGGCGAATACTCTTCTAATTCAGGTTATTTACCCGTCTCAATATGATTATTTAAAAACTTGTCTTTGTAATTTAACACTGCTATTTTCATACGAAAATATACATTGTCTAATAATTTATCTTGCGACATCTGAAAAATAATTGAAATTTACTTTGCTGATATTTATCTTTGATGTATTCCCGGGCAGTAGCTATATCCAGACATTAACCACGTAGAGTGCAATCAAAACATGTCATCTATTCGTTTAGTTACTGACACTCATCAGAATACGCTATTAAGACTTATGTCGTATCATCAATATTCTTACCATGATGTATATTTGATTTACCACTTACAGTTGTGCCACGTGAACGAGACATGATAGTCTACTATTATTTCGATGTAAGTGGTCAATTTCTGAAATAGAGACTACATGCAAATTATTAGTGCATATTTCAAAACACCTTACTTGTCGTGTATTATTCTTTGTATTAGAGAAAAATAGATCCTACCTTGAGAGTTATAATTTTATATCCGGATATTTTTTTCTCTCTCTATTACCTGTTATCGACGATACAGGGTTATGATATAAGATTGCTCATTAATCGAACGAGCGATCATGTTATAAAAGTGAAGGACCTATGCGCTAGTAAAGGGCAATCATTCAAGTAGAAAGGTAAAATCCGAGGATATAAAAAACTAAAGTCGTATTTTGTCTCACGCTCGATTTCTCTCGGTTTGAGCAATAAAATAGGCAATTGCAATAATCCAGCAAAAGGAACAAAAGCGACACGAGGTATCCTAGACATTTAGATACATTCGTACTGGTTATTAATCGTAAAATAATTTCATTTGGTATAATGCTTATTTCTCTTTACTTTTTATGAAACGAAAACGAATAATATGACTTTACTAACTGGCCGTTATCGCATAAGATATAATCAGTCGTACAAAATTTTGACATATCAAACAAGAATCTGTCGATGAAAATTACCCAATTGATAAGTGACGGTTTTTTTTTCTTCGTTCGCAATTAATTGTGTCCAAAGTACAAATAACGAAACGTTTCTTTTTCTTCGCATCCGATTAATTCAGATGATACGTGACAAATTTTGCTTGGAAACGACTAAACTTACTCATCCGACAGTCGACTGCGGTGAGCAGACACAGGAAATATATATTGTCATTTTTTTTTGTTATATGACCTCATATTCTCAAAGCACGACTATTGCTCTACCATACTATTTATTAATTACAAAGAAATGCATCTAAATGATGTAAGTTTATCAATATTAAAGAATTAACGGTGAATGTGGATTTCTTATCTCATGTAAATACGTTTTCAAAGGGAAACTATCAGTATTTTTACTGTAATCAACATTCATTCTAAAAATAGCAGTCATACTGCGCCATCTTTTCTTGCATCGTTCGAACGTTTAGGATGGTACTCCAATCGATTGTGTCCATCATCGCGTCAAATATTTATTTCTTTTTATTGAGTGAAACTTTTACAAATAGTCATGAATTCAGGAAGAGCATAAAGGCAACGTATATATATATCACGTCGATGAAAAATCAATGACAGCATAGTCACTCATTGTCTTCGTAGTTCAATAAAATGAAAAATTATCTGGATAGCTATAAAAGTATCTTTCTCGATATAAATTTACGCGATTTTTGGACGATCTCTTCATTGATACGCAACGAACAACGTCTTCCATCGTATGAAGTGCTAATTGACAACCTAACTCAGTTTTGGTTGGAGAAAAATCACTATAGCAAACATTACTATTTGCCTCTACTATGTGTGCGAACCGGTTTCGACTTATTCTTACGTGTCAATCAATTTCCTGAACAAAGTGAAATTATCATGTCTGCAATAAATATTCCATCTATGATCACATTAGTGCAATGTCATCGGCTGAAAGTTATCCCGTGCGATATTAGTCTAGATACATTAGAAATGAATCTAGATAACGTCAAACGTTTAATAACGTCGAAAACAGTTGCAATTGTGTACGCTCACATTTACGGTAGATGTGTCGATGTCTCAAAATTAGTGGATCTAGCCTACGAAAGCAATATTTATTTTATCGAAGATTGCGCAGAGAGTTTTTCGGGATTTTGTTCGTGTTCAACGAAAGACAACAAGTAAGATCTTCTTTTCTCCATTACAAACAAAACTATTCAAGGAAAAAAACTCAGCTTACCTCCTGCCTCGTAAGATGAGTTGTGTTGTTGATGAACTTGATCTTTTCTTCTCACACCATGCGACTCGATTGCAGAAAATTACAAATTAGTGTTCTCGTGTCACATGTATTTTGCTAATAATATGTGTAAAGATAGATTTTTACGTTTGAAGTACTCGAAGAAACACGACGTTTCACAAGAGTCATACTATGAATCAATCTATTCTAGGTCAACACTCGATATGTACTGCCCAACAAATCTATTTGCTGATCATCATCCAACATGTTACACGGGACATCCACGTTCTCATTTGATTTTATACAGTTTTGGTGTTTTGAAATTTTGTACATCATTAGGCGGTGGTATAGCTAAGATTTCCGATTATAATCTCTATCAGAAAATGCGAGACATATTCAATCAAGATCCAATTCAATCGATCGAACAATATGCAACTAATGTGAAAAAATATTTTTATTTATTTTGGTTATTGAATGTTCCTTATGTAATCAAGCCATTGATGTATTTAGTGCGTTTATTTAAAATCAATCACATGGAATTTGTTGTAAGTCGCCTTCGAGCATTTACAAAACCTCCTAAACCTGAAGAATTATTTCTCTCCTTACGTCGTCAACCGTGCCGTCCATTGCTTGCTTTTCTCGCGCACCGTTTTCAAACATACGATTATCAACATTTACAAATGCAAAAACAAAATGCCCTTTATGTTATCAATCAACTAAACAAAACACCTAATATTCAATTCATTGGCTTAGAATGTCCAATAAAGAACTTTTGGCTATTCCCAATCATTGTTTCGAAACCTGACATATTTGTTCGAATGCTTTCTGAACATCATATTGATGCTTATCGTGGCACTACGCAATTAAATGTTATTACCAAACAATTAACTGATACAGATAATGTTCCAGTAAGTATAGATGATTGCCATAAATGTCCGAATGCTGAATATTTGATCGAGCATGTGATTTACCTACCTGTACATTGCTACGTACCAAAACAAGTGCTAGATCGCTTAATCAAAGTTGTGAATCAGACAGCACGACAAATTGATCAATATCATTTAAGATCCAAATTATGAATCCGTTCTCTTCATCGATTTCTTTCGCTAATCTTGTTTCATTGTTGATGTTTTATGATCATTATTTTTTTATTGCCTTTCTTCCTTTTATTCTTCGCATATGATTTCAACATGGTGCTTCATAATGAGAAACAGAAAAAGAAAAAAAAACATACCGTCGATACTGTGATATGAGATTGTTTAATTTAATGATCTTTTATTGTATAATCTTCCGACCATTTCCTTTTGTACATATATAAAACATGTTATCGATAAAGAGATGTTAAAGAAAAATGATACTTCTTCATCTGTATCCTATGTAATCGAACCCTTTTATTATTCAAGCATCTGACACCAAAATGCAATCATTTCTGACCCGGAAAACTTATTTTTATTCTTTCATTGAATTCTGCCACCTTCGCGTCACAAATAGCGGTTTTTATACAAAATTTCTATGCTGATTAGAGTCGCTTCACGCGGCCGGAACCATCGTGCCGGAACCCGAGGTTGCTGACGTTATGCACAAATAACAAAGAGACGAATCATCGTAAACATCAACGGCAATGTGAAAACCTTATTATTTTCTTGAGATGCCGTCTTCACGAAAAAGGATTAGAGACGATTCGCTCTTCTGCAGGCAGTAAGCACGATCTGTGGAGGCAGTAACATTCCAACATAAGATCATGATAGAGGCAAGTTCAATAGGAAGGATGATCTTCCCTGTCAGCGCTAATACATCAGTGAGTAGGACAAATGCTTGCATAGAGACAAGTTTTACCTTCAGAAGTTAATTCGAGTGAAAATGCATTATCTCCGTACGATATGTAAATTGGAAGTGCTACCGACAATGCTCATCGGAATCTTGTTTCAATCATTGATTGTATCGTGTTACATTAAACGGCTTAAAATTTTATCAAAATATCATATGACTAGGATGATCGAATAACAAAAATATGCTCGTAGAAAGATCAATAAAGGCTTTGTTTGTGAACAGGAAGATTTGTGTCGATGGATTTAATTTTAAAAATGATACTAGGCTTTATTAGAAATCGGAATAGATAGTGTGGAGACTGATAGAGGCAGAATCGCTCGATAACCAACGCAACAGAGGAATAAAATGAATAACAACCGATGAGATTAAAAGTGGGCATTACCATTTGGTTAACTCGGGTATATTTCGATAATAATCGAGACAAGTAGGGTTTGCCAATGAGCCAGTTGCGTGAATCGTTTGACCTTCAATGATACGACGAACCGGTACTTCCACTTTTTTCATGTTGATTGTGTACTAAAACACGAGAATAAGATTATTTGGTTTCGAGCTTTCCGTATGATGCAAATAGGATTTGGCAAAAGAACTCCTCTCGGATCGGATATGTCAAAGAAATATTTAATGGGGCGACTGATGATCGCTAATGCAAATTTAAAAGGTATAAAGAACGTGACATACAGCCCTCGATGATTGCCTATTTACTATACAACCTTCAAAACGACTTTGTTTTCATCGTTTAGCAAAAGATTATGCTCGTACAAAATCCATTTAGGTGTCTCATTATTTATAGTTTTGTCAAAAGATGCCACTGTGCTCGTTCGAATGGTTAAAATAACCAACTTGTCAATCAAACAATGACTATTTCTACAGTGACGTAGGGGGAATGATGATCTAATCTGCTGATGTAATTTGACATTCCCAACGCATGAGCAAATCAATCGACTGGTTATATTTACAGGTATTTCTGGTACTTGAACGATGACTTCAGGCACATGTCTTGCTGATAGTTGTTGTCGTATTGCCGTTTTAATTCGATCAACCAATGATTTGTCTAGATGGTCAACGGTTGGGGGTAGCTAAAAGTAAAGAAATGAAACAGTCCTTGCCATCATGTTCTTTTCCCTCCCGAATGATTTTAACCGATTAAATTCATTAGTTAAGTGCAACGAACACCCACAGAATGTCAGTTAAGATAATTGTTTACTGCTTTTTAGAAGTCAACTCATGTCGTCTTTCTGACTTTCATTAGTAAGAATTAGGGAGGAGAAAAAGTTTGCTGTCAACATATCTTCTACAGCTATTGCCTTCTTTTCATATCTATTAGAATTATTTTTCTTCTCATGAACTACTATCATCCGTTCATTTAGATTACGGAAATTTTCAATCCATCTAGAACAATGGCAATCATGATGTTTCTGAAACGGTAAGTTTGTTGTTTCATCGAATCCGGAGGAAACTTTTTGAAAATTAGATTTATTCTTTTTTTTTTCAAATTACGGAAATTTAAATCGTTACTTCCGCTTTTTATGCTATATAATGTATTATACAATGAGGAAGGTTCTTCTTTCACGAAGATTATTATTTTTCAGTAAAATATACTGTGCTTGGATTCTTAACAAATAGATCTAGTACTTGAGCACGTCACGTCAGTTGGTATTTGCTTATCACAGAAGTCAGACGCTAGCTGAAAAAGCATAAAAAACTCGTTAATTTTGATGTCCGTCGGTTGCGAAAGGTTTCGGTAAACGATATTATCTGCTAGCAAGCAATTATAGTTGATCTTAACACTCAATTGCTTTTCTTTCTTTTTTTCTTCTCTCCTACGTCTCATGTTCTCGCATGGTTTTATTCGCAAAATAGAAGTAATAAGTATCTTATTGGATAAAACTTTCTATTAAAAATACGCTTTAATATCAATTAAGGAAAGCAGAGGTAGAGTATTCGTCCAACTCACATATTAATCTTTTTGTTGGATATGTCAGGCGTTCCTCTCTCTCTTTTACAAGAGTCAATAATAATTACAAACAAAAGGGCTTTTTTTGCGTGTGTGAGTGACATAAAAACAAAACAAATCAAATCAATGAGCACTCTGTAATTACTGAGTTGTGTAGTCGAACTGTTGTTAGCGTCATATTATTCTCCCATTTAACATAAAGTCATGCAGAATAAACGCAATCAAGCTTTCAAAAGCCGTGCTTATTCATGCTTGCTTCTACTTATATTTAATAGTCTTCGAAGTTTTAGTTTTTTTTTTCTTCATCATCTTCTTTTATTCGAGAGTTTTTCTCGTTCGGTGTTCATTACTATAACAAGTAGAATTTATAGCGAAAAGCTTCTGTCTCATTAACAAAGCAGATGATCTTTTAGATTAGTGGACTGAGTCTCAAGTCCAAGTTATATGATAGAAATTTAATGTTTGAGAACATGAATTGATTTTCCAGTTCATAAACTCATAGTCAGAGAGCGATGAAACGTCTAATTTACATGTTGTCTATTAACGAACAGATGACTACATCTTCAAAGATATTTCCGGTGAGGATATTTTCTTATCTCGCATTTCCGTTCTCTCTCTCTCTCTCTCTCCGCATCGACGCAATACGAACAAACTCGCATAGACAAGTTTTGTACTTAAATCTCTCTATCATGCTTTGATAATGATATTGTGTTTTTTTTCCTGGTATAGTAAATCAAAATAGAATGATCAATCATATGTAATTGATTAAATTTGATTTCTCGTTCGTTTGATATTTCTATCTATCTGTCCAGAAGATCGGTATAAGAAAATTCTATTAGAAACAACATCCCGATAACGTGACTCAAGCCCACGCTTCATTTGTTCTTTCTAATTCACGAATAGTCATCAAAAAAATACATGTATTCACATACACAGAGAAGATGAGATTCATTTCCTGCGACATTTCTACTAGATGCTAGTTTCCTCAAGCTAATTGCGATCAAAGTAGGCGATTGTATTCATAGAAAAGGTTTTCCTTTCTTTTATAAACGCATGTAGGAAGTTTAAACTAGGTTATTTTCTTCTTCAGAATGAACAATACGTGCATAATTCTCCTATTATTTATTGCGCTTGTTTCATGTGCTTTATCATCTTATCTTGATATTCCACCGCCACCCGAACGACCGTTACGTTTTAAAACCAAAGAACAAATTGAAACTTATCTCAAAGCTGTGAAGGATTACTACGATGCATTTAAAATAAAACTTGTTCGTCGAGACAATTCAATTCACGATATTTATTCACATCTGAACAAATTGACAACCGACGATAGTAATGGTATGGATGATACCGAAGACCGGCAAACAATCTATTATCTCGATCAGTCACCCATCAATTCTTATTTTCGGCGACGATATAAAGTCAAACGTTTGATGAATATTTAAAGGGAAAAAAAGAAGAAAAACTTTTGTATCATTCAAAATCTACCAAATAAAATCTTATTTGTTCGTCTCAATTCTATCTAGTTGAAAGAAAACAAGCAACATCATGCATGTTTTATATCTTATTTAGATCGAACAAATTTTTACCTATTCGAATAAAGAATAAATATTCGTCAATTTGTTTCTCTTTCTCTCGTTCTTTCATTCGTTTACATGTTCTACTTACCTTCAGGAACAGAACAACACGTTCATTACCACTTGTTGGATTCCGTTGAGCGACACACAAACTGTCAAGAATTTCACCATTGAATTGATCGACAATAGAATAAATTTCAGCGGAACCGAAACGGATGCCATTAGGATTCAGTGTACCATCACTAAATCAATAACAACTAGAATTGTTTTTCATTCAGCAAAAGTCAGACAAAATACCTTCGGCCAAGCATAACAATACCGCGAGTAACTGGATTAATCAGACAGAAATCAGAATGATTCCATACACCTATCGAACAAAAAGAATAACTTAGCGAAAGGCAATACCGCGCGAAAGATCACACCTGGATACTTATCGAAATAAGCACGATGGTACTTTTCACCCGTAGGGTCATTCCAAAAAGAAGCGGGCATCGAAGGAAATGGCTTGACGCAGACAAGTTCACCACTTTCACCTTCCAATTTTTTTCCTTTTCAATAACGAAGAAGAATAACAACATTATTAAAAAGTTGTAAGAAAGGAAATAATAATACCATCTTCCGCCCAACATTCAATTGCCATGGCTAAATGAGGAGATTGTATTTCTCCTTGATGAACACTCAGAGTCGGATTCACACCGGCAAAACAAGAGCTATTACGATATCGATGAGTATATTTTTATGAACAAAATATTTCTTACATAATATCCGTTCCGCCCGTGATTGAACCCAATAATACGTCGGTTTTTATCTCCTTGTAAACATAGTCAAAGATACGGGCATGCAATGGGGAACCAGTCGATAGAATTGTATGCACGGTATTGAGTTTGTTGTGCGTACGAGGCGTAACCTGCTGTTCTTCTAATGCTGCTAAGTAGCGTGCACTACAACCGAAGATGGTTACACTAAATTGAAAAAGTTTAATTTATTTCATAGAGAGACAAGTAGTTCTTACCCGATTTCATCAGCCAAATCCCAAAGTCGATAGCAATCAGGTACAATTGGCGAGCCATCGTAGAGAACTATTGGCGTACCCAATGCAATCGATGAAATTAACTAAAGGAAATCATATGTAATTACTAGTGTATCACTACGACTCGTCATTTACCCAATTCCACATCATCCAAGAAACCGCTAAAAATCAGCAAATATTGATATACACGGAACAAATACGAAAATTTCTTTACCTGTAAAGTAAAATAAAATATCTCCATCTTTCATATTACTCTGTAACCGATGTTCCTTTAAATGATTTAATAACGTTCCGCCATGGCCATGCACGATACATTTTGGCGCACCAGTGGTACCAGATGAATACATGTAAACACGCCGAAGAAAACAATCAGAATAAGTCGAACATTATAAAAAAGATACTTATAATAAATAAAGGATGATTGAATGGTACTTGTTCGAATTCTAATGGTCCTGTAGCATCACCAGGCAACGAAAGAAAATCATCAATTGTAATACTAAAACGTCTATGGATGAAAATTGACATGAAGATGATGATGAAAACCTGTTCGGGATGGTGCTGAGATCCATGGAATAATCGTGTACAAATGGAATGACGACGACAAATCGTAGTGATGGTAATGCTAGAATCGAAATGTGTTCACGTATATATTTCAATGTCGAATAATGATGATAGACGTACCGAGAACACTATCTTGAAGTTTAGCTAATGAGTCATGTGTTTTTCGATTGTAAACAACAGCATTGCATCCGAAGATAACTTTGGGCTCGATCTGACTGAAACGTTCTGTAACACCCTGTGCATTTCAAATCAAATTAGAAAAGAAAAACAATCGACAAGATTTTTATTTACTAGAACGCCAAAATCTGCTGATGCAGCACTAAAGATTGCACCAAGACTAGCTGTTGCCAAACAGATGATCAGTGCTTCAGGACAATTTGGAAGATAAACTAACATCGAATGCGATGAACTTTGTATTTTTTTCACGAATATAAAAGATTTACCTGCAACACGATCACCGACTGTTACACCGATATGTTGAAGTGCAGCCCGATAACGACGAACTTGTTCATTCAGTTGAGCAAATGTCAACTTCTTAATCGACGCGTCACCCTCGCCTATAAAAGACAATCAAGATATCAAATCGTTCCATAATCTTTCTTTTCATTAGATCAATGGGAGTAATTTACATAAGAACCTTCTGCTGTAGACTACAAGCTGAGTAGTAATCAGATTTCGAATTTTATGTAAAGAATATCGAGTTGTTACCTTTTATCTAACAATCGACTTGATTTCAAAAGAAACCAAACTATTTATCATACAAGAATACGTATCAACAATAAAACTTACTGCACGAATAAATGGCCACTCGATCATCTTTGCAACGAAGAAGATTCTCAGCATAGTTCAAACGTGCACCAACAAACCAACGTGGAATTTCATCCATTCTCTTATTCTCTTCTAATACCTAAACAGTTCACATATAGACCAACTGTCTTTCAGTACACATGAACATACTTGTTCAAAAGGTGTAGAATGGATAACATCACTATAGGCCCAGAATGTTTCCCAAAACTTCGCAATATTATTTATTGACCATTCGTATAAATCCCAATAAGATTCTAAATTAATTGAGTGCTAGCAAATCATATCTTGAGTTATCAAAGTAAGTATTTGATACCTAATTTCACTTGATATTTATTCATAATAATCTCTCGAAACTCATCAATATTCGTAGTAACGCCCGAAGGCGGTGACCAAAGTTTATGCGACATCTAAATCAAGAAAACAATAAGCAAGAACTTGTTAGCAAATTTTAGTATGTGACGCTTTTTAAAAAAAAAGAAAGAAACAACAAACATCAATATATAAGCAAAGACAAACAGACAGGTACATAAATCATGAAATATAGAGTACAATTCATGTTAAATAGGTTATTTATTTTTTTTATCAGTCTTCTTATCAGATTTTGCTTGTTGGTTATCTTCACTGTCGTCACTTGGTGACTCTTGATCGTCCGATTCTTGTTCGATCTCCTCTTCTTGTACTTTTTTCTTGGGTGTTTCGACTTTGACTGTTTTTTTCTGTGCACTCAAACGTTTTTCTCGTTGTGTTACTTGACGATGAATTATCAAGCGCGTTAATAACAGCAGACTAAAGACCAAGCCAGGTGCGATACGTTCAAATTTGTCGTGTAATGCATAATGTGTATAAACAGCACCCAACATAACTACGAGGAGAACAACATTTGCCACTTGTTTAAGTCGGCCAGGTACAAAGACGAGTACAGCTCCACCGATAAATTCCGCAAGTCCAACTGCTAGACGATAGTTTTTAGCAAATGGACGCCAGCCTGTTTGTGTATACAATGGAAATACATTGTTAACTCGACCGAATTCTCTTCTCTAAACGAGGAGAAAGTAAATGAATAAAATTTCTAATCCGGTTTCAATTACCATATCTTCATATACATCAGGAAAAAATTTGTCTGTGACTTTGAAATGTCCGACAAACATAAAGAATGCACCTAGAGTCAATGTCAATACAGTCAAAGCTATAGAACCCATGATCTAGAAAAAAAAACAAATAAATTCGAAAAATTTATTATTCCTGAGAAGAAAAACAATTGAAATATTTGATCAAAGTGCTTTACAAGTTTCTCTATCAAAATCATAATCAACTGTAGTGGACGATGTATCTGACAATGTACGTTCCCGATGTGTTAATGGCAATTCAATAGCCGAATCAAGAGTCGAAGTAATTGCATCTAATTTATTGTTCGAGCGTATTGAAGTAGGTCTATCTTCAGTTTGAATTCGTTTTGGAGAGGCTATCTGACGTGTTGAAGATGGATTATCTTCAAGTTTCACTTCGATTGTTGTTTGAACTTGTGAATCAATGTCAAATTTCAGCTTTTCATCTTGAATTTTTGGTATTTCCAATGCCACGGCTAAATACAGAGAATGAGTGGTTAGAGTCGAATAGATTTATACTTACATCGTATTGTTTGTTTACAATCAGTTGTGGTTACTTTTCTGTTCGTTTCTTTCAATGAGTTTACTCGTTGTAGAAGTAGTTTGTCACCCTCGGTGTCGATATCTAAATCTAGGTCGTCGTCATCTGCTTCGTCTTTTCGTTGCTGTTGTTCTTTCATCATTTTTTTCTTTCGTTTCCTATCGACTTTCGTTTGGAATGATTCGTATCGATGTTTGATTTGTAACTGATGATTGATAGGTTTTCGTTGGATTTTTTCATTGATTTTTATCGTTGCCGTTGTTGACTTATTTGAATCTTGAATGTAATGGTCAATAATTTGAAAAAGACGCTTTGATGTTATTTGTGATGTAAGTGGGGCTGAGATAGGTGTGACACGTTTCGGTCTCAATGTTTTTAATACATCAGCAATTTCCGAAAATGATGAATGAAGAGAATAACATAGGCGATAACTTAAATATTTATCTGAATAGGAAACATCAACGCCTTCACCACCATAATCTTGAAAGCCTATGAAGTAACGTTTGTTCGATGTTGAAACGCTTTGTTCGAAATTGGAATGATACTTATGGTACTCAACTAATAATTCACCTAAATATTGAGAAGAGTCGATCATAATCAAGAAAAAGTCCATGCCACTCCGTCTTACCAGCTGCAATTTGATCTGTAAACCACATAATTGATAAAAGCACACGTATAGGTTTATCACAATTACGAAAAAATGAACATGGCTGAGCGAAATTCGATGCAGATGTGCGACAAGCATGCAATCGTGTGGTATTCGGATCTGTAGTTAAACATTCTTGGATAATTGGTATACACGAATAGAAATCATATTGTCCCTGTTCAACATGAATACGCATTCCAAGACCATCGTACAGCGCACGATAGATTTGCTCATAGCCAACACGTGCACTAGATGATACCGAGAAAAAGGTTAAAACATTTAGGTGTTGGTTAAGACAAAAGATATTCTACCTAGTTTTAAAATAGATATTTGCTGTGTTTGATTTATCAGCAACTAAACCTTTAATCCACAGAATCAATGCTTCACAACTGACTTCCCGCGTAGGTATATGTAAAATATCTGGCCGAAAAAATGTCATATCAATGTACAAATTATCAATTGGCTTGAAGACATGTGTTTTATCTTTATCATCTTCAGTTCGTCGCCGGTGAAGATGTGTTATACGTTTGGCTTGTCCGCGATAAAGCCGAAAATCGCCAGTAAACAGCACATTGCCATGTTCACCTTCAATCCAGACCATCATTGAACCAGGACAATGTCCTGAACCGAAGCATGTGACTAAAATCGATTCACCAACATCAGGCGCACGAGAAGACAATGTATTTTTCAAGCTGTCATTCGCTAAAAAGCAGATCACAATTTCATTGTCGATTAGATTTTTTCTCTTTTTTCCATTCTACCTGCCCCCTCTTTTTTCTTTGCTTGTACTGGATCGCTGGATTGAATTGTTAACGCAAACGGTTGATCGATTGGAACGGTCTTAAAATATGGGACTAGATGTCGATACGGTGCCATGGTGCTAAGCAATTGTTTGGAGATTTCTGACATATATATTGGTGCATTGATTTTTGAAACATATTTACCGAACTCTGGTCGTTCTAGACCAACAAGATGGTCCATGTGAATATGTGTAATGAAAAACATCGTACTAGTATAATTATGTGTTTCAAACGAATCGATAGATATAAGAGGATATTCCTCCAAAATTCCATGATATGTACACATACGGGGAGAATCTAGAAAGAAAATTCTATGATTTGGATGACTAACAAAATCATTGGAGATTTTACTAATAATTCTACTATAGCCACGTAGAATAGATGTGGCAACAACGGAGATAGTCAGATCGATATGCCAATCATCCTTGTGTAGGCAGATACAACAAAGAATTGATCGTGTGATTTGATAATTAGATTAACCAATACGTCTGTTAGTTTATTTTTTTCATGTAGATTATTAATATTCATGAATAAATTATGACAAAAGAAACGTTCTTTTTCTTAAAAATAATCTGAATTAAATTACATACAGTAGCGACATCTGGAGGACATACATTGTGTCAAAATCAAACGGGATGCACACATGTACAAAAATAAAAGTTCTATCAGATCACATTTAAGCTGTAGAAGATGTATTCATATCACGTTGATTGTTTGTCTCAATGGTTGGTAATATGGCTCCTTCGTTCACTACGCCAACTGATTGATTAGATGTAACATTTAAATTCAATTCAATAGATCTTTTTCGCTGCGTACCTTGTCCTGAAACAGAAAACTTCACAATTGAACATAGTCATAGTTTTCGTTTACCTTTCTTTTGTGGCAAGAAAAATAGAATGGAAATGGCCATGAACATATGCCACAGACTATGTATATACCAATAATTGTCATTTGTTTCAAAAAAAGCAAATAGAACAAGTCCCGTTATTGCAAATGCTAAGCCCAAGCAGATGCACACGAGGCGTTTTCTTGTCAATTGTAAACGACGTTTTTTAACCGATATTACAATCTATATAAACATCAAAGTATAATATTCTCGTCTTCATCAACATTGAGAACATACCCATGTTAGAAGTGTAAAACTAAATGTAATGGATAAGAGCACAATGAATTGTATATTGTCGAAACGATCACGGGAATTGATCACGACACATGTTAGAACACCTAACATGAATAGAAAGATTTTGATTGAACGAGGTATGAACGAAATTGTTATCAATGTAACGATAAAGGAAGCATATGAACCAATAAAATCCGATAATTGTAAACCATCATATTTAAAAATACAAAATCGTCGTATTTCTTGATCACAAGCATGATAAAACTATTTAATACGATGCGTTTTTGCAAACAGAAGCAGTTTTCGGTATTCAGACAACTTACAGTAGAAAAGACCATGTTAAAAAAGTAAACCAACGCTTCGATATATAAGCGATTGTAAATGGCAAACACAACCGCTGGAATAAACATTAGATTACTCAATGTTAAAAACAAAACGCTCGGTAGATATCGTGAAACGTGTGAATAAGTACTATCGGTACAACCATAACCGCGGTAGCCTAAATGAAAATGGGAAAATTTAAGTTCAACCGTTATTCATCGATACTAACCAGCTAGACAAATGCAAGCTGAAAATATATTCTGTTGCGATATCATTATGCGACATACGCCATAGATTCCACATTGTTGTCGAGTACATTGTGATGATAGGACTTGAAAATTAACTAACATTGTTGCATTATCACATTGATTGTTTGAACTAAGATTAGTCAGGTTATTTTAAGAAAATCTATTCGGGATTGTCTTACTTATTACAAGCATATTCTAATGTTAGGTACCAGAGACCCATTTCAGGATACGGCAATGATCTGACGGTGAGCGAGTTCTGCTGTAGGAGTATTTTATAATCATTTTCACACGATCGATGTCGTCGCGGTTGATTTTTTGATAAACAGCCGAGAATACTGACATTCATATTCGATATATTGAAAGACTAACAAGAAAAAGAGAAAGAGATTTCATATATGATTCACTCACAACCTGTTTTACCTTTAGTTGTGTGTCAAAATCGAAATGAATTGTTCCACCAATATTTTTATCATCAACAATGAATTCATACGAATAGATCGAAGCATTGTGCTGATTAAGTACAATGGAATGAGTACTACTATTTGTATGTAAAGGTACATATATAAAATCATAGTAGAAATTGCGAACAATTCGTCGAGTTGGATACGACTGAATATCTTGGATGTCATCTTGGAAACGAATAAGCATATCACCAGCGATAGATGTATTTTGGTATGTTGAATTGTTCACTGTTATTTGAAAGTATATCCAAAGAAATGCAGCTAACTGATCGATTTCCATTACACATGAAGAATTTTGACAAGCTAAACAATGATATAATCTGATACAAACAAAGCGTTTTTTTTCTCGAAAACGAACTTGTTCGATAATCGTATTGAAACAAACTTGGCAGAGCATTAATGCGTGCGAATATCGTGATCGCGCAGTCCGATGTCCAATTAGAAAGAACAATTAATCGAGTGTTTCTTGTTGTTGTATAGTATCTAGATAAAGAATACATCTATTCAATATAAATATTAATAACGGAACAGAGCAAGCCAGTGAATCGTCATTCTCAACGACTGAGTTTTCAAATTCAATCAGAAAAAGTCTGAAGGACGTGTTAGGTTATTCATGCGGAATAGAGAAGCACGAAGTGTAAAATATTTACGATGTGTAAACGAATGTTGTATTATTAGACAAAATAATTGATAGTGGCTGATCGATAGTTAGTGTTAGTAAAACAGGTACTGCTTGATAATCAAGCCAACTTGTTAAATAAAGGTTACAGTCACTGGAAGATATCTTAAGATTGGATAGTCCAATAGAAAAAAACGAAATAGTCATCTTCAGATCTGTTGCATACCTTAGATTTCGAGTTCATTGGTAATTTTTCTATAAATATCTGAAAATACTCGTTAATAAGATGAAAGCTTTCCATGGAAAAGCGTTTCTTACCATAGCGAACCATGTTCCGATCAAAGGATTTTCTAATTGAACTGTTCCGTTGGAAATGGTTCGATTGAATATCATTACCAACAAATCATGACGTGAAGATATATACGATTCAGGAAATGATTCATTAAGTGGACTAATCAATGGATAAGCACCGTATTGAAGATCACTATATAAAGAAAGTAACGATTATCTTGCAAAGATCAGCTCGTAGTAACATACAAATGAATCTTAGGGAAATAATTGGAACACTTTCCCTCGGTACTGATAGTAACAGACCAATTGGCTAGAGTTGTTGGTCCATAGATATTAAATTTAAGAAATTTGACATTCGAGTAATCAACATATTCATAGAGACCAATCTTCGAATAGTACTGACCGATATCATGACCTGAACAATTCAACAATTGTATACAGACGATGAATGAAACGATGTAAGCTATCAAAGATGTTACCTACCAATGGAAAGTTCACTCGTCGTCGAACACAAGCAATATAGAAAAAAGACTGATAGGGAGACAATCATTCTGGAAAGACATCCGGATAGTAGTTGTTCATTCTCGTGTATTATTTGATCTAAAATATTAATTATAGGATTAAAAAAAGGAACGAAACAAGATTGTTAACTTGTTGCTTTTCTTTCTTTCTTTCTCTCATTTACATAAATTGCTATTTTCCTTTAAAAAAATTCACAGTACCAAGAGGCAAAACATGTGTTTTGCAACAAATATAGCAAACAATAAATAAATGTACGTGTATGGAAACAAAACGAATAGAGAAAAGAAAACGGTTTCTATTAAATAATAAATAAAAGAGAGAGAGAGAGAGAGAGAGAGAGAGGAACCCAAATAAAAAGAAAAACAAATAGATGATTTGAATAATTAATAATTTCCTTCTTTAGAATATATCATCACATCTTGACCAATCTTGTTTTGCTTTACATTCCCAATATTCGTTTGTATAGACGTACATGTCTGATTCCGTCAGTGGATCGTATTGCTTTTTGAACCATTTCGATTTATATAGATCATGTCCACCTGCTTCGTTTTCGCGTTGTCTTCGTACTTGACGTTGTTTTTCTTCCAAACGAAGTTTTTCTTGGTTCGCTTCATCCCAACGTGCCTCTTCCATCAAACGTTGATCTGGACGACGACGAGTATCAGTTGGGGCAACACCTGGCTCATCTTCATTTAATTCAATCGCCAATTCAGTGAAATTATACATCTTTTCTAAATATGCTGGTGGCATTCGGCGTTGCCATAAAACTTTCATGTTATGCGTTTCCATATGATGAGAATGTGTATGACGAGACGAAGGCGATTCAACAGGACCACCTTCAATCTTTTCCGTCCATGTGCCTAGGAAAAACAACGATGAAGACATTTCTCATAAGCATCTGTTCATTACCAGATAAAACCCATCGAGCTTGCGAATTGGAATCTGTGACAACACCGGTAACTTTATGTGGAACATCTTTCGAAAAATAGCTATATTGAAAATATTTCAATTTACAAACATCTTTTGTTGTATGATTGATAATATCCATCTCTCCAACCTATAATGAGGTAATATTCAAATGTGCATTCGTTCGAATTGAAATTCTACACATACATTATCAATCCAGAGCTTGCCAACGATGATATTATTTACTAATGTAGTTACTTTCTTCCAGGTAAAATGATTACCAGTATTTTTAAATATTAGATGAGAGTAGCCTGAAAGAGACATGTCACTTTTCTTTTTTGATTATCAACATAGCCTTTTTTATCTTACCTAATGGGGTTACGCTCAGATATTGCCCTCGAAATTTCGATCCCATGGTAAATTCTTGATACATAGTCCATCCTTGGCCTTCCGCATGTGTTGCCAAAGCTGGTGGATGATGACTAACTTGCTCTACAAGATCCATCAAGCTTGAACACAAAACTAGAGCTTAGAATCTTTACCTGCTAATGCTCTCCAGCCTAGATCATCTGTTCTATCACATTCATACGTTTCACCAAGCAATGGATTGAAAGGTTTATTAACTCGCGTTGCTGTAGTTGAATACGATGAAACAGTGAATGCAGCAACATAGGCTAGTTGTTCCCAGTTATCATCTATTTTGGCAGCTATGTCAAGAACAGAACTGTACTCGAGTTCTTCCGTTATACGTTGCAACATTGATAGAGGTTCACTAAAGTTAACGGGTACTGGTATTTTAGATAGATCTTTTCCCACACTATTTTTTATGATACTCCATAGATTAATACTAAATGAGAAAAGAAATTTGTTGTTCATCTAACGAAGAAAAGTAGCAATAAGATAACAAACCTGAAATTGGGTCGTTCAGGGATACGGTCACGACGTTTTCGTTTCGATCCGGTTGTCGTAACAGTATTTTCAGTAGGTTTCATGACAGTTGTTGATGGAACATTTGTAGATGTTTCAGGTTGCTTTGATCCTGAATATGATTGAGACGATGAGCACCTTTTTGTCGAAAAATGCTTCAACCTACTTTTAACAATCACGACGGGTAATTTCTCTTGTTTACGTTCTTCAGATTCACTTTCATCATCATTGTCGCCGTTGTCGTCATCACACGAGCTAACATCGCCATCGACAATTTTACCTGATTGTTTTTCATTAGCTGATGTATGTTGAAGTCTAAAGGAAATGATATCGAATTCGTTCTCATCAGACTAACGTAGGGCACATACGGAATACGAAAGACACTTTCCGCATCATGAAATTCGTCACTGTCTGATGAGCAACTATCTTCATTTGGAGTACGAGGATCCGGAGATTTTGCAACAGTTTTATCCATCCGCGATGCACGCTGAATCTGTTTTTCTAATTTTGCACTTTGAGAGGCGACCTGTTCACACATACGTTCCATACGCACACGTGCATCGCGCTCAGATTGAACTGCCTTTTGCCATTTACGACCTTGGCCTTGAATTAATTGTACTAACTCTTGACAAGCGTTCAACATTGCTTAAAAAACGAAAGTTAGTAGAAGAGAAAAAGCAGCAAATTTGTCTTCGTTTACCCGTGGACGTAATTCGAAACAAGGTTGCGCGTTCATTGACACTCTTGATTGTATTAATCGTTCCTTCTGATTTATCGATTTGTTCCAAATCACCGAGGGTGCGGTGAAGTGCTTGATAATGTCGATTAATCAAATCCATACACATTTTAAGATCTTCTAACTTGGCATCGAATGTTTTATTCATCGTCGCTAGTTCTGTTCGTTCAATTGCATTAGGCGACTGTTTTCTGGGTTTGGGTGAACTAACTTGCACTGGCTGTTGTTTATTAGTATCGTCAGCAGTCGAAATCTCCTCATCCGAATCATGATATTGTTTTCGAACTTTCAATGCTTTCTGTTTTGCTAATTCTAACGCACTCATCCAACGTTGTTTATCGTTTTCATTTGATGTACGTAAATGTAGTACAGTTGAACCGTTCGAAATAACAAAATGACAGGAATCATTTGATGATAAGTGTGCCGACTCTAGATAAACTGTGCCGCGGCAAGTATGAGTCATTTCATCTTGCGAACGATAGTATGATAGTATGCCAGCTTGTAAAACAAACCAGCGTTTTTGATAACCTTTCAAATACTAAAAAAGGAAAGTGTCACTGAATACAAAGAAAGTCTTTGACGTGTTACATTTGTCCATTTGTACAACCAACCACGAAATTCATCTTTTCCATTCGCAGCGGATGGTGTTGTCGATTGCATATGTTGTTGCTGCGGAGACTGCATTGGTGGTGGAACAATGCCAGTGCCTATCGCACTTAGATTAGGCGAACTAGTTGTATTCTGCATCTTAGAAACTATTGCCGAATTATTCGAACGTAATAAAGTTGACGGATCGTCTAAATTGTTTGATGAAAAGAAACTTATGCAAATAATTCAATTTACCAAGATCTTTCTTGGTAGAATTTATAGATAGTTGTGACGAGTAGTTTAATTGTGAATTTGATATATCTGATACATAAACATTATCAGGAATGTTCAAATCCGAGGTGCTATCAGTATGGTTATTGTCTGAGTCTAAAAGAGAAGCAAAAATTAGCTTTTCATTCTCATTGATTAATTCAAATGAGCAACTGCGATAATTATTATTATCGACATAATTAAACAACAAAATGAGTCGAGGAAGTCTTCTTGTGCGTTTGTCATTCATTTCCCTTTATTTTACTGACTTAGTCAATGTACTCATTATGACGACAAACAGCATGGGTGACTGTGCGTAAAGAACGTAATATTAACGCATATTCCCAAATAGAAAGAACAACATATGAGTGTGTTGAAATCGAAAAGATAAAGATGTGACTAGATGTGGTTCACTAGTTGATCGAAGGAAAAACAAAATATGTCTATAGACGACGCATTTTAAATCAATATTACACTTGAAATCAAATAGAAAGGGAGAAATAATAAGAGCAATATTAGCACGTACGATGATGATGATGATGAGTAGGATCGAGTGTGTATCGCTTATGTCGTCTTCCGATGAATGGTGGTCGACATCTCGAAACAATCTTGCGCATACGATGTGGCATCTTTTTCAAGTTACGTTATCAACGACAAAAAGAAATGAAGAAAACGAAGAAGAAGAGAAAGAGTCAAAGACTATACGACAGAAATGAAGAAAAATAGATCAAGACAAATAACAAGTGAGTCGACTGAGATAGAGTAAGAAGACGGTTGTATGGAAGAACGGCTCGAAAAGCATAGAACATGTTCTTCTTCGTTCTTTTTCTTGTTCTTCTTCTCATTTCATTGTAAAAAATACCTTGCAACATTTGGAAGTCTCTCAAACATGGGCCAGTACTTTAAACGAAAAAAACAAGATTACAAAGTACACATATTAAGATAGTCGAAACATGCTGATAGGTGGCAGTATGACGCAATTCATTCAGAAAGCGTATTCTCTCCATTCACCTATCTTGAGAATATTTCTTTCGTTTAACATTGTACATCTATCGAGAAAAAGCAATCAAATCTCATCTCCGAAGATTTCTTGTCGAGTATTTTCATTAACAAAGAAGAAGTAAAAAATGATCCGATTAGTTCTCTAGGACCAATCCCAAGTGAATAAAACACGTACAATCTACTTGAGTAGAATGACAATGTCAGAAGTCTTTCACTTACCTACTTTCTTCGTCGGACACAGTAGAAAGAAAAATAATCAAATGACTTTTACAAAAATAATGACTACAATGATCTAGAAGGAAGAAAACGAAGTTATCAATTTATAAAACCTGATTTTGAATTCAAAAGTGATAAATGATCAATGTGCAAATCAGATTCAGTTCAGCTAAATGATTAATCATTAATCTTGACTTGAACATCTAATTTTCTCCATTATTATAAAACCAATCTTCTCAGAAGAAAAACTTGTGAGTACAGGTGTTTTTCATCAATCGACATCGATATGCTTCCACCACATATCTAATGACAAAATAAATATAAATATAAATTACAAGAAGGTAATGATATGTAAGTCATACTTACACTCTGTGTTTGAGATGTTTTGAATCTCAATTCATCGTCTCATCGTGTGAGTTCTTCGTCGGTTTCAATCGAGTAGAGATTTATCTAAAAATGTTGAATTTTGTTTTTAAATATCTGATAAGTTTTCTTCTGAGCATATAGCAAAATGTCACGCTGGATTAACATTGTGTTGTGTTTTTTTTAAAAAGAAAAACCAGACAAGAAAAAGAAAGAAATGTGAACACCGGAAAGAGCAACAAAAAGAAAATGATGAAGGTGCGTGAGTCTGTTTCTCTTTTCATATTTATATACAGATGTTTTTGATTATATAAGTTATTCTTTTGGTATCATTGTCGTTGTTGTTATTGTTGTTGTTTTTCGAGAGACTCCACCATTATTAGTGTCATCATTATCCTGTGCCTGCAAAAGAAAAAAAAAGAAAATTAAAAACTAATGATCTGTTAAGCATTGCACATTTATTTTTAGATTTATATCAACAATATCTTATGTATTGAAGCTGAAGGAACACCTAGGATATACAATTAGAAGTATTTGTCTTCAGGCAGAAGGCTACAACTTATTCATCACCGTTGTCCGCCTTGAAATGCTATTCGTGAGAAGATTAAACAAATGACATAGGCAACGAAGCTTTAACGAGACGAATACTTCGTATCAAAACAGAACAGTATCTTCTCTAACGTTCCCCACAGATGAAATTCATAATCTATCTAAAACAGAAGTGTTCTTATGTTTTCCGAAGACTTGATGATCGATCTATTATGTTTTTGTTTTGTTCTTCAGTCGACAGGCAAAGCGAGCAAACCGAACACAAGACTTCAGTGCAACACTTCTCTAGTTTTGCAACTTGATGACATGCAGTGGTAAGGTATTCACTTCAAAAAATCATGCTGACCTTTATAGAAAATCGAACTTCTCTTATCAGTAATCCCTAATGAATCAATGGGAGTTTTTTTTAACAATACGTGGAATTCCGAAAAGATGAAAACATCTTACCGCTGGTATTTCTTCGACTGTTTCAATAACTGTAACGGTTTCTGCGTCTGCAATTGGATCGAAAGTAAAATTTTCTTTATATCGCGACAGACTCAGTGCAAATGCAATAGACGGATCGTCTACAACTAAGAGTTCTCCCAGCTAAAACAAAACAGTAATGTTTACGTTTAGTAAAAATTATTCGATTTACTTTGAATTGCAATGAATGATCGAAGAAAAATTCATCTTCGGCACTGACTAAAGGTGTTTCATATGTTAATTGATAGGGAATATTGAATGGTGTGACCTCTGCTTCGACGTGGGGCAACTTAAAGCATCGAAATATTGCTGAGACAAATTTCGTTTTGCCAATTGCCTTTTGAATATCGTCGTTTGTTACGACATATGGTTTAGCAGTAACAAGACGTGGTTGCGTAAAACCTGCTTCGGTAGCGTATAAAATTAAATCCTCCCAGCGAAGTGCACCACCAATATATTCGCCTAAAGATTTTTGCCAGTCATTGCATACATTATTCTAATAAGAGAATGTTCGTTCTTACCAGATAATAACTCTTGATATTCTGCGGGTATTGGTCGATTGACGTAAACGTCAGAAAAGTAAAATTCTCCGCCCGGCTACAGAGAAAACAAAGTTGAATATTTTTGATTATTCAATGTACAACTATGTCAATGCTCACCTTGAGAATCTTGCAAGCACCTTCAATAATTGCCTTTTTATCTCTTCGATAATTAACAACACTATTCGATCTAGATACGAATAAAGATACAGTGAAGTAACCAAAGCTAGTTTTCGTCACGTACACAACTACATCAACGGAATTTTCTTTCAGTTTCGTATCTTCTAATCGATCGATTTCGCCTTCGATGAATTCCACATTGGTTTTCGATAATCCAAATTTTTTCGCATGGTAATGCACATGTTGACGAGCAAAATCCAACTATAGAACAAAAAGAGCATAGCAAATTATTTGTGTTACCAAACTAGCACACATTTTAATGATATACTTCCTTTTTTCAGTCGTAAACTTGTGAGAAAGAAAATTCCGATTTTTAGTAGTAATCAACAATGTTTATGTTTTCTAGTAGCAAGGTCACAAAGTAAGCGAAGGATCGGTTTCCAAGGAAACATCGATACATTTGAAATCTAATATGAACTCAACAGTTTTCTCATCTTTTTTCCTTACATACTGGTCATATTCATTGATGCCTTCAACATTTCTATGTCTGCTTATCAACTTGTTTAGAACGGAACTTTGCTTCTAGAGGAAGGGCTATCTCTTCGTCTTTGTTTTGTCTGTCATGATAGATTGATTAACAGTTCCTTTTCCAAGTTCATTTCAAACTATTTCTTATAGTTACTTGTTCTTTGTCTGAATCCACACCAAAAACATGACCGTTTTCTCCGACAAGTTTGGATAAGATAAAAACATCGCGACCCACGCCGCAGCCAAGATCGACAACCGTACAGCCTTCTAGTTTCGGAGGAAATAGGACAAAATTCGATTGATGGGATCTAAATAAACATGACACAAGTCAGATAGAAATCTCATTTAGTCGAAAACGAACTTTGCTATGACATCAGGATGTATTTGATCAATAATAGCATTCAGTATACTTGGCGTTTTTAGAAGTTTCGGTTTAACATTAGAAAAACCATCCATTTCGGATCCATCATCTTCCTCTTCATTAACACTATAAGTAGTTTCGGTATCATCTTGTTCATTCACAGGAGATTTGGGCTCCGTCGATGACGACATTGTTTTTTTTGCGCAATTGATCTATATCAAAATATAATTAATACAATTTCTTCTTTCTTAGGAGAACGGTGAGTGGGCTAGGATTAATCTGATGACAAAAGAAAAGCTTGTTACAGTCGCGAGAAATGCAAAATCGGATATATTTTTTCCAAAAATACACTTCTTGAGAACATATTCTTCTTCGTCTGATGTTATTTATCAACCAATCTTCGATGTTCGAGTGACATCTATAAACATAATAAAATTTGTTTATTAAAATAACCAAACAACTTACTGAAGAAAATGCAATGATTTTTATATGAAAACATTCTTTCATTCAGAAAACGGCTTTTGAAGAAGAAGTTATACTATTGGTGGGATATCATCAATTGTTTACTGTTATTTTTTTTTCTCTATTCATCTTTTGTCAGCTCCATCAACAATTCATACCAATTATGATTCGCGTTACTCAACCAGACCTTTTCAAACTAAGAAATCTCTGTTAACAATAAAAGAATTGTCCACTTTTACATAGCGTTTATTTCCGCAAAGTAAGAACAACAATCCCTTCTAATATTTAATCTTGTTTTTCTACTTGAACCATTAATATTACGTCGCCGTAGCATTGAGAATGACAGGTCATAATTGAAATGGAATATTGCCTAGTTCTAATTTTCATTAGCATTGTTCGCGGAGAAAATCCTCTTCAACATTAAAACAATTCTTTTCTTTTGTTGATTTCCTCTATTAGCCTGTTCAATATGTCCTAATGACTGACACGTCGACATCGAGCCCAAATTAAACTGAAATTCTTTCTTCTTCTCTATTGCATTCGTTCACAGAAAAGGAAAGAAAAATCAAACATGTTAACTATTGGTCATTTCATCATGTTCTATAATCGACCTGACAAAAAGAAAAAGCGCACATACATATAGGTCATAGCTCGTTCAAACGAGACATTGCAGAAATATCTAACACGCGAAACATACTTCCTTCTGACGTAAAAATTTTCTTCTAAAATGTGAAATGACCTATGACAGATTTATTTAAAGTTATTTTTTGCTCAGTTCGTCCTCAGTTGCAATGCTTTGTTTCATATTACACGAACGGCGTCAATTTTCAATTAGTTAGCGGTAATTTTGTAACACGCGTCAGTAAATGAATAGATTTTTTACAATAATCCATTGAGTTTTGCAGAGAAACAATGAAATGCAGATACATTTAACTCTTGCAGATGACATTTTCAATTACACGATTCTATTTTATACACTCAGATCGAAAGGTCTATTGTCTGTTCATGTTTCGAGAGTCTAGAAATGCGATTTATTGTCGAATCATTCATTTTTTCAGATATGGTACGCGAAATTGTGACTTTACAAATCGGTAACTATGCAAATAACGTCGGTGTACATTTTTGGAATCAGCTGGACATCGAGCAGTCGCATCAAAACACGTTAATTGATTACAATACATATTTTACATTTAACCAAAGAACAAATCTTCCATCACCACGTGTTTTAATCATCGATTATCGAAATGCTTTTGGTAATCTATTGGATGAAAACGAATATACCCATCGTTCCGAAAGAAACGATCCATCAATTGAAGTTATTCAACGTTCAGTGGAGAAAAATTCCTGGTCCAATAGATTAAGAACGCGTGCGAAATTTCATCCGAAATCCTTGCTTCCATTAGTTGACTATTGGTATTCGCCAAATCCGGAAGAAAATCACTTCGATATCTATCCAGTTGGCGAACAAGTCTTTAAGAAAATGTTTGATCAAACAGAACATTCCTTACATTATCTACTAGAATCGTGTGACTGCTTACAAAGTTTTCGCTGTTTGTATGACATTAATAATAGTTTTTCTGGTTTATTTACGTCGATTCAAGATTACCTTTATGACGAATGCCCGAAACAACCGATGTGGTCTTTTGGTCTTGGAAATTCCTCTTCCGAATTAAATCTTTTGTCGTCTTTGGTTCATTCAATGAACGAAAATCAAATGCCAACGGTGCCATGTTTAGACTCATTGGATACGGATAACTTAGCCCTAGCAATTCAACATTCGTTAATATCATCGGATGTTACGCTGGATCTCCTTGCTGATCGTTTGTGTCCGATGAAGAAGAATCTGTTGAATTTAGTTTGGAAGATTCCATTGGAATTGAAACATCGAACGTTGTTTTATTATTTGGAAAATTCGGCAAATGAAAATGTATTTCCAATGACTAATCCAATCGGTTGCCATTATTTTCTTCGCGGAATCCAACAGAAACAGTTATACGATCATGCATTGTATAATTTCAACAATATCGAAACATCTGCTGATTTAATCGCTACATATCTACGTGAGCAATATAGCTCGAAAATGTTCATATCGACAAATTCGTGGACAGAAAAATACGATTGTATGTCATTGTTAACTGGTTTAATCAATGACAACAATTCTTCATTTGAGTTTTTCGATAAGTTATTAATCAAAATGAAAAAGATGAATTATAAGTTACTCTCGAAACGTTGGGAAGAAAATGACTTCGATGAGCAAATGTACGAACACTTAATGAATGAATTAAGTAATATGCATGAACAGTATCAATTGGATAAAATGGAATAATATCCTCGGTGTTCTGTTGTTGTTGTTGTTTTTTTACATGCATTTATAAGATCTGCACTAAAGTGTTTGCTTTCTTTTTTTTATCATTTTAGATTGAATATTTTTTATATTTGAATGTGCGTGTGTTATCCAGTCGGGGACGGTCAAGTTTTCTAGTCGTCGAACAATTTCATAAAGGTAATTGCTCATCAAAAGTCCTTTTCCTTCTCCATTTTCATCAAACTATTGTTCATGAAACTTCCTTGTAGTGACTTCGATCGGACGAGATTGATTGATAAAAAAACGATGTCATGACATTGATTTCGTGCTCAGAAGTCCTACTAGTATTAGTTGGATCAAGCTGTCTAGGAATTGAACGTTGAAAGATTCGTGTGATGTAGGACTAACGAACTCGTAGCGAGAAAAACATCACGAATAGAACGTGAAAAGTATAGATGAGTTGGGTGTGAGAGCGGCAAATATAGAGAGAGAGAAGAAAAAAAAACATAATAGTAATAATCGACGATAAGGACAACGCCTGATCAACATATCATTTCGTCGAGGAGGAAGAAGAAAAACTCATCAAACACTCCGACGGATTTCAAGAATTCTTTATTCGATAGCTTGGAGGCTTCGATCATGATATTCAAATTCTTGTTTTATCTAAGATCAGTCATGAGAAAAACAATAAATTTAATCTCTGATACTTTGTCCACAAAATAACAGCGTGAATTTGGATTCTTTAGAAAGAGCAAAAAAAAATAGATGAACACACGTTTCTATTAAATTTGAATAAATAGTTCTACATTTGCTATTCTATCAGTATAATAGTTTAAATAAATATCACACCTTTCTCTTGTGCTAATTCATAATGAAAAGAAAAATGAAAGTAAAAACGACTTTGTCAGATCCATTGAGCAGATGGTTATAACTATTCTCTCTTATGCATTGAGAAGAGAAGACAACGAGGAGCGAAAGGGGAGAGCAATTTCTATGAACAGCTGATAGAATATTTCTTTTCCTGCCCTTGGCTCGCTCAGTTTTTTTTTCTCGACAATATATGTGGAGAGATAAAAGAAGAAAAACTAAATGACACGAATAGAGAGAACTCGTAACAATATTGATGATGATTGTGGCGTTAAATGAAGCGGGCCGAGAGACATATAAACAAAGAAGAGAGTATTGTTACTGGACGTGTGTGTGTGTGCTGATTGAAAAGCAGGACATAAAAGAAAAAGACAACGATCAGCGTTAATAGCGAGTCTGTTGCTTTGAAACTCGATCCTTTATCTATCTAGTGACTCTAGTATTGTAGAAATATGTTGAACAAGTAGTTTCCTTCTTCTTCTTCATCCTCTTCGTCGTCGTCGTCGCCGTCGTTTTTCCCCTTCTTTTGTCATTCGTTGAGAACATCTTGCGGAGAAAGAAAAAGAAACCGGCATCTCAAAGCGTGAGCAAACAATGTTGATGTTGTGTAGTTCAATCGCACTCGTCCTTATTCTTTTCTAATTGTGTAGTAAGTATATGCGCGCACACACACACACAGTCAGAGAGTATTTCATACAATAAATAAAATAATTTATCATCTAGTTGGGAGAAAGTCTAATAGCACAGTTACCTTTAAAAAAGAATCAAAATATCTCTTTTGGATGTTTTTGTGTTTTCTAGGTCTTTCTTAATCTCGAGCTGATATTCGTCTACTCCAATGAGTAACGAAGCCTCGACAACTAAACTTGTACTTCCTGTCAATACAGGCAATAGTACATCGACAACACCAACGTCATCAGCATCACCACCAATTGGCCTGAACAATGACCAACAAATCGGCATCAATGGTAATGGTCTTGTTAATGATGGTAAATTAGCATCACATCATTATCAAAATGGTGTACTTCCTGATCTTCAATCGACATTCCAAGATTCATCATGGAGTCACGTTATTGATCCATTAAGTGGAGCCACCGGTGATCATCCGTTTGATGTACCACATAATGGTAGTCGAATGTTTGAACCGCAAACATCATTACCGACACCACTCATGACGATGCAACAACAAATGTCGTACCAACAAGTAAAGAGTTCTATGAATTTTTGTTTTCACATGATTTCGATTTTTGTTTAAAGGAAGTACAAAGACGACCAATCACTGCAGCACATCATTTTTCAGCACAAAATATTCGAGGCGGAAACAATGGTCTATCTATGCCTTCAAATGGACGATGGAATAGTCAAACATCATCGATCGGACCACCACCCCATCTTCAACAACAACCGCAATCGCCAACATGGAATACATCATCTATTTCACATGGTTTTCCAATAACATCGTATGCTTCACTTCATTGACGAATGTATAAAGTTTATAGGTTATTTTTGTTTATTCTTTAAAAGATCTCGTCGTCCGGTGTCGTCATTACCTAATTCGAATATTCCAATATCTCAACCGAAAAAAGGACAAAACAATTTCTTTCCATTTCTTCCGTCATCGACAGCAGCAACCGCAGGTCAAAACCAACCAATTCGACCCACGCCAGTCATGGGTAGTTTTCTTTCGGCAACTAATGGACAAACATCATCGCAAATGATCAATGGTGATATGGGACAAAATTTTCCACCGATCAATGTAGAAACAAATTCTCTACTTCATTTCCTTACTCATTTCGCGTCTATTTCTCGTTTAGTCCGGTGATGCATATGATATGAGTTCATTTCAACAGCTGATGGATATGATGCGAAATGCTTCAAATGATGGAACAAAGCGTGTCTATAATGAGGAAGGCGGAATGGGTAGTATGCTTGATACAGAAGGTCTAATGTCCGTTGGTGGGCCAACATCATCGTCATCAACAACAGGTTTATTTAACTCATCACCACGTGCAATGCAAATGGATATGAATAAAGAAGAGCGTTTTTCACGCAAAGTTTTTGTTGGCGGTTTACCACCGGATATCGACGAAGGTAGAATTTCGATTGTTTTGATTCTTCAGTAAAGTGTGATTGTGTAATTTAGAGGAAATTATCGCGCATTTTCAACGATTCGGTCCGTTGATTGTCGATTGGCCACATAAACAAGAAAGCAAATCGTATTTTCCACCAAAAGGCTATGCTTTTCTTATTTTTACATACGAACGATCTGTGCAAGAATTAATTGATGAATGTGTAATCGATGACTCGAAACTTTACATGTGTGTATCAAGCCCAAGCATGAAGGATAAAGCTGTACAAATACGCCCGTGGTTATTAGCCGATTCGGATTTCGTCATGGATGGCACACAACCACTTGATCCAAGAAAAACCATTTTTGTCGGCGGTGTTCCACGGCCGTTACGCGCAGGTAAAGAAAATGTTATGTTAGGACTTGTTTTTCTTCGTCAACAAACGTGTCTCGAAATTGCAGTAAAGAATAGGGACTTAGGTGTCTACGAACATTGTATAACATTGCTCGAAAGACTAATAATGTTGTTTTGAGGTTGATACCGTAGAGTTAGAGAGCCTGCCATTATTTTCGTGCAGCTAAAAATAAGCAAATGTGGGTTATACAAAATTCGTTGATCTCTGTCAAAATAGCTTTGGTTCCAACGATTAGTCATTGAATTACATAATCACTTTTGTTTTTAGTTGAGTTGGCTATGATAATGGATCGTCTGTATGGTGGCGTTTGTTATGCTGGCATCGACACTGACCCGGAGTTGAAATATCCAAAAGGCGCCGGTCGTGTTGCCTTCTCAAACCAACAAAGTTACATTGCTGCAATATCTGCTCGTTTTGTACAATTACAACATGGAGACATCGATAAACGAGTTCGTCGCTCATGATAATTTTTCCTATTCATTTATTTCTCATAAAAATTCTGTAGGTTGAAGTTAAACCGTATGTCCTCGATGATCAATTATGCGATGAATGTGCAGGTGCACGTTGTGGCGGAAAATTTGCTCCGTTCTTCTGTGCAAACGTGACCTGTTTACAATATTATTGTGAAGCATGTTGGACATCAATTCATGCTCGTTCAGGTCGAGAATATCATAAACCTTTGGTAAAAGAAGGCGCTGATCGTCCTCGTACATTACCGTTTCGTTGGTAGAGTAGAGAAGATGGTGATTTCGAAGGAAGATTACTACTAATCCATATATTCTTATTCTGATTGTTGTTTTCATTTTGTGTACATTCGTTTTTTTTTTTCATTCTTTCCTCTTTTGTGAACGTTGCGCATATGTTTGTCTACTCTTTCCATAAGACCTAGCGCATTTTTTTCGGATAAATGTTGTTAGTGGGGATAAAACGTTGGATGATCTCGTATTGTTTTCTGATAATTGTTTGAAAAAAAAACCCAAAACACAGTTCCTTGTGTGTTTACTCGTCATAGTTGATTCTATATATTTGTTTTCTTTTTTGTGCAATCTTTTCTTACATATATTGTGGGCTTTTTGTTAAAAAACTGGAAAAAAAACACTCCAAAAAAAATTCTATTCGCCCTTTTTTCTCTTTTCGTGTATCCGTTTATTTTGTACACAAGTTTTATTTTGTATGATTTTTTTCTCCGCTCTCTCTTCATTCATCTCAGCCTGTCTTTTTTTTTCGGTTTTGTCATCGTCATTCTCTTTTTCTTTTGTTGGTGGAAAGCATTCTCGTTGTTCATCTTCGTTGTTCCTGTTGTCATTCATACTTAACCCGTTCGTCACTCTTCTTTTTGATATTCGATTATATTTTTTGTTTATTTATTTTTTATTGTGTCATCATTACTTAGGCCGTGAAAAAAAAACATCGCTGGTGAAAGAGCACATCGTACCGGTGGAGTTGCTCTTTTCATATTTTGTACCTTCAAATAAAACAGGCAATCTGGCGCGCAGATCTTCTTCTATTAACCAAACGCTTGTTTGTGTTTCGTGGAGTCTTTTTCTCCTTCTTTTTTACATTATCATCACAAAGACATTTCTTGGTTGGTTTTGTTTTCTTCTATGTCTCTGATTCATGATTGATCGTTGTCGTTTTTTTAATTCGTACCTTTTTCTTGTTGTACTAAACTATTATTACCTATTTCTTTTCTTTTCTTTTTTGTTGGAATAAAAATTAAGAGAATCTGAAAAAAAACAAGAGAAACCTTATTGACTTCTGTTCTGCTGCTAGAAATCGTGGAAATTATACACACCACGTCTTGTCCAAATACGCATGTACAACTCAAGTATAGTTTTCGAATAGCAAAAAGAGCGTATGCATGGAATGTCATTTCCAGATTCTATCCGTCGTCTAGACACGACACCGCGTTGACCTTTTTTCGACCTGACTGTAATTTTGGACCGAGAAAAGCTTCATTTGCACTGCTATTTTGATTGGAATCATCTATGGAGGAAGATTTTGCATACGTGAGAAATATTGGTTTTGATCTGTCTACGAAGAATTTTGTTGGAATGCTGCGCAGTTTGGAGGATATCATTTTAGTAATCGTGAAAACCATTTATTGCATTTTAATGTATCCCATTTCCTTTTTCTTTTGCTCATCGCCTGCGTAACTTCGACATACGTAAACTTGGTAGTGATTTTGTTGAGCACATCAAGTAACGTAAATACCGTTATTGAATTAAACGTAGAAAATATAAAAATTAGCAAAAATAAACATCAGATGGATGATAGCAATGGTCCAATTAAAATAGTAAAGGAGAGATATGTTATACATTAGATTTGTCTTTTGAGCACAGACAACCGCAGACAAAGAGAAAACTGATGATTATTAGTACATTGATGAGGTCTGCTAGGAAACCAAATTCGTTCGCACCGTTTATAAGCATATACACATCTTACCATTCAGTATTTTCTAAAGTTAGCATGCGAGACATTTCCACTTTCCGAACGTTCCTCATAGTCAATAGATTTCAAAACTATTGTCGTTTGCTTTCGGAGGCTATATCTACGTTCGAAATGTAGTAACTGATTCGATACGATTAACACCAAAAGGTAGATGAAAAATATGTGACTGAGCAGTCTTTTCTTATTCATTGATAAAACTGAAAAACAACACCAGTTAAATGACGGCAAAATGAAAGCATAATGAAAAAAAACGTTAGTATTAGCAAAAACGATATATTCGGAAACATAGACAGCTAAACCAAAGAAAAGAATTTACAAAAAAAATCACTTTTGTATAATTCCAAATGAATCAGATCCTCTAGCGTTTCTCCTTCAACGATTAGTAGATTGCAACCGATCGCGAAGCAAACCGCGTTCTAAACAAATGAAAATACGAAGATAGAAGAATTATCGACATCAATCTTTTTCGCAATCGGAATCTCTCGGTCACAGTGAATATTACCTATCGAAAATACAAAAAATATTTCCATTAGTATTGTTAAGTGCACTTACAAGCTAATTTCTCTTCTTCCAATGATCGAACTTTGTTCGCCAATTTTGCATAGCTACAGCAGAAGAACATGGATCGATGATGGACAAGAAAATGTCAACTTACTGGTACGTCGGAAATAATTCACTGTTCTTCTATAACTCAAAACCCAAATTAATCGCTATTTGAAAACTTTTCATCGCTTCTAGATAAAAATAAATAGATCAAGAATGAAGAAAAGAATGAATTACTGGAGAAAAGGTTTATTTTGTAGCTAGCTTCGGCACATATGTTGATGTACATTATACTCTCTAAAATAATCTGGGCGATAGTGAACCAAAAATGGTTTTAGACTCTTGCTAAAACAAATAAGGATCTGAAAATGGTACCGAAAAGAGGTTTAGTGAGGTACAGTTTTTTCACGGAGTACGAATATCCTTTTCCATCTGGTTCACATCTTTATTCAAAGTTCGCTCAATCAACTTAAGAAAATGTACAGTTTGATAAAAAAAACAGAAACGTTTACTGCTTACTTGTATAGTTTCATTCTACTTTCTTTCGTGAAGTTTTATCATAAGAGTACGGTATCGTCCTGTTTCCTTGAAATTGACAGATTGTGTGAGATACACATCAAAGACTGGTGTGAGTACCACAGAGGATGATTTTGAAGGAACAGGCCAAAACCTGAGAGTGTGGTCGTTCATGCTTTTCTAGTTAATATGGCTAAAGTGGAGAAGAAACAATATACCGAAAAATTCGAACGAAAGATAAGAGAATGTGAAGAGAGCAGACGTGCATTGTGCACATATATATATCAATCGTGAGCAGACTGGTCGATAATTCAGATTCTTGACTTAAATGTTCAATCACCAATCGTATTGCTCAATTCAGTTTTAATGCTGTTTCATTTTTCATAGTGTATCTGAAGCCTAAGTCACTTTTGAAGGCAACGATATATTCAACGAAAGTCGGCTAAGATAAAATGCATTCATAGTCAGTCCGTTTTTCGAATATTCTCAGCCTCAGCGTGATAGAAGGTATCGATTTTCAAAGCAAGGTAATCTAATAATTGAAAATTTTCCTTCGAAGCTGTGCAGGCGATTATTCGATCAAATGTTAACTGTTCGGTGAAATTTCATTTTTCTAAACAATATACCAAGAAATTATTACTGTAATCGAAAAATACATGGATTGATTATACGTGGTGCGCGCCACCGATGTTGTGATTTTCTTTTTTCTTCGTTCGTGTTCTTCTTTACTATGGCTTTTATTTCTTTGCTACCCTTTCTTCCATTCTCGTAGAAACACATGCGTATTTACACGTCTAATTATGCACAAATTTCTAATAAAGGTGCTTACGACAAAAGAACATTGATTAATTACTCCTACGCCATTAGAAAGTGTACTCACTCATTAGTCGATAGCATAGTCATTATTTTTTTAGACTATTGTGCTTGTGCATCAGTAAAAATTCTTACTAGACGATCATTGTCAGCGAAGTCTCGACGGAATGCACAATTCAGCAACAACTACAAAAGAAAATACATCAAAAGATCACCACTTGTCCAAAGTTCAGATAGCGTTTTTATACCAGAAAACGAAGAGGATCTTCTGTCATAAATAAAACAGATACGTCTGTATAGTCTAATTCTTACGTTCAATCAACAGATTCTATACTTGAAAATCTGACAACCCATCCGAGTATGGGAGTTGAGATCTGGCCACCATTCCCATGCGCAACTATCAATTACTTATTGCCGGAACTGAAATATAATTGACAACATTCTTTTGAGCTAAGAGTTGGAAAAGATCTTTTTACCAAACTAAAAAATGGGACAGATTGCAAAGATCGTTTGGTTGCTACTGTTGATTGTTCGACATTTCTAAATAGTCGAAGTAGATCGAAGAAGGACCGAAGTTCGATTTACTTGTTCGATGCGATCAATAGAGAGTCATTCGCATTGGATTCATCCATATAAATACCTTCTTCAGTTTTCATCTAGAAAGTGATCAATGTTCGATAGTCCCTTTACTGTTATATCTCTTATCATAACATTCAAACTAGAGTTCATCTTTGTTTCCTGCATTTTCTTTCCACCACCGAGGTGTGACATGTCATTCGATCTTGTCGTATTGTTCAACTAGGAATAGTTCTCGCAATTCGTCAAAGAAGAAACAAAAGTATTATTCGTGTGATTTAATTATTCAAGAAGCAAAGGAAAAGCAAGCGTGCAAGAGTCATTGTTCGACGACTTGTCTGGCCGGTACTCCCGACCAAACCGTGTTGAGAGCCAGTTGGTCGTTCTTCATGACGAGTGTGAAGGGTAGAAGACGATTTCGTCCATGAAGCGTTGATCCAGCGAGCACATTCGAATAACTCATCAATACACTCGACTGGTTCACAGTAACTGGCGCCAATTTGAACAAGCGTTGCTCAAATGTATGAGACTAAAATGAGTAAGAATGAAAATAACGGCATAGAATGAAAATCGTCTATTACCTGAAGCGACGCCCCAGAATGTAGACGGACATGGTCGCCAATGGTGACCAGATGAGGATCAGTTAAACAACCGAGATTCGGCAGAATGACGTCTCGTCCAATGTGAGCACCGAGAGCGCGCAACAGAAAAACAAGATATTGTGTTTGTGAAAGGAACGGACCGACAAACATGTTCAGTTGAGACATAATCGTGCTGATAAACTGGTGCACGTGAGTAATTGTTTCCGAATAGGTTAGAGTTGATTTTGTTCCCATGAGTGCAACTAAACAGTGGTACGCGACACACGAGATGATCACTTGAACAAATGGTGCGATAATAGTAGGGAGCAACGAATAAGTTGCGATGAATATAAATTTGCCGAACAAGAATACGGAGCAGTTCGCCATGAGGGTGTGCAAGAACGGGAAGGCGGGTAAAGACGCATCTTTGGTGAATGTCGTCGGATCCGGCATTACAAATGGCATTGGACGACTGGGAATTCCGAGTAGAACTGTATTGGCAACTGAACATTGCGTTTCTTCTGTGACTCGAGTCAAATTACCGACGACTGTATTAGGCGCAAGCCGTACACCAGGCAAGAGCGTGCAAACATTGCCAAGGTTCGTAGCTGAGCCGAGAGTGATGATGTCAACATGACAATCGCCGGCTGATGTTACTTCAAATGGAGCAAGCGTAACTCCTGCAAAAGTTGTCGCGCTGCGTTCGATTTTAAGAAGATTCGACGGAAATTGCAGAACAGGTTGAAATTCTGCCAGTTTCACATCGTGCTCAATGTGTGCACCCAACCAACGAAGAAGAACATTTGAGATGGCATTAAAAGAAGATAAAACTTCATATGAGTGATGAAACGATGAAATTAACAGTTGACGCAGCCACAGTTTGTGCAAGAAACTATAGCAGTTGATAGAATATTTGCCGGGTGTCAGAGGACCGACGATAAACTTCAGCGAGAACAAAACGACGAAGAGGCCAGTTATACTCCAAAACAGCCAGCTCAAAGCGAGAGCCATCGCCGCAGGCACCCACAAGGCCACGAAGAATCCATAGACAAGAGAGGCCAGAGCTAGTAGAGTACCATGAATGGTAGCAAGACAGAGAAGACACACCAGTTGATAGACGGTTTGGTGCCATGCAAAAGACCGATCTTTGATTGATGCATGTCCATTTGCCGACGAATAGCAACCTGTCACAACCGACATCGATTCCATGTGCACATAATCTTGCATTTTGACTTCACCGTAAAGAACACAACGAGTGCCAATGGAACAGTGCGATCCGATCGAAATCGGCTGAAGTTCGTACGCTTGATCATGATAGAGTAAACTTGACACTATGGTGCCACTGCCGATGAACGTCGACTCACCCACATCGAGCAACCAAGGGGCGTCAATCCACGTCGAATAAATCTGCACTCCACGGCCGACGCGAGCACCGCACAGTCGAAGATAGGAATTGTAGAAAGACGTACCCAACAAGTGTTGCAACCAGTAGGAGTTGTTTATCGACCAGAGTCGCTCCAAAAACAGCCATCGATAGTATCGCCATGAGTATAACAGGTCAATGCGCTCCGACTCTTCGTTGGACCAAAATAGCAGACGTCGGCAAACGACATACGATAATAAATGGCTCACAGGTACAAGCAAACATGTCAACCGGTACGAAGAGTAGTATGCTATTAGTATTGGATATAGCCATTGACATATAAGAAACACAATGCCCACTGCCTCGATAAACAAGGATGGTGCTGGTCGGCGTTGATCTTCAATCAGCTGCGCTATCGTTTCTGTTCTCTGGACTTCTTTTTCTTCTTCATTTTCGTCTGGTTTACCCACGAGCAACGGTTGAAGGGCTCGTGCCAGTTGCCGTACCGAAGGATTCTCGAGAAGAAGGCCGATCTCCATATTTGGGTAGACTTCCTGTCGAATCAAAGACAAAGCAAAAATTGCATCTATCGACGTTCCACCGAGCTGCCCGAAAGAAGCATTCACATTGAGTGCTTCAACGTGGAAAGCTCGAACAAAAACAGCCGCTAGAAGTTCTTCGAGCGGTGTTAGTGGACCACAATGTTCATTATTAAAAGTCGTCGATGGCGAAAAGTTTGGGATGGGAAGGAGTTGTCGATCCACTTTACCGTTAGCGTTGAGTGGTAGTTGTTTGAGCACGGTGAACACTGATGGAACCATGTACGAAGGGAGATGTGATTCACAGTGTTTGCGAAGTTCTTTCTCGTTAATGTTATCACTTTGCACATAAGCGACTAAGTGATCATCACCCCACTTGACGACCACGCAGCTCGTGATGAGTGACGATGCTTCGAGCACACATCGTTCGATTTCACCTGGTTCGAGACGTTGTCCACGTAGTTTGATCTGATGGTCTTTCCGACCAACATAGTAAAGCAAGTCATCCCTTTCGAGTCGGACCAGATCACCAGTTCGGTAGAATAATTGGCCATCTATGTCGACGAGTGCTTTGTCTGTCAGATCCTTACGTCCGAGATAGCCAGCGAAAACACCTACGCCACCCACCAGTAATTCACCGACTTCCCCGACTGTGACTGGCTGTGAGAACTCGTCCACAATCACACATTGGTAACCAGGAAGCAACCAACCGATCGGGATATTCCTCATCTCCGATGTCAACGCGATGACATGGTACGTAGCAACCAGTGTGGTTTCAGCGGGACCATATAAATTCCAAATGCGACACGTGCTCTCGACACTATTCTTCAACACGGCAATCAACTTCACAGGAAACGGCTCGCCTATCACAGAAGGAATGAAACAAGATGAGCATAGAGTCCAATTGCATGTCACTCACCAATGCAACAGATAGATCTTAGTGATGATGCTGCGCATCTTTTGCCATTCTGTTGAAGATAGATGAAGAAAGCAGTCAATAACGTCGGCACCGCATGTATGTATGTTACATGATGATCGACGAGCACTTGACCTAGGTATTCAAAGTCCATGGGTCCTTCTGGATGAAGCATAACCAGTGTGGCGCCCACAATCAGTGTTCCAATGATATCTTCCACATGGATGTCGAATGAGCATCGAACGATTTGAGCAACTGTATCATTCTCACTGAATGTGCCCACTTCGACTAGAGAGCGAATGGCTTCTAGGAAATTTCGCTGACGCACTTGAACCTACAAGAATAATGAACATAGAGCGACAGGGTTGAAAATAGTATTCATTGCTGACCGCTTTTGGTGTTCCTGTAGAGCCACTAGTGAATATGATGTATCCAATGTTGTCGCCACTCACTGCAACGTGCGAGAGACGATCACGGTCGTTGTCGCTCACTCCGCTGCTCATATTCAGAACTAGGTCCATGTCTAGTATTGCATGATGACCATCGAATATCTCTCGTGTGAATGCATGAACGAGAACAAGGCGACTATTAGTTTGTTCGACGAGAGTATGCAGACGGTGAAGTGGATCTTGAGGTGACAGCGGACAATATACTGCACCAGCTATCTCGATCGCCATGATGCCGATGATCTAAGCAATGAAACAAATGGTGATTTCATATCAACGGTGTATCACTCTGGGATGAGAAAAACCGAAATTATTTTAGGGTTCCGTTGAGTGTGGGTGAGGATTTGAGTTTGGCGATGGGATGAGTCGAACTATCCAATGACATGTTGGAACAGATATGAATGTATTGCCTTGAAACATATCAATGTCATGTATAACGGTGAATTTATCTTTTTTCAAATTGCGAGCTGCTGGTGATATATGGTATGGATGGTGAATAAGTGGTTTCATCGTTAAGTGAAACGTACAGTGGTTGTGAATTAGTTTCTTCGAAATAGATTCACTTTTTAGATGGGTAAACAGCGTTTTGTGTAGTATCTTCATCACGAATATCGGCTACTGAGAGTGTTCGGAACGAACTGTGTGGAATAAAATTTAACATGGGTGAATAGGATTAATGAAAAATTAACATTGATGGAAGAAAAGGAAACTTCATTAACCCAAAATACATCATGTTCTATTTTTTTTTCTTGTCACTTATTTAGCTATCTTCAAAAGACAAAATATATTTAAAGTTGTTAAGTCAAAAGCTGTATGCGTTGCATATGACACGTTGTCTTTATTTGAAGTTTTTCGTATGAAAAATTATCTATTACATTTTAATCTAAATCGACTGACAAAAGTCGAGTGTATTTCTTAGAGAAATCGGCGATATAAGGATTATAAAAGAATATAGGAAAGTATGTAGAACTGTACAGAGTAGAAAACAACAAGAATTGTTGTCAGGATATTTATACTTATGTTATTTATTTTTATATTGAAACCGTTAGCTTTTCATATTCAAGTTCGTGCTTGTATGCATATCACTTTAGTCTCACTATTTATCTATGTGGAAAGCGTCTGAAACGCACTGTTTTCATCACAATGTCACTATAACAGCAAACTGGTTGATTAATTAACCGCTGCTCACGGTATGATGCTTATTGACTACTCTACATAACCAGAATGTCCCTATTTCACAATAAGACACGCATTTATATAGACAATAGGGGAGAGAGAGATGAGCCGGAGAAAGTATGACAGAGGTGACAGAAAAAAGAAGGGAAAAAGATGAACGATATTATTGTCATTACAGTCACTTTACCTGAACTGCAAAACCCAGATAAAAAAATCCGGTTCGGAACTGGCCAGTTCCAGGGCCATCCGGAGATTTCATGCGAACAGTATTCCGGTTACTAGATCCTATTACCGGATTTACCCGGTTTCTTTGGGAACCGACAAGAACCTGCCGTAGCCGACAGTCGGATACGATTCCTGCAAGGGGGAAAAAGCGGATCCGGGATTCTCGGATTTCATAGATTCTGACGGATTCCATGGATTCTGTGGCATCTTCTGTATTTGTTTTTGGATTCTAGAATCCGTTTTCTCCTCTGTCGTATACATCGGCTTTAGTCAATAGCGCAAGTATGGAAAATAAAATATTCTCTTCAATGTCTAGCGACGTAATAACAAGTAACGCTCATCCGTTGGACTCGCTGACCCTTTTCTGAAGGACTTTTCCGAATGCTGAACACATTCAGAGACTTCGAAAGAGAAAACACGCACTGCGATTGCTACTAGTGCTCAACTCAATCATGGCACTATGTCACACACTAGAATGAATAGAATTCAAAAGTCTTTTTAGAAATCAGACCGATTAGCCATTTGTCAGTGGATAATTCTCCAGCACTATCTATGTTGACTGAAAAATTCATCGCTCAACGGCTAGTCAGACGGCCACTCACGGCCAACCATTGACCTTTGTCATCTGTTTTTCTATTTTCATATCACGCGCATGGAAATTTTCATAAATGCTCTACTAAGTCACTCATAGACGGATGATATACAGTAGACTGCTTGAAAAGTTTGAACATTCGCCTGTGTCTTCCAGCGATAATCCGATTCTTTTCTCTCCTGCCAACAAAATGATACCTTGTCGAATATTTTCATTGAGAAATATCCATTCGTCAAATCCCTTTCAAAATTATCTGAAGCCTGGCAAGGTTATTCTAAGCGTACACTTTAGGATTAATCTAACATTCAAACGGCTAGTCGTTCGTCGACCTCTCTTCGGTCGGCCACTCACGGCTAGCCGTTGCCATGCTGTCTCTGTTATTCCTTTCGCCTTTGATCAACTTCCAAACTGAACGGTTGGGTTTCCTTTTATTGTCGCTTCGACAGTCATGATCTTCTATTCATTCGACTACCCAAAGAAACTAGATAAGAAAGTCTTATTATATGATTTGCTTCGAAACGAACATCTTTCATAGCGCTGCATGTGTTCAGAATACTGTTTGTATAGTCCACGCGTCTGTAGTTACTAAGATAGAATTCCACCGACGGGTATATCGCTTTGAGAACTACTTCCACTAAATTCCCATGAAAGGACATCATGTACGTAGCCTACAAAACAAAGATGATACTAAGCTCATATCACTTTTTCGGATTTCTTCAATTAGAAACATCATTATGCACAATACATTAGATCTTTTCGTGTAAGTTCTTGAGCTACTATCTTTGTACACATGACGTCCGTGAATAGCGTTCAGCTCACCATCTTCTACAAAAGATTTTACAACAGTTAAAGAAAAATATCTCCTTTGTAAAGAGGAAGGAACAAGCCCAGGCTCAGCGAATAAAATGAAATTCACCCTCAAATTCGAATTTCCCGACGTCAAAAATACTTCGGTCTACTCTGACAATGGATGTTAATAAGTCGTGGCTAGTTAAAGAAAAACTAATAATTAATCAATCAACACTAACCTTGGATTCGTGATCCTCGACCTCGATTACTCTTCGGTCGACTCTTACTGCATACATTAATAATTCATCGCTAGTTAAACTGTAGTTAATTAATAGTTAATAATCAGTTAAATCTAACCTCGGACTCGAGAGTCTCGACCTCGATTACCCTTCGGTCAACCCTTACTGCATACATTAATAATTCTTCGCTAGTTAACCTGTGGTTAATTAATAGTTAATAATCAGTTAAATTTAACCTCAGATTCGAGATCCTCGACCTCGATTACCTCATCAGTGGTCAATCTTTTATGAGTATAGAGAAATTTCATTGATTTATAATACACTGCAATCTGATTGGATTATGCAAACAAACAAACAAACTTTATCGATTTTCATGACTGTGTTTATGACGCTATAACCCTTTCTTTCAGAAAAGGGAATTAATCTTCATAAACGTACTTTGAAGTAATCCTTCTATCAGATAACAAGAGTGAGCTTCTACGCGGTCTCTTATCCTTCGTACTCAACATACCTGTACTTCTCACTGATAATATTGCATCGGTGCGAAGCTAGCACTAACAAACGATATGTTAACTAAAAACGTTTTTACTAAATATGTCCCGTCCATGAAAACTACACCATTCGACCCAGAATTTAACTCTGCATCGAATGGTGTAGTTTTCATGGACGGAACATATTTAGTAAAAAAAACTTAGCTAACACGTCGTTTGAGCGTGCTAGCTACACACCGATTAACATTGCGCGTGAACTAGGGCTTTCGAATAGTACTCAAGGAACTCTTTGAGAGCTCATATACGATAATTAGGAGGATCTGAGCGATTTCAAGGTAAAAAGCGAAGTATTTCCCCCAAATACGATCTACATACGAAAACTATTGTATGCACTCGTGAAAATTAACACATCACAAGTAGAAACAAATCTTAGTGGTCTTCGTCTTAAACTCCCAAGGTAATGTTTCCGGATCCGCACGGAACCCGAACGATCCTAGGTCTTTTCTCGCATCTTCCTGCAAGTTCCATGCGTGTTTGCAACGTATCCCGCAGGAAAAACACACGGAAGATGGAAGCAGTATTCCTGTAGGAATTTCAAGGAAATGGAACTTTTGATATTCCGCAATTTTTGTCTCTGGGAAAATAAACCAGATCCGCCAGGAAGTTAAAGGAAATATGATAAGATCCTTGAGGAAACTCCTGGAAATATCGCCATAAATGAACGTAAACTATCCACTTTCCAAAATCAAATACATCCTATTCTCTAAATTTATCTAACTACAATTCGAAATCGAGCAAAAAACATCCTATGATGATTTTTTTCAGATTGCACTAATTACTAGGGAAAATTCTAAAAGTACCCTGGCTATACTTGTTGTCGATGGATGGAAATGCGATTTAAATGTCTCTAGGATCATCTATGTGAAAAGTACTAGAAAAATTAGATTGACCGCCAAAAATGTGATGGAATATCGTATTAAAGTACTTGATCTAAACAACTTGGAAATCGATTAAGATTAAAATAATCAACTGAAATCGGCTGAATCCTGTTGTAATATCTACTTGAACTGATTATTTTTTATGGAAGACAGGTACTGTTGATAATTAAACAATATCTTTAAACGAATTAATTTTTTATCAGTTTTATAACAGGATTTAATCGATTAAAAAGTTGATCAAATTGTGCCATCTAAGTTGATTTTTCATTAGTTTTCTCGTGTGAAATCTGATTTTCACGCCTTATTTTTACGTTGGTGGGTGGATGGCAATTAGAAGAATGATTGAAAAGGTATACGTGAGTAAGTTGTGATATTGCGACTTGGTACTCATTGTAGATAGATAGTACCGGTATGCAGAATGGTATTTGGTCTAATAGTGTGATCCTTGCGCAATAGTTGGTGTTAGGTTAAACTTAATACTGCATTTATGCTCCCCACGTATCTACTCCACTAAACATCTCATGCGAACTCAGAATTAATAAAAAAATCATCGATAATAAACACGATGCATCACCTATAGCGCAATGATAGTTATTTACTAGATTACTACTTTATTCTACGTTACCAACGCAGATGGGTATTTGAGCAGGGGATTTAAAATGCATGTATACATGTAAGATTTTGAAAGGGTGTACTAACCGTTTGACAACTTTTGGAATAATAATCGATTCACAGTATAACCAAAATCGAATATTTCTTTCATACGATACTGTATTTTTACAACTGAGAAATAGGTTTGAAATATTTTCCAAAAGTATTTAAGAGAAATTCGCATAATTTCCGTTGGAAATCATCGAATCTTAAATAAAGAACCACTTACAAAGTAAAAACTTCAGAACAGTTGAATCAGTCTACTTAGTAATCAGATGCAAATAAATATTTTCATCTCAATCAAAGGTAGGCTTCTATCACTTCTCTATTGATTACGTATCATAAAAGTTGTAAAATTTCTGTGCATTTAAATACTGATTTGTGGAGAAAATCGTATTAAACGATTTAGAATCTGAAAACACGGGAAAGTACCGATTCATATGCTCGTAACCGTAACGGAAACTGTGAGTTATGGTTCGTATCCCGTCGCTCGTAAAAGACCAACGAATTCTTCGTTAGGAACCGGATCGGATCTTACGACCGTATCCAAAAATATGATCCGTGTCAAGGAATCAATTGGAAGAGTATCGGAAGCGGATGGCCGGATACGAGGTCAGATTCCGATTACAGGAAATTATTGGAAAGCCACTGATCTCGCTCGTTCTTGCCGTACAGTTTTGATATGGGCTAATTCCTATTCTATTAATCAAAAAGCGACTCACTATTCCTATGAAGCAATTCTTCGGACATCTACTGGATCAAGTGCAAAATGGGAGAAAAATTCCACAAGTCGTTCAAGGTACAAGAACGCAACTACCAATTGTACCTGCCTTCGCTATAACTACATACAAGGTGTAAGGACTTACAATGAACAAAATGGTAGTCGATCTTCAAGTTCCACCGGGGTCACTGTAAGTAGCGTCGATATATGTACCACTCAGCAGAGTGAAGAAAGGGGATGATATAGTTATCTTTCGACGTGAAGACTCTACGAGTTCAATCTTCTTCTGCACAATACACTGAACTGAAACGTCTAGATCAACTTGACAAAAAGACAAAACGAGAGTGTACTACTTTCATTTTTTTAACATGTGTAAATCGATACTTTGTCAAGTGTCTAGTGTTATTGCAAGCATATAAAACCTAACATAATTTGAAATAACTTAAAAAGTATTAAAAGTGTGTTCATTTTCTTTACCTCTTTCTTCACATTTATCTTACTTATTGTAGTGACTATTTTTTTTCTCTCATTGCATCAGATATTCCCTATCGTGTTTTCTTGATTTCGCTTTTTGATGTAATCAGCCACAATTTTCCTAACTGTATTGATACGTCTTCAAAGTATCTAGTGCTCTATTTAACATTTGTTATAGATATCTATGATTGCTTTTGTGAAAATATCTAACCTATGATGAAAAAAAAACTTATATACGCAATAATGCATTAAAAATATGACATCTGAGATCAATATTTCTATAAGAAAGAGCTGAGCGTGTCTAAGGACCAGCGTTACTTGTATCCAACGCGGAAGTCAGCGGAATCCTGCTTCTAGGAACCATCGTCCCGGGAACAACTTTAATGTAATATTCTATAACTGAGTTCTACAATCGAACGTATATTTACTCCTCTAATTGAATGAGCTGCATGTTGCTTGTACAACTGATACCAAGGTTTAGAAATTTGCAACAAAAATTTTACAATGTTTGATACTTTGATATTAACAATGAGGATTTATTTTACGATTAGCTACTTTAAAAGAATTGAACTTACCGATTCCAATATTGAGAATGTGAAATGACTCTTGATACGAATCGGTCTCAATTGAGGGTGCTGAGTGGCTGTCTGCGGGAATGTATCTCGATGCAGAAGTTGTTCAAAAGAATATACACAATTTAAACAGCTCTACGTCATCATCTTGGAGAGTATTTCCAAATTGAAATAAAGTTTTGAATTTTGGAACATATTAATATCATCAGCACCTCTATATTCCTAATCCGTAACAGGCACAATATCTTATTTTCTTCAATTATCTTACATTTGCATATCTTTTCTCACAATTTATAATAGTTTGAGTCTGGTGATACAACTAGAGTGCACAGTCAGAGTAGATTCATTTAAATTCTCTAGGTTGTAAGTCAATGCTTAGACCCAGGTCAACAAATCCGACATCGAACCCGATGGAAACCGATCGAATTCCTGGTGACGGAATTCCATCGGATTCCGACTGGAAAAATCCAGCCTTTTGCTGCAAATTTTATGAGCGTTATTTTCACCTATGTTCTATGACGACCTTTAGATAATCCATAAAATCCGTGTTTTGGATCCGATCGGATCTGAGTATGAGATTTGTCGACCTGGGAAAAAATAAATGGTATGAAGTGATCAACATAGAGATTATGTGGTAGTCGAAGAAACAATTATTCCTATATTCCGTCTACATTTTGAACGCTGATCTAAAAAGAATTATTAACAAGCTATTTTTTCCTCATGGGAAGCATTCTCAGGTCGGTGAAAACGGAGTCGTTTACACTGCGTTTTTGGAGTGTAAACCGTTACAAAACGGTGGCTTTACGGCCGAAAATGAACCGTTTTGTTCCATAATTAGATAAGAAAAAGCTAGTTTTTTTCCAAAATTGAACTTGAAATAGAAAAGACCATGCACTCCTTTTCTGTTTTCAGATAAGCGACACTTTGAAGCATCGTCGAGCAGATTAGAAGGACTGCGCATCTCACTTTATAAAAGATTTTCTCTATATTACCCCCGTCAATGAAGACCTTTTCTATGAGAAAACATAGCTCTTGAAATTGTCTAAGAGTCCGTATGCGACTGAATCCTCAAACTGTTTTTGGACATGTTAGAAGAACAACGAAATGTAAAAGCATATAAAAGTCTGTAAATATATCATAGATGTCATAATACCATTACACCGGGTATCGACAGCCAAACGTCACGATACCCTGATACTGATCAACGAACGAACACCGGTATCGATACCAGCCCGTTCTATCCGCGGGTAACCACTTTTATACTACAGAAAGAATACGACCATGATGAAGTTTGAGGAATCTGAGTGGATTTGGCGTATCCAGCCCGATACTCAAATAAGGTAAGGGTGTAAGTGAAGGTGAGGGTGGCGGCTGGATACGCGAAATTCACTCGCATTCTTCAGCTTCCCAACACACACAGGCACGGGTATCGGGCTGGATACACCAAATCCACTCATATTCCTCAGCTTTCCAGGATACACTTCTATTTGGGTATCGTGTTGGATACACTGACTCAGCTGCATATGGTAGCGCAGTGAATTGTCTGCTTTTGGATGAATACCGGGTGTAACGGGATTATGACATCACTCAAATATATATGATTAACAATAATGCTTTGTGTCTGATTTTTTCATCACTAGTCTCATTCTATTAATGAAATGAAATATATCAGATGATGCGATGCAAAAATTCATGCAACTTACACGCGGCTCCTTTTTTTGTAACACCATTTTTGTTCTTCAGAGACGCCAAATTTTCAGTGAGCATATTTAATCAATACAGAAATGGTTTCTACTTTCCTCTGAGATGCATTCATTTTCTCCCTGATGCCATCTTTCTATAGGTGTTCAATCAATATAAATCGTGGACTTCTTTTACCTGCATCTTCTAAACTGTTTTGCGTTCTTTTTTTATACAACATCTCAAGTTATAAAAATACGATAAAAAGAAACAACGAACTCATTAGGCATAACATTGCTGTTTTACTCAAAAGTACATATACAACACACTGTGTCACATGCAAAAATCGAGCTCCTCGTACTATACAGTTTGAAATATAGCACTATTTATAATATATACTATTCAATGAATAGCGTCAAAATAAGATAAAATACATAGTTATGTTTTGATTCCAGTAGAGAGAGTGACGGAAACTAGTTCTTACGAAACTCGGATCTATACCTTCTGATATTCAGGCAAAAGTGCTAAGCCGATTAGGCTACAAAGACCAACTCAGTCAAATATTACTATACATTATTGCCGGCATTATGTAAACCAAGACTGTGTAACACCTACAATTTTACTAACAGTAATAACAGGGGCATCTCTCTTCTCGATTTTTGTAACTATTCTCATAGATATTAGGTATATCAACAGTCTATAGAGCACCAAGTCCTATATAGTTCTCCATAAACCGCCCAACTATAAGCCAAAAAATCAAAGCTACATGCACGCACGAAAAACTACTTCCACCACGAACAAAATCATACCCTCCATACCGCTATTTCAACGGTGCCTTTCTGATAGGTGAAAAAGCCACCATGTGTGGTCACGCAAAAAACACTTCGGAAACAATATTTAACGCGATTCAAGGAACCAGTCATTGAACAATACAAAAACTCTACTCCAAAAGCAACAAATAATCGCGTGTCCAAACGTACGTCCTTCACCCAACAATGCGCCAAAAAAACTTACCATCAATATGCTTCGTTCGACACATTGACACACAACATCACCCACCTTCACACCATGTGTGTCTATGAGAACAACAGCCAAGTGTTGAGCGTAGACTAACAGTTCACTATATGTGAGGGACTGTTCATCCAGATCAACAGCCACTTTTTGTGAATAGCTTGATCCTTTCTCGCAAAACAGCTGAGAAATGGTTTGATCTGTTGACGGTGGTCGGTGACTATCGTTGTTTTTCATGGCATCAATGAGCAGTTGTTCATGTGGAAGAAGGAGCGACAATTGATGAAGAGGTTGTTTCTCAATAGAGAAGAGAGCAGAGTTGAACAGGTGATGCAGAAGACATGAGAATCGGTCGGCCATTAATTGAACAGTTCCATCGTCGAACAGATCTTGTGAACAGACGAGAGAGCATGATATTCCGGTTAATTCCTTGTGAACGAAGGTAACCATCATGTCAAACTTCGTGATAGAATCTGACTGTTCTAATGCCACTGATTCGAGCATTGTACCGCCAAGATTCACTTGTTCCATAGCCGAATCAATAGTGATATAATCGAACATAGTCTCAAGAAACGCTGGTGCATGATGACTACCGATGATGTGTTGAAGAGGATAGTGTGAGTGCTCGAGTATCGACAGACATCGATCTCGCACTTGTTCAACTAGTTGTTCGAATGAGCCATTTGGATCTAGCTGAA